>NW_010577823.1:159465-173519 GCF_000705375.1 Tinamus guttatus
CCCCTAACCGCTGTTTTGCGGCCTCCCGCAGCTTCTCCCCAGCGCCTGCTGCTGCCGCCGCTCCTCCTCGGGCCCGCTCCCCAATGAGAGGATCCGCAACATCGGCATCTCGGCGCACATCGACTCTGGCAAGACCACGCTCACCGAGCGCGTCCTCTTCTACACCGGCAGGATCGCCCAGATGCACGAGGTGCCCCCGCCACCCTCGCCCGCTTCCCACGTGCCCCAAACCCGGCTGTCAGGCCTGTGCCCACCGAGCTCTGTGGAATGTATCCCCACAGATAGATGTTTCCCTTCAGAAGTGGCAGTCAGAAACAGGCAGCGCGTAAATGTGGGGGTTTTGTTTTGTTTTCAGCTTCAGGTGTGTTATTTTGTTAAATTCCCAGTGTAGCAGGAATTGCCACAGGTTTTCAGTAGGTTCTTGCAGGAAGGACCCTCAGAAGGGCAGAGGATGTTAAAGTTGTAGGTAAAACTGCCTAAATTCAAACCTGCTCATAGTTGAGGATTTTGAAAGTTATTCCATCTCGCCTGTTTTGGTGTGGAAGATGGTTCTCCCTGGGTAAAGCATCGCTGCTGCTCATGGAAACTCCTTAGTAGACTCTTTAAGAGAGATTTTTGCTTTTTTTCCGCAAGGTGAAAGGTAAAGATGGAGTTGGAGCCGTCATGGACTCTATGGAGCTGGAGCGGCAGCGCGGCATCACGATTCAGTCTGCAGCAACGTATACCATGTGGAAGGACACCAACATCAACATCATAGACACGCCAGGTAGCGCCGGCACTGAGCACATCAGCATTGCCATTCCTTGATAGACGCAGAAAATATGGATCCATCCTCGTGTCCATTAGTCACTTGAGTTGTGCCAATGGAATGTGCCACATTCCATTGGATTTTGCTTTTTTTTCCATATCTATGAGAGTATAATTGCTTTTTACCTTTTACTGTCTATGCTTCCCTTTTCCAGGGCACGTGGACTTCACAATTGAAGTGGAAAGGTCCTTGCGCGTTCTTGATGGAGCCGTTCTGGTCCTGTGTGCCGTGGGAGGCGTTCAGTGCCAGACCATAACCGTGAACAGGCAGATGAAACGCTACAGCGTGCCGTTCATCACGTTTATCAACAAGCTGGACAGGCTGGGCTCCAGTCCAACCAGAGCAGTGCAACAGATGAGGTGTTTGTCGCTTGGTTTGTGAAATAGTTCAGGACTCAGGTTAACACTGAGAATATTGGGAAATGTTACCTTTTGGAGGCTGTAGTTGTTTGGGGGGTAATTATGACTTGTGGTTAATCCTAGTCTACACCATAACAAATCTGTGCTTTCCCAAGAAAATGATAGCAAAACAAATCTTAGTGTTAGCCCAGACTCACGGAGTTGGGAGTTTATTTATTATATTAATTTGGTATTTATTTATTATAATAATCTAGTAAGTGCATTAAAATGCAGCCAGACATTTGTCTTCGGTATTAGTAGATTCTGGAACTGTCAAAGGAGTGAGAGGCTTCAACTGCAGGAATACAGTAGGAATGGGATGTTTTTCAAGGAACATCTGGAGCACATATGTTTAATGACTACCTTTTTGCTTTCAGTCATATGTTTAATGACTGCTAATTTTTATTTGTTCACTTTTCCAGATCAAAGTTAAATCACAATGCAGCTTTTGTTCAGATTCCAATTGGGCTGGAGGGAAACTTTAAAGGAATTATAGATCTTATTGAAGAAAGAGCCATATATTTTGATGGTGCACTTGGGTAAGTGTCGCAACTTTAATATTTCTTACCCTGAAGCTACTATTTGTGTGGGTAATGCTGAAATACAGAAACCTATAGCTATTTAGAAATGGGAAAAAGAAAAACAAACAAAACCACTATTTGGACAGTTGGGGGTGTTGCTTGTGCTAGGGCACAAACTCTCCAAGTTACAGACATAGGAACCTGCTTCATGACTGGCACCACTAGCGTGTGTTTGACATGAGGTTACCAGGATGCAGATAGGAGGCAGGGGGGTGGCAGGGTGTTGATGAGCAGGTTATTCTGCAGCTTTGCAAAATCATGCCGTGAAAGGGAAGGAGAAACCCTTCCCTACTTAACCATCAAAGATACCAAAGGGGAAGATACCCTCATATGATTTTTATTTTTCATACTACTATGTGATTCTTTTGATATCCATGTCAGTGGTGCATTTTTTTTTCTTTTTGATCAGCCTGGTCATACCAATGATCAGCGATCCAAGCATGATCCATACAATATTCCTTTAGAGCAGTTATTTTCTTTACTGTGTGTAGCCAGACTCTTCGGTACGATGAAATCCCGGCTGAATTCAGGGCTGAGGCTGCAGATAGACGTCGGGAGTTGATTGAATGTGTGGCTAACTCAGATGATCAGCTTGGGGAGCTCTTTTTGGAAGAAAAGATTCCTACAGCTGCTGACTTAAAGGTAACTTCATAGTGGTCCTTGTTCCTGCAGCCAGGTGTTCTTTTTTCCCTAGAAAATGTCTTGAATTATTTCTTAATGCCTGATTCCTCTTGTATGGGCGTCATCTGCTACAGGCAATTCACAGTTTATACCCAGTGGAAGGCCCATTCTACCCTTGTTTTTTTGAGTAATTCCTTCCATAAAAACAACTTGTGCTAGTGGGCTCTCAGAAAGCGTGGAGGAGGGAACTAATTTGACTGAAGTTGCTGGATCTCTAGGTAGATTTGTCCAGGAAATTTTGAGCTTTTGTGCTCCTTGGAGAGAAGCAAACCTCTCCAAAGGAAATGGAGTGGTTTTATTTCTTTTTTTTCCTCTGTTGCTTGTCTACACTACAGCTTTCTGGGTGTGACTTGCTTCAAGTCCTCTTTGTAAGAAATCTTGCCTCTTTTTATATTTGCCTTGATCACATCCACCTAAGGTGAAGGGAGCAGTACTCTAGAAGGGAATTGGAATGATTTGGGGTAGGGGAGCAAATCCAGAAGCAATGAACTTATGTCAAAATAAGAATTTTTCAGGAAAGAAGAATGCTTTTCTTGGAATTGATACATGATTTATTTTATGAAATATTTGGGTATTGCATGGCAAAAGGCTTTCCGACATGAAGGGATGCCCACAGAAGCGGTGAGGAGCACCAGTTTCCTTACAGCAGGTGACCACAGACTGAAAGGGTTTCGTTCTTGTGGCGTTGCTGTGTCTGTGACTCCAGGTGCGGAGGTGCCGTGGAGGCCTCGGGAGCTCCGCTGCGGCCGTGCAGCCTTCGTGCAGCTTCCACTGCCGCGTGCTGCAGGCTGGGATGAGCTGCTGCTGCTCAGTGCAGCCCTAAGAGCAGGCTGGGGTGCAGTCCATATTTTAGACTGTTTTATTACTTGAAGCTTTGAATTACCAAAACAAAAGTTTGTTTTGGCCATATGGCTGGATTTACTGGTGGTTAATGTCTCTAGTACTGTAGAGGAATCTGTACAAGCATTTTTTTTTTCCAGAAGTATTAAGCAAATGTAACTCTTATGTCAGTAATCAGAGGTTTGGTTATTGGCGTTTCCAGCAATCAGTTGTTTTTTTATGAAGCACGAGCTGTTCGTGTTGCAAAGCAGCCTTTCTCTATTTGGTAAAAGCAAAATATAGTAGCAGTTTTAGAGACGTGTGAGGATCCATGTTCCACTTGGAGGAGGGAATAATACAAATGGGAATACGCTATATTTCTGTAAGAGGTGAGAGATTCCAGCAGGAAGCTATTTTCAATGGCTCCTGCTGGGAGGGAAACCTGCTACAAAAATGAATTTGTTTGTTCAGCATGCCTCTGCTTCCCACTTCTGAAAGCCAATTAATTATAGTTATAATGGCTATAGCATTGCAGATGCAGGTTAATTTGTATTAATATGTCCCCAAAGATGGATTTTCTTTCAGTGGCCAGCAGCCAAGTTTCCGCTGAAAATCCCTTTTCATAGGAGGGATGGTAGGTATCACTCCTGGAGGTCAGAGCCTGAGCATCTGATGTTCATTAAAGATCGACTTCTTAAGCAAACACCTCATTTGCTACTGTCCAAAATGCTGGAGTCGAGGAACTGATATGCCCCAAGCTGCTCAGTGGGGCACTCAGTTACAATAATCTTTATTCAAAAATAAAATTACTTTTTTTTTTTCTTTTCCCTGAGGTAGTTGCTAATGTGAATCAATTGGAGCCACGCTGCTTCATTTGAAACAACATGGTAAAACAGAAACCCAGGCGTCAGCAGGGCTGTGTGCTCTGTGCTCAGCACAGTGTGGGAAAGACCCAAGGAAATGGTCATGTGGGAACATAATGCAAAAATTATTTTTGCAGAGTGATTAAATCAAGAAATTCAGAGAAAGAGGTGTTTTCTTTTTCTAAGTTAAAGAATAAGAAATCCTTTTCTAATTTCTTCCTATAAATCAGTTTGCTTTCTTGAGGTTTATGCCTTGCTGACAGTTTTTGGCTGAGCTCTTCTGAATTGCTGTCTCTGAACTATAAATGTCATTTAGCCTTTTGTCTTTAGATACTCTAATAAACTCCCAGGTCAGATGATGTGATTAACTGCAGGAAACTCATTTGTTTAGCTTACCAAAGGAGACAGCAGCCCCTTTCCTTGGAGTGGAGGCTTTGCAAGTGTGGGCAAGGAGCATCCTCTAGTGGCAGGGAGAGGTGAGACCAAGTTAATAACTTGGGTTCAGTAACTTGTTCTTTTCTGGGATGAGCAATTAGCTCCTGCCCACCTTTCTCAGCCTTTAATGAAGACAGCTGTGACTGCTGTTTTGGGAGCTTTTGGCCCTCAGCTGTGTTTTTCAGTTGTGTGATGCTTGGGTGAAAGACACTGTATAATCGTGTGGTTATTGTGCAGTTAATTTATCCTACTGAGTTTGCTAGGGGGTCTTGGGAGGCTTCCTAAGGCAATCAGTATGGCTTCAGCAAAAGAGTGTGAATAGGTCCTTCTGTAGCAGTGTGAAAACATTTTGGATTAAAACTGATGATTCATTCCACACACAAGTTCCCCAAGTGTCCCTTCTCTACCTTTATTTTTCTGAAAGGTTTTACAGTGCTTTAAAGATGTCAAAGCTTCTTATTTTGCTTTCACAAATTGAAATGTATATTGTTTTCTAATGTAATACATTGAGGAAAAAGGGAAATGAGGACCTGAAAACAGCAATGAAGAATCTTAACTTTACTGTTATATTTTAGCTTATGTGTTTCCATTTTAAAGTTCAACTTAAGATAAAAAAAATCTCAAAATTCTCTAGAAAAGCACTGATTAACTTTCATGGTGTAGGGAGTTCTGCAGGAGAGTCTTGAGGGCAGCTACTTTACTCCACAGGTGAAGAAACCAGTAAAGCTGGAGAGTGGCATCTGTAATGCTGGGCAGTTCATACTGTATCAGACTCCTGAAGTTATGGCACAAGGAGAGTGACACATTGATATTTTTCTAGCTGGCAATCAGAAGAGCAACACTGAAAAGGTCCTTCACCCCTGTGCTTGTGGGAAGTGCTCTGAAGAACAAAGGAGTGCAACCACTGCTGGATGCTGTCCTGGAATACCTGCCAAATCCCTCAGAAGTTGAGAACTACGCTATATTTAACAAGGAGTAAGTAAACTCGGGAGGGTATGGAATGCTTTTGGGATCAGGTTTCCTAGCAGTGTTTACCTGTAGCAGGAAACGCTACTTCCAAAATCTGCGAACATTTACGTTAAAAAATGCAATCACAGTTTCTGCACAACATTCTAAAAACAACAAGAGTTCCTCTCATTTGGGGGGACATATGTACTTCTAATGCTTATTGAATGTTAAGTTTGAAATTTTGTTAATTGAGATAAATGTGGGAGAACCACATGTGTGAGCATCTTGTAACTTTGTATTATAAAATTCTGTGGAACTGAAGGGGGACATTCCAGGATTGTTTGGAGGCTGCTGGTGTTTCCCTCGTAATACTAACTCCCTATCTTAACTCTTCTCCTAAGGGATTCTGAAGACAAAACCAAGTTCCTGTTGAACTCTGCTCGAGACAATTCCAAGCCTTTTATAGGCCTTGCTTTTAAGCTGGAGGTAAGCTGGTACTTTTGCTAATGCAGCAAAAAGAGAAGGGAAGGAGAGCATTTCCTGGGAGAATTGTTGTGTATGTCAGTCTAATACACAGTGAGCAAGTACAGTCTACTATCATGCTGTCACCAGTTCCCAGGAAATGCCTTAATGCAGTGATGGTTGTTGCTTCTGGGGAGAAAAGCACTCCTGCATTCCCCTTTTAAAGCTTGGTGTTTAAATGTCTGTGCATTTGATGGCAGTATTTGGTCACAGTGTGTGTGGTACAGCTAAACTAACAGCTTCTATAGAATACAGACCCAGCACATTAAGTGACTGAGTGACTTCAAATGTTTCGAATTTCCTACACTCCCAACACCTGACTTCTGCTGAGAGACTTAACAAGTTATATTCACTTTATGTTAATATTGAAGGAGAATAAAACCATATGCAGGTTCATTATTTGTGATGCATGAAGCATATCAAACATTTCAAATCTGCTAAACTTTCTAATGAATTAGTTGACTCAAATACTACAGGTTTTTCTTAGCTAAATCCTGAAAGCTTGGAAGGTTTTGTTGGCTTAGCTCACAATGATTTCAGAGAAAAAACCTGCTTGAAGGTAAACACAATGGAATATAAGAGACAAAGAGCAAACAGCCCGATGCTTTAACCAAACAGGCTGCTTGCTACCTAGAGGGTAGAGGTTTGGATTTTTCTACATAAAGTGGCCAGCCAAATTGCTAGTTGCAGCATGTCTTTGTTGTGAAAGTTTAGGACTGATAAAATTGACAAAAATTTGCAAGGAGATGCCAGGTTTCCATCCTGGAATAATGTAAAAGTTAGGTTTACGTTAATAAAAAAGTTTCATTTATTTGTCTACATGTCTGTATAAATTCAAAGCAGAATCATTGAGTCCATTACTGCAGAGCATGCTTAGAATAATGATGGTCTTGGTAGCCAGAAGGATTATACTTGACTTTTAATGCTTTTTTATTAATTTTCATTTCAGGCAGGCCGTTTTGGGCAGTTAACTTACATCCGAGTTTATCAGGGAATGCTGAAGAAAACGGACTATATTTATAACACGAGGACTGGGAAGAGAGTGCGTGTGCAGAGACTGGTCCGCATGCACGCGGACAACATGGAGGTGAGTGCGAGGGGGAGCGTCCACGCAAACTCATCGCCTTTCGGGTCAGTGTTATTCACAAAGCGAGAAGCTAGTTTCCTATCTCTGAACAGTGTGATTACATGGCAATTTTTTGATATTGGTATTAATTCATATTTGTCTGCAGCCTTTCTTAGAGCTGTAATTACACTGAAGGCATTTTCAGTTTATTTTCACTTGAGTGGAAAAATCTTTTCTTAGGAAACAAAATGACTTTGAGTTGACAGCCTAAAAATGCCTGCTGTGGTATTATCCTGCATATTCCTTACTTCTGGAGAAGGGAAATGGTACTGGCGAAATATACAACAAAATTTTCTTCCATATGTTTTTGAAAACAATTCTTAAATGAATAAATGTTTCTTAAAATGCCGCAGGCATTACTCTGCTTAAAATCCTCTAACTGTAGCTGGGGCAGGACTGCCTGAAAAACAGTATGTTGCTTGCTCCACATCATACTGTCTAAGATCTCCTTTTTGTGCATTTCTTTTGAAGAAATAGAAAGTTTACAGAGCACTTTATCCAAGCTGGAATTTTCAAAGGAGTTGAACGTTGGGCTTTTAAGCACGGCGTTTATGTCTTTGCCATATCTTTGTCATGTACTGTTGTCTTCCAGTGATACCTAACTAGTGAACCTTTTCTTCTTAAGGATGTAAATGAAGCTTATGCAGGAGACATATGTGCATTGTTTGGAATTGATTGTGCGAGCGGGGATACGTTCACTGATAAAACGAGCACTGACATTTCCATGGTAAGTGCGCTTCTGAATCTGCAGAATGCTTCATCCAGCATTGGAGTTTCCAGGCTTCTCTTAAATATTTTTATTCTTTGGTTCAGTTTAAGTACTTTTTGGATGTATATACAATTGCAAATAATTATTGTGATTTTTTGTTATACTTCAAAGAACCTGAATATACAGATGTATGTGTGTCCAAGAGATAGGAGCTCTTTTACAGCACTTGGCATCAAATATGTAACTCCAATTTTAGCAAACTTGGGAAACAAACATTTCCAGGATGCCAGGACCGCTACCACCTCCTTTTCTGTCAGTGTGTAGTCAAATACTGAGAGGGTGCTGTAACCCCCAAAGTACTAAAAGATGTGTTGGTACCCATACGCAGGTATATCTGTTCTATTTATATGTTCCTCTACGAAGTCAGACATTAGAATATGTCCAGTGTGAGATCTCAGCAGAGATCAACTTGCATCCAGGGACTAGCATTATTATGGTGTGGTTGGCATTCAATGAGTATTAAGTAGTAGCTTTGTAATCCTGAGGAGAATTATGGTTTTGCTGCAGTGTGGTATTAGACACAGGCTGTGTAAGTAAAGTGGTCGTGCCTGTTTGGAACCCGGGGTTCTTGTCATCAAACTTCCCTGGAGAAATATCAGCAGGTGTAGTGCAACCCGATTCTATGATCTCTTTCTTTATAACCATTACAGGAATCAATTCACGTCCCTGATCCTGTCGTTTCAGTAGCTATCAAGCCTTCCAACAAGGTAGGCACCTATGAATTAACCTTTTTCTGAGTTGCCTTTTTCTGATGCTTCTAACACTTTGTTCAAGTTAGCAGGCAAATACTGGCTCATACAGGCTAAAATGAGCAGCATTTAAAATATACTGTCCAAACCATTCAGATAACGTATTAGGATGCTAGATAGTAACACTTAACCATAGGGAAGCTGCATGTCTTTGCTTTAAGTAAGTATGGTCTAGAAATAGCTATTTCAAACTAAAAGATACTTACTTCTATCTTCCATAAGAAAAGCAGAGATAAGCTAGACTCAAGGGACTTTCCTGTTCTATCAAGCTTACAGTCAGCCTGGCAAACTTCATCAGCATCCAGGAGCTAGAAGAATAAATGCAATTATAAATCTCTGGCTGTGCTTTAGAAAATAGCCTCATGAGAGTAGAAGTGCTAAGCAGTTGGCAAGTAAACTTGAGGCCTTTTTTGTTATGTGACTTTTGGATACCGAATTAATGTTTTTTTTCCCTTGCATGTGTTAATTGTTTTTAGAATGACTTTGATAAATTTTCGAAAGGCCTGAGCCGCTTTACCAGAGAAGATCCCACTTTTAGAGTCCATTTTGATGATGAGAGCAAAGAGACCGTTGTTTCTGGAATGGGAGAGCTGCACCTGGAAATCTATGCTCAGGTAATTTTGAAAGCGAATTCCACACACTGTGCTTTTGAATAGTTTCCCAAACAAGAGTTCTCCTTTCTTTCTGAGATGTTGCATTGCTCTGCCAAAATCTGTCTGCAGATGGGCTGTTGAGGCCACACCGAAGGCCTGATTTTGTAGTTGGTCCCCTAAGCTCACCTCACCCTTTCTGGATTGCTTGGAGATACAACTCGCCTTGATTTCATAGTAAATCAAGGTTTTCATATGGCAGCTATTTTGAGGCCTTTCTACCAGAGGGCACTGTGACATTAATGTGAACAATACTAGCCACTTGGGGAAGTGTTGAGCTTCTTAGGCAGCTCTTGAAGATTCTCTCTCCCTAGTGGTTCTTCTCTGGAGGCTTATAATCTATTTAAATGAACCTTCAGTCTGAAATGGTTTTACTTTTTGGTACAAAACCAATGGTGCCCGTCCAGTTTGGTACAAAAATGTTGTGTTAGACATTTCATTTTGCTTTAGTGAACCTTGCTTGTAATGAATTTTAACATTAACCTTTTTCCATAGGAGAGAGAAAAATTTTATTTCTCTGCTTTTATATGTATGTAATTTCATAATAAGAGGTGATGAAGTAGGAATAGTTACTTACAATGATCTGTTTATTTCTTTCATTCTAACATCTGTTTTTACAGGCTAACATAGTAGATATATCTGAAATGTTGACAGAATGAAAAAAGACGTTTCTGTCTTTGAAAACTTAAACTTGAATGCAGTAGTTATGCTGTTGCCTTGGCCTATATCAAAAGCTATCTAAAGCCCCTGAACAAGAATCACAGAATGCTTAAGGTTGGAAGGGATCTCTAGAGATCATCTAGTCCAACTCCCTGCTCCAGCAGGGACACCTGGAGCACGTGGCCCAGGGTGGCATCCAGACAGGTTTGGAAGATCTCCAGAGAAGGAGACTCCACAGCCTCTCTGGGCAGCCTGAGCCAGGGCTGTCTCACCCTCACAGTAAAGAAGTTCTTCCTCATATGGAGGTCGAACTGCCTATTCACTGTTTTAATGACAGTGAATAATTTATAACACCTGTTTTTCAAAAGTAAATAAAACCCAAACCAAAAGAACATGTTAACTCTGACTAAAGTTTCTCGCTGTAAAATTATTTGTGACAAAAAACCACTGTCAGTGTATAGGGACAGTTCTTATTTTGATTCTTTTTCCTTTTTTTTTGGATTCTGCAGCGAATGGAAAGAGAATATGGTTGTCCTTGCACCATGGGAAAGCCAAAAGTCGCCTTTAGAGAGACCATCTCTGCACCTGTGGAGTAAGTATTGTTCTACCAGTTTTCTATTAATTTTGACACAACATTTAATTATGCAGCATATAACATGACAGTAGGCTTACTGGATTAAAGTAAAAGCAGGAAAAGTTTTACTGAGCAAGGTGTTACTTGCTTTGGATTGTGTGTCCCCTTCTACTTATGTGCCCTCCTTCAAACACTTGTAGCATTTCAGCTTCTCCCACCGTCGTGCGGGGCGCTCCGTTAGTGCTCGGCGTGTTGCGGCTGACGGCTGTTCTGTGTTACTTTAACACCGTGCTGTGGGTGCCAGAGAACTGTCATTTGCCAGGGAATAATCTCCTGTGGGTGGAAAGCAAAGGGTGTGCTGGAGAAAGCAAGGAGGTATTTTCTTCAGACAACACTGAGCTGGAATTGACTGCTGTGATATAGACACCTGGGCTGACTTTTAACTAGGTTGATCAAGCACTAATAGCAGCGCAGAGTAGGCAGCACAGCAGTCCGTCCTGCTGAGCTCTCAATGTTTAAGTTCATTTTTCTCAGAAAATTCTGAGGAGCTGAAGCATTACAGATGCAGTAACTTCACTGTAGTGGAGTGGCGTAGGAAACAGTGAGGCAGGAATGGGAGTGAAATCTCTCATTCAGTGGGTGACTTACTATAGGGTGTTACACAGTCAAGAGCTTCTGGTCTAAAACTCTTTTAGTTTCTCTGCATCGGTGTCTTCTGAAGACATTTGGCCAGATCCCAGTATTGCAGTGAAAATCACATACAACGTAAATACTATTCTAGGAACTAGAGTTACTGCTTCTTGTTGTATACTCTGTATCCTTCTGTTTGAGAAAAGCTGGGGTGGATTTTGTGTATTGCATGTTGGTCCTCCAGTGCTATCCCTCTAGTAGAGAGATACCCTGTTTGCAACTGCAGCTGGAATGCAGTTAACCTGCCCAAAATGTGGCAGGTTTTGGTCCCTGTGCCAGTCTGGTGATAGTACCTCCCAAGAGAGGAGATCTGTCAGTGCCCCTCTGCCACTCGCAAGAAGGGCTGAGATCAGTTGAAAATTGCAGCCTCCTGACACCAGCAAGAGACTCATGTCCTGCCTGCAAGGAGCAGAAGCAGGGAGCACTGAGGCAGTGGGTGCTCTTTTCCCTAACTGCCCCCAGTTTGCCACCCTGCTGCAGGCATCAGACCTGTGGACACCTCCCCATCCCCATGTTGGAGCTGGGCGTTACGGAAATGGCAGTCTTGAAACCAAGAGAAAAGATATTTTTTGGTTTGGGAAGTAAGACTTTACCTGGGACACAAATTCATGCAGGAGAACCATGTAGTCAAACTCAAGGTAATCATCACTTCTTTTCTGGAAAGACAAGGGCTGAATGAAAAGGGTTGAATTCGGGGCTCTTTCCCCTCCCCATCCTCCTTTCAGAATGGTGAATCATTTCTCTCTTACAATAAAAAAGTCTCTGATGGGCGAAACTGGCAGCTTATATTCAAGGATAAAGCAGATGTAGTGTAGTCATTGTAACAAAAAAAGGATGCTATTTTGCATTACCATGACCTGCAAAATTGCATTTGAGATGTTGGATGTAAAATCTGAAACCATACTAATTCCTGCCTTCAAGTTAGATTTTTTCCAACTCGAGAAACTTATTTGACAACACCTGGTTGTATAATGCTATAGTTCTTTAGTTTAGCTTAAATAATCCTAAATAAAATTGGCAATAGGATAAGACTTGTAAGGCACTCAAGGGTCTTTACAGTGACTAGTGAGTTATCAGTGACAGTGTGAGCAAAATACTCTCTTTCTTCTCCAGATAATAGAAAAGGTAAAAAAAAAAAAAAAAAGTCCAGTAGTTTGATTGATAAAGTGGTCTGGTTTAATAGTATTGCTTTCTTTATATTTAAATTCATCTAGATGGTTTTAATCTTGCCTGTGCATAGCCCTACAGTATCCATGATCTGCTTTAGATACCAGAAGAAGCAAACTGTTAACAAATCGTGCTCCTAGAATGAGGTTCTGCATTTTCTTCATACCCATGAACTTCCTAAAAGTTCATGGGCTATTTCAAGTGGCCAAACATTTGGGCTCTGAAAGTTTATTCTGAAGAGCTCTGATATACTGGATTTTCTGCATATAAAGTCCTGTTTCTCTGCTCTAGACTATATACTAAATTTCCTTAAATTTGAAATTAACCATGTTTAGAAGTTATTCTCGCACCATGTTTATTTCCAAGTAGAGGAGATAATTCATAGAATTAGTTTTATTTATAAAAAGGCCCTATAGAAGCTTTCCTGGAAACAGGTTGCTTAATCAGTTGAGGCTGTTCCAGGTAAAAGTCTGCAAGGCTTGCTGATTTGGCAGCTAACGACAAATCCAGGTCTGCTCACTGTAAACACAGCTCTTGTCATCACTCAGAAAGTAATGAAAATGTAAATTACTCTGTCTTGAGATATTTTGCCCCTTTCTTCTTCGTGACACGTTTTCCTGAATACTCTTTTCCTATCATAAAGTTTAATCAATCATTACTATGATAATATAAGTCTAGGAACATTGCTGCCATTGAGGGAACTTTTCAGATCATGTAGACAGCTATCCTTGAAGTAAGTGTAATAGGAATTATTAACTGGCTTATTTAAAAAAAAAAAAGAGGGTAGGATATTTCTTCTGAACAGTATGAACGAATGAATGAATGTGTCAGCTAATGTATGGTGTGAATGGTTCAGCTAAAAATAAGCTTATGCTTCAAATATTTCTTTTTCTCCTTTGCTTCACCCACCCCCACAAAAGAAATAGTAAAAATAAGTTGGGAAGAGCAAAGTAAAAAAGCTAACATTAAGAGTGTGAAAAAATTAGTACTTTCTTTCTTGATTAGGATTTTGAGGTGAACTAGCAGACAGCAGAATATGCCGGTGTATATTTTGCACATTCAAGAATACTGTCAGCTGGGCTTACAGGAGCCTATGGATGAAAGGCAGGAGAGTAATATAAGATTCTAATCAAAGCGATAACCTCCAGGTGGAAAAGTCACTTTTGTAACTAACAAGCGTAAATACTGTTGTTGCCGAGGATGTATAGCATCTATAAATAAAATTTTTGAAGAGAAGGAAGGATCTAAATACACATTCAAATCACAAGTGAAAGCAGAACTTGTTGGAGTGAATGGGTTGGAAGGGAATAAAAAACAAAAACAGGCTTAAAAATGAACCAGACCAAGAAATCAAGACACAGTTGAGGTTCCATGCTTAAGAGCTTAACCACACCTGCAGTCTGGGATCTGCCACAAAAGTTATTTTTCGTGCAGGCCCTTGCTGGTGACTTACCACTTGCCTCACACGTTGGATGTGGGCGAGCTCGTAGCGAGTGTTTTCGGTGGAGTTCTGCCACACCACGTAGCCGGCAGCGGCCCGAGCGAGCCGTCTGAGGGGCTCCATCTCTGGGGACACGTTGCCATGGCTGTCTGGCAGGGAAGACAACACTCATT
>NW_010577824.1:0-19945 GCF_000705375.1 Tinamus guttatus
ACGTCTTCGTTTCTGAAGCAGGTCTCTCTTGCTTGCTCTCCCCAGGAAAGAAAGAGCAATGAGAAGTGCTGGTTCCTGAAACTTGTTTGAAGGAAATATGTAGAGTGAAGCACATAAAGAAAACAGTGTTGTTGTTTTTAGGTGGAAGGCAGAAAGAAAGAAGCTGCTGATCCTCAAGGTCTTGTCGCTGTTATTGCACAAGCTAAAGGTTTGTCTTTTTTTTCTCTTTGTAGCACTGGTTTTGTTAGTAAGGAAACCAAGCACATAATTTACCTTGGGTAAAATTATAAATGGGTATGTTTATGCAGAAATGCTTTTGCCTAAGCAGTGCCTTTACTCGCCTGGCCTATGTTACTCAGAAGAAATGTACCCATATTTTCTGAACCAGAAGCAGCATTACCCTTAAGGCAGGACTGAAAAGCCTCAGCTGCCCCACGGCTGCAGATTGATAATGTGATTTTTCTGTGCTGGCTCAAGAGCTTGGTGCCGTTGGTGTCAGCCCTCAACAGGCTTCATACTGTCTCCAGGTCTGTGTGTCCATCCAGCTGTGGTGAAATAGCTTTCACTGTCATGTCCCCATTTACCTCCTAGAATTGTCCAGCTTCCCAGTTCAAGCTTTCCATGGATGATACCTTATGTAAACTCCCCAGCTCCTGGAATTGTGTGAGCAGTTTAGATATTATTAAAAAAGTTTTTAGACATCATAAGGATGAAAACAAGCTCATAAATATGAATTTCCAACACAGACTTCACAGACAAATAAAATGAACCTCAGCATTTATTGAGCTTTAACATCTCCTTGTTTTCTAGGGCATCATTTCTGACTTGTGAATATTTGAGGTTAGCAGCTGGTTCTTTGTGCATTCAGGCTGCATTTACGCTGCTTGGTTTGACATATTCCTGTGAGACTTGCTTCCATCTCTGTGTATTTAGCTATAGCCTGGGCAAGGCAAGAGAATCTGTTTTTCAATTCTTGTGTTCTTTTCCTCTACTTTAGCTTCAACCTTTAGGACACTAACATGGCTATTCTTCTGAAGCACATGCTTGCTACTGGGTATAATTACTGGTGATGAGTCCTACAAACCACCAGGTAATGATGCACAAATCAAAAAGCACATCACGTTGGAGACTGCCCAGTAAGACCAGAGGGATCTTTGGATAGCAGCAGGTAAAGTATCTGACGGTAGAGTACTGCATACAGTAATTCTGTGTCTGCATGACATTTTGTGTTTACTTTGCACATATTTTGTTCATTTCAATCTAGCACCATATGTAGGGTGCCTCCTACTGAAAACAGAATAGGAATTTAAAACTTTCTGTGAGTTTTCAAAACAAAAAATGTTTTTGTTTATATCAGCAAAGCCCCTGGTTGGAGCTGTTATGGAAAGGAATGGGAGACAGGTTGACAGCTGAAGGCTAATGCAGTGCCTGTCAGGTCCTGTGAGATGGTATTCAGCTTTTTAGCATGACACGACTCTTTCTGGATTCTTTTTAAACTTCTGGTTTCTGATTAAATACAAAGACGCATACTGAATTCTGGATCTTGGCCAAAGACTCTGAAGTCTTGTAAATCATATTTTACAAGATTTTTTAAAGGAGAAAAGACAAAAGCTCTTTTCTCTGACCAGGTAAATGTGTGACTATAGTAGTGTTAGAAGGACCCTTGAAGTGTTTAAGTGCCTTAAGTAGCTATAAGTATACGGCACCAAAGAACCACACCTGTGAATATCTAAAGTAACTCTGGTTTTTGTGCTACACTGGAATTTTTTTTTTGTTTCATGAGTGTTTGTCTAATAGGGCCATGGTTGAAATGACCTTCTTAAAATCTGCAGTTAAAACTTGAAATGTCACAAAGCTGAATCATTCATGCAAAGGGGCATTCGCTTGGATTTATGCGTTTGAGTCCCTTGGCATGGGCGAGAGCCCCAGAATAATAGCATTTTAACTGGGAGAGGTTCTCCCGGATGGCGCAGGTGCGTGCTGGAGACCACGGCGTGTGTGTGCACATCTCCGCTCTTTCCTCCTCCACAGTAGACTCACGTTGGAGCACGTCCAGCACTTTAATGAATTACAAACCTGTAAAATGTTCCCTTCCCTCTGCCGGTGGTGACTGGCAGCTAGCTTGGGCCCAAATAGCCACTTGAGCATAGTGACTCACAGGAAAATACGCTGAATGTGGAAACTCGAACCGACCAAGGCGACCTGGCAGGCTCGGCATGGTCTGTGAGCCCTGATGTGGTGCTAAAGCAGAGTGAGGGCAAGAGTCCCAGGTGCCTGGCCACCACCAAGCCTGGGAGATGCTTCCTGAGCCTGCAGGAAGGATTTCGCAGCGGAGCAGTGCCGTTGAGCCGCGGCGGGTGCCAAACATCACACGCTGCGCTGGCGTTGCTCCGTCCTCACGCTTCCGTAAGTCATGGACGGTTCCGCTGGAGCCAGTGACACCTCATTAACGTCAGGCCAATGTGAGTAAAAGGAAATGGGGACATATATGTTCCCATACCTCCATGCCACTGGGTCTGATTCTTCTTTTGCTCATGCCGGGTTGATACTGATACAGTTCCTCTGGCTCCCATGACATGAATCTGCATTTAGCCCGGGTCAGGAAGATCTCAGTCAGTTTGGCTCACTTTAAAAATGTATGTCTGCAGCTGCTGGGGTAGAGTCAGTCTGATAGAAGAGGAGCAGAAGATGGAAGTTAAGAGTCAGAAGGGGATCAGAAACTGGTTCAGGGATGGGGCTTTACCTTTCTGGCCCCTGTTTCCTTGCACATTGTTGTTTTTCTCAGTGAAAAGCTGGAGAATTGAAAGAAGAAATTTTCTCTTGAATTGGTGGTTGGCTTTGGGCTGGCTGAAGCCCTGGGGTGGAAGCGTGTTACTTCTCCCCGCTTCCCTCGCTTGAGCTGTTCTGTATGGAGGGAAAAAATACTCCTTTCTTTCCACTACAAAATAGGAAAGAACTACAAGGAAACGGAGTGGATTATTTTTTCCAGTTTGCCTTAGGGTTTCCTGGAATTTCTGCTACTGTACATTTACTTAAAGTAACCCTATCTGTTTAAATACATGCTGATCTTTGGTTGCCCTGAGATCAGAATCAGCCCCGAAGAACGTGTGCTGCTCGCAGTCTTTTTTGCACCTTCAGTTCTTCCTCGTGCCCCCTGCCATGCTGATCCCACTGGTATCGGGTGACACAGGATAAACCGCAACATATGTGGTCCTATTCAGAAAGAAAGTTATGATCCAAACTGATACAAAACTGTGATCTATTGTCCGTCTCCTCAAAGATGGCAAAGCAAACTGTTTCCACATAGAGTGTTTATCCTATATCCACCTCCATTTTTCTTGACAGCTATTATATTTTTCTTGGCATTACTGAGCTGCTATAACTGTTTTGTGGCTTTGTCACCACCAATTATGAACTAAAATAACATCATCTGTTGCAAAGTGTCGCGATCCAAAACTCCTCTGCTTCTTCAGAGTGACAATAGTATTAAATAAAATGAACTGCAGTGCTTCATTAATAAGCGTTTTATTAGACTGCACAGTTATGTCAAGCACTTATGAGATGGACAGTCTCCTTCATTTTGCTGAAACAATACGCATGATTAACAGTTTGTTAGATCTCGTCTCGCTTTATATATAATCCAGGTAAGATTTCTGTTGTCCAGAGTATTTAAATGGTCTGTGTAATTGTCATCATTACATACCTGAAATGAAAACAAATCTTTTATAGCGAAATTTAGGACATTATGCAATAAACTGAAATTTATTGTTTAATCCTCTAACCAAGTTCCTGCGCAGCAAATGGAGTTAATTAAATTTTTTGTTGGCTGTCTCAGTTTCATAATAAACATATTTTTATTTGAGCAATGTGTGTATATCATGAAAATATTTCAAGGAAAAATAAATTATTCAAATTGGCAACTTTGTTGTAAATCATAATATGATTTTTTTCCTTAAACTGCAATTTATATCGGTGTGATTTGTTATAACTGGTAAAATACTAAAAGCTTTTTAAAAAGGTAAAATGATTTACTTTTTTATTGTCTAGACTTTATGTAAGCCATTGCTAATTAATATTGCCCTTTCTGATGGCTTTGCAAAAGGCATAACTCAAACAAACCAATTATAAATGATTTTTCAATGTAAACTTTTAACAGCATAGCCTGAGGGCTAGCTCAACATAAAAGTACAATTTAGAAAACATAAGTTTTAACTAAGGTCAGGATATATCAGGCGATGATGGATGTAGATGTAAAAACATCTGACTCTGGAATGACAACGTTTTCTTCAAGACTAAGCAAAATGTTAGTGGCAGTGATAAGTAGACATGAAAAATAGCCTTGAATGAACCAGAAGGTTTGGGTTTGCTGTCAGGGGTTAGTTCTTTTTGTCGTTTCAGGCTTTTCTTTTCTTTTTTTTTTTTTTTAGTTCTGCAAATCAGAATTCCAAAAATGAAGCTAGTAGTATTGTATGATTTTTATGCCCATTTTCTACATGATGCCAGAGAGCTGCTTCCCCACAGGACTGTGCACTCTGGAGATTCCTGCTACCAAGTGGAAAAGGCCATGGCCCTGCTATGCTGAGTGCTCACCCAGTGTATCCTAACCCACAGATTGAAATTTCTTCACCATTTTGGATGGATAGATGGATGAATGGGTGGACATCTCTGTTTGAATGGTGAGGTTATCTGCTCCCCTCTGTGCTTATGACTATTTGTCCTTTTTGTCTGTTTTTTAACTACTCAGATGAAGCTGGCATGTGCTCTGCTCATGTGCTGTATCTAATTTGGTAGACACAGTCGCATGCCCATAATGTGATCTGTGTCATGGTTGGACGACTGAGTCATCTGGTATCAATTTTTGTGGAGCTGAAACTCCGTAACTTCAGATCCTCGTATGATCCCTCAGCAATAGCTCCCAAATTGTTACTCATTTATCACAACTTAGCTGCCATAACCCTACTCCTCCTTCACGCCCCATCATTTATCCTGATGCCTCTTCTGTAGCTCAAGATCTTTTCCTGAGCACGCCGTGGCTCAGTGGCCCAACAAAACACACAAGGTTTGCAAGAGATTCCCAAACCACTCACTTTTCACTCTATATAGCATAAGAAATAGAAAGTTGGTATCCTTTGAGAACTCTGTGACTTGCATTTCTGCCTTGCATGGTGTGTCCTTATTTTGGATGCCCCTTCTCGTTTGCTGCTTAATGGCCCTGTTCTCCCTGAACTTTTCCTATTGAGGTTTCTTCTGCTTAATATATCCAAATCATAAGATTCAGCATGTCTTTGATCTGCTTCTGTGAGAAAATACTAAAAACCACAGTAAAAAGGTTGGAGAAAATTGTTTTTTATAAGGCTTCTCCCATTTCTTCTCAGTCAAAAGAGACTACTATGGTTTAAGAAAATGAGGTTGAAAGCATATGATCATGAGGTTATCAGCCGAGCTCTGACAGAAAGTTTGTGATTTTTTTTTTGAAGTCTAGTTTTGCTAATGAAGTAAAGATTCATTCACTTTATTAAAAACAAACAACAACAACAAAAAAAAAAAACAAAAAAACAACAACAACAAAACTCTGCCATCATCTATATGACCAAGTAGTTTATTTATAGGCTTAGTTGCTGATGAAACCTAATAGATGCTGCTGAGCAAGAAATAAAATATTACAGCTTATCCAAAGTCATAAATACTTCTAATTCAACTATTGTATGTATTTGTTTTTTCTCCTGTGAGTGAAGTGGTTCCACTGGTCTCCCTCTTTCCTTTTGTGAGCTATAATTGCATTGATGGGATTAAAAATAATACATTTTGTTCGGAATCTCAGCTCAGTGATGGTGCATTGCTTAATGAGAATACAAGCAATGTCCTGGCTCTTTGGGAGAGCAAAAGCAGCACTCTCAGTGGAAATCATGGAAAATAAACATATGGGCGCTTAAGCACTCTTTAATAACCCCTTTACTCCTTCTGCTTGTTTGGTTAGCAATTTTGATGATTTTTGTCCATCGTGCCTCGCTCTGCTGCTGGAGAGACAAGGTTATTTACGATGTCACGGGAGGTTATGATCTCTTTATGTAAACTGGAGGACAGAGGTAAAATATAGTAGGTCCTGAGCCAAAATAAGCTTTTTAATTTTGCAACGCTTAAGGCAAAACCAAACATCCAGAAACAAGAAGCATAGGATGGATAAGTGAAACACTATCTGCAAGTTTTAAATCATATTTGTTGATACCGTTAGTATTATCCATTAAAACAAGGATTAATAATTCCAATGTAATATTGTTAACAGAAACAAATCATCCACATTTCTAGTTGTACAGGTGAGCAGCATGCTCTGTGTGGCTAGGATAGAAAAAGAAAAGCTGTGGGTTAATTCCATGGGCACTCCTTGTCTGGTCTGCAGCTTTCATTTCTAGTTGTATGTTTATATTCTATTTGCTAATGGAAGATGATGTTACGGAAATGGCACTGCCGGTGTATTGGAAACAGCCATTGGATTCAGCCTCTCTTAATCGGTGCCATAGGGTGAGGTTCCATGGCAGAGTGTGGAACTGGTTGTGAACCAAGGGGTGCAAGAAGGTCTTGGCTCAAGCTGCCGATGGCTACAGCATCGCAGTTCTCACGTGCTGTGGCTTCTGCAGGGCTCGTGAGGCTTTTCAGCGAGCACTCGACTGCCTTTCCTCCCCACAAACGTCTTGTAGACCTTGCTGCCATCCACAGTTTCTGAAGGCACCTCAGAAAGCGCTCGGCCCCATTCCCACCAGAGAGTCAAAATGCCGTTTTTCCTGCTTTCTCTCCCGATGGGAATCTGCAGTGTGTGGTGGCTGTGGCATTTCCTCCCACTCTGCTCAGCTGGAGCGGGCAGGAAGAGAAAGCGATAATCCCTTTAGAGTCAGTATTTAACACCTATCTGTCAAGCGATACATGCCGCATTCCAGCGGGATTAGCACAGTGGGACGGAGTTACAGTGTAGAGAAACTTTGCCATAAGTGAAGTGAAACTTCACTATAAATTGAGAGAGACTGTTGAAATGTGCTCCAGCAAGGAGCCTGCCAGTCCTTAAAGCCATGATTAGAGCTGAAGGTGCTGGTGTTCATTACGGGACCTCACGCTGAGCTCCTGAAGAACCAGGAGGTTCTGCAGAACCAGCGCTTGGACACCGAGCACCTCGCAGTGATGTCTGTGGCACAACCAGCCTCCATGACGGGCCAGAATTTCAGCTTTTGGGAATGTGGATGTCGGTCTCCACATCCACGTGCACCAATCCAAGATCCATGGCATCAAATGCACCAACCTAAGATCCTTATGCTCCCCTTGGGCAGAACACATAGGAAAGAAGTAGTTTTCCCTCAAGACCTCTGCAGAATCTCTCTCTCTGCATGTGGCCAGGCAGCCCGGGCTTCACTTGCTCCGGTTACACTGTATGAGCGATGCAGATTTTTGCATAATATATTTAATTCGTAACTTATGTATGTGGTAATTTCTGAGACATCTGAGTAGGACATTTCCTTTTCTTGTTACTGTTAATGCTTGAACTGATGAACATTTATTCTTTCTGAAGTGAAATACATGAAGAAGGACAGCCAGGAGACTGGTCCGTGGGCCGTGGGGCTGCAGGGACCGGCAGCACATTTAACAAAAATATATATTAATAACATAAGGGAAGGATTTTTTATTTTATTTTCTGTACATCTCTATAAGGGATGGAGAGTTGTAAATTTCCATATCCTTCTGGCTATCCTGCCTGAATAGATAAGTTCTTGAACACGTCCTGGGCAAAACAGAACTATTTTTTTTGTGATAAAGGCTGGTTGCATCATTTGGGAAGTTGAGCTTGTCAGGGTCTGGATGCGGCGCTCGCAGTCTGAACCTGTGGGAAGTGTGCCTGCTTCTAATAATTGTCGTGTGTGTTTATGTGGCAGTCATTGTGCTTTGCAAGAAGAGAGTCCCAGAAATAATTAGTTAAGAGCATGAGGATTTTGGCACTGATTCCCTTTCTCAAGAATTCGTGATGTTCATATATAAGAAAAATTGATTTGGCATCTAGACAGGATTTCAGCATGCTTATGGTTATGGAAATCAGTTATGGGCATGGAGTAAATCTGTATATTGATTCATAAACTGACTTGATGACTTGTTCATGCTTTAATATTTTCATGGGCTTCTACTCAAAATAAAACTGTCAGTAAATACTGTCCTTATATATATGTATATGTGTATATATATACATACACACACACCTAATGTGTCTGCGTGTATTATTTTTTGCTAGAAGGAGCCCTTCTTTTTTTGGTTAAAATATGCATCAGTGTAGCACCCAGAGGAAATTTGTTTTCTGTGAAATCCAACACAGACTTATGTGGAAGAGTTTGGCAAGAGCAGAAGGGATTGTTGGCAGGTAGAATTTCGTTAAGACACAGAGAACGCAAAGGAAGCAGGACAGTCTTGTGCACCTTGGGTTGTTCCAAAAATGTCCCTAAAAGAGGAGCATCTGTTTTGTGGACACTTGTTCTTCTACAGGAGCTCAGGAAGACCAGTCCCCTTCCTATGCAAAGATCCTCCTGGTAATCGTGAGCTAATAGGGCTGCAAATGCAGCTATTGCACCTATGTAAGAGCAGCACCAGGAATAGCTTTTTTGGAGTACCGTGCAGCAGGGTCAAAACAGCAGCAACATCTGCATGCAGGCATCATCTACCTGCTCTGTTTTTGGTGAACTGGTTAGATGGTGTTTTGTCAGTACCGGCCCTGGTATGGGCCTGCTGCATGAGAAACCCCCACGAATGCCCTGGTTCTTTATGAACACATTTCTCTGCAGGTTTAGCCTCTTAATCCCTCAATAATACCATCGCTTGCCTCATGGTTTTCTTTGGAGACCTTCCAGCGCTGACCGATCTTGACCCTGTTTGACTTGAGGTATGTGGGGCTCAGAATTGAGGTGGTATGGCTGCTGGCCATTATTAAAGTGAACGGAAACTATGTAATGTATAATTGCATTTAAGACCCGATATGATAACAATATATGACCAAATCCTGATCTCATTTACAACAGTGTGCCTCCGTTGTGACTTCAGAAAAAATCAATGCGTGTAACATAAGATGAGTCACAATGCGTATGCTGTACCAGAGCGCAGTAGAATTTTCTCCATAAATAACATCTCTTTTGGCAAGACAAAGGAAAAAAAAAAGACCTTGAAAATCTATATCGTATTGAGCCACGTAGTTCAGGAAAGGGGCCTTATACGTGACAGTATGTACCTTTTTGGACAGGAAGGTTGTTCTCATGGACATCACCTTGCATACTTACTTGCGTACCTGCTATGAAAGCAGGAAGATGTCTCGAGGTGGGTTGTTAGAAACATGAACGAATTTCCTCTCCCCAGGAAAGGACATGAAGTCCATTTTCTCATTTGGTAGCTGGTTTCTTGCCGCTTATTAATGCGTCTGCCAAACTTGCAGCTAAGGAGTGATTATAATGCAGTTTGAAGACGGCTTTTGTTTCCTTCAACTGCTATTTTAGGAAAGATCCCTTAAAATTGACTGGTGACTGTATAATTGATGCTGTCTCGACAGCGTGCACCAGCCAATGCTGATGGGCAGCAAGAGCGCTGGCATCTGGGTTCCGGCTGCACTAAAGCTTGGAGAGCCCCTCTGCCTGCCCTCTCTTGCTGCTCCTGGGTAGGAAAGGGCATGTTTGGCTTTCTGCTTACTCTATTCCCTTTTGTGCTCATTCATTTGCTAGGTGCATAAAGGAGAGGAGGTCACTTGTGCACATGGGATAAAGAGGTATTATGAATTCTAAAGTGTTTGCTTTATTGGGAAAAGCTCACCGAGCAGGAAAGCACAGGAACATAATGTGTGAATTTTTAATGAACGCTGTGCCAAGTGTTTGTGCAATTTTTTTTTTCCTACCTGTAGCAGCTTTATTCATTTGGGAGAGTACTGTGTACAAGATATTCTTTAGTAGTATGCTGACTGCTGTTTAGTTTTAATAAATTAAATCCTTTATATCAATGTAATGTTCTTTAGACAAGCACTTCCAAGACAGATTAGAAATGAACTTAAGGGGATTAAAAGCTTCTCTTGCTAAAAACAATGTTTCAGATGGGAAATCCACTTATTTATGTCAATTTTAGTGGAGTGCATTTGTCTTTAATATGTTGCTGCTGCGAAAGAAAGCGGCGCTTTCCCCACGCCTGCTGCCTTTCTGCTCTGCTTTACATACACAGTAATATTTATTTTCTTCAGTACAGTAAGTTGCTTTGGGAAAGATTGATGGCTTCCTACAAAACTGCAAGCAACCATTTTCCTTCTTTCTTATTTAGAGAAAACAAAAGGTTTAATGGATCTGGAGTTTTAAATAGCACTGGAATTGTCATAAAATAGGAATCTGGGAGAAGGGAACATGTGAGCACAAAAATAGGCTTTGATTTTTCCCTTGCTGTGTTACAGCAGGCTGAAAACATCTACTGGGAGATCCCTGTTCTCTCTGAGATCCTGGACATCTTTGGAGTATGCTGGTTGAGCTAGGTTTAGCTCAGCTTAGAAGCAGCAAACTAAAGGAGAGGCATTAGCTCCCGAGCTGTTTCCTCCATCACTATTAGGTTACCTGTTTTTACAGTTAAGGTTTGTCTCCGTGCATGGTTCAGTGATGCATCAGCCCCAGTGCTAGGGCCTCTGGCACCAAGTCAGCATCTCTTGGCTGCACTGCGCAAAGATGCAGTTTGGTTTTACAGGTCTAAAAGCTGTTGCTAGATAGGCCTAAGGCCAGCTCAGCGATGGTCTCTCCATGCTACACTGATCTCAGGGTCCCGAGCACCGAGCCATGTGCCCTGGTCACTCTGGCAAGGCCACGGGCACGTTCCCATGACAGACCCTCACCAGATTTGTGTTGCCAGATCACCTGGTGATGTGCAGGTTGGTATTAATGACCCCCATTTCATTAACAGAACCCCTTTCAGGGCTAAGATCCGATACCAGTGTCTCATTAATGACTAACTGAGTAATACGATGCTGGGCTAGCACCCAATGCCCTTGCACCGGGCAGGATCTGGTACTGCAGGGTGGGCTTCTGGGGATGGGCAGTGAGGAGCCAGAATTGTCTGAATATTCAACCAATTTTAGCCCCATATTTCAGCTTGTCCTCTGGCAGGCACTGCAGCACACCAGCCTCCTTCACACACGTGCTTGGGAATCTGAACTTCGGTCTTTCTAGGCAGCAAACCTTTCCTGCACTACCCAATGCACCTTTTTTGTTTTGTTTTGTTTTGTGTTTTTTCTCAGAGTGAGGAAAGATGAAATGATCAGAGTAAAATAAAAACAAGGGGGAAATATGGTAAATTAATGCTCTAATGCAGGCTTTAACTCTATAAATTTCTCCCTTTTGCATATTAGACATTGAAGCTGCACTGCCTGCTCCTTACATACCAGCACCACCATCTCAGGTACAGCTTGTGGATATGTTATTATTCATTTGCATTGCAGATAACTGAGGGGAAGGGAAAGGTTCAGCTCTAGAGCACATAAGGTTTTTCTTGGTAACTGTGTCCTGGGTGCAAAGATATATTTTGGCTTTTTAGGCTTCCTTCCCCTGTCATTATTGAAAGCATTTTCAAAATAATTTCTATCCTATTATGCCTTAGTATTCAGTGAAGTATTATTTATTTAAATGGTGTCCCATGTAACTCATTTCTCAGAGCCTGGCTAAAGCAAGATCATTTCACTTAATGCTTTCAGGTCATCGATACTCCAGGATCCACTGTCCAGTTTCTGTCAGTGTTCAAACACTGTTAGTGTCCCCTTTCCACACCCAGAAATTGATTCTCAGATTGAATCCTAGAGCATCTGATAAAGCAGGGGATACATTTTCAAAGCAATGCTCAAGGATTTAGTTGCATGACTGCCATTGATATTCAAAGGGACCCTACAGAGAAGCTTTGTATTAACCTTGAGCCTATTTGTAGGATCGTATGAGAATGGCCAGGTGAGCAGAAATTAAACCACCATCTTCTTTTAATTGCATCTTATTTTGTTTTGTTTTCTCACCCCAAATTTAACTCCTCTCCCCACAAAATACATTTTATTTTTTGCTAGTGATAGCATTTGTCAGACTTCTAAATCCTTATATATTGCACATGATAGAAAAAGTTGACTGAAATTTCATCACTGATTTTACAGAGGAGAGGGTAAATGCATTTTCTGCAGAATGATGATGGGCTGTTCTGTCACTGGAGCCACTATGAGTGCACTGGTCATAACACCTAGGTTAAGATAAACTTGCATGCATTGCTGCTTTGCTTATCTGCGAAGGAAGAAAACTTATCACTCAAGAAAAAATATATAATTGGGATCAGGGCTGGAATTTCACTGGGAAATATGGTGTAAAAATGCTGCTCATATTAAATTAAACTTTCAATGGCAAGTGCTTGGCTTTCAGCAACTCCTCTGAAACTGTTTTAATTGAAGTTCCATGAAAATCTGGGGAGTTCAGCTCAAGTTCACCTCGCAAACCCATCCTGATTTCATTAAAGATCTGATCTTTCTTTATTTGCCAATAAAATATATATATATAGATATATGTGTGTGTATAAATCAGTATCTGCTTTATAAATGCTTTTTAAAGGACGAGTTTCTTTATGAAGGATGAACTCTGCTCCCTCCATGCAGAAAGAGACAGTAGGAACAGGCTTTGTGAAACCCTTGAAGCTTCACCTAGGGCTGGGATTTGGGGCTCAGGACACACTCACCGCCTCCCCGCTAGGTCTCATGCTCTGCCACAGTCGTAGCAACCTCTAGACTGGCAGAGCTTCCATGTAAAGGTGTCTCTACCTGTTCTTATCATTTGTGTGAACATAATACCAGGGCATGGGCAGAGGCCAGGATCAGCATTGCCTTGGTCAGGCTCTGAGGAGGCACATTTCACTGGCATGTCACTGTTTCCTTGTCCTGTCCCGGAGACCCAATAAAGGTCTTGATTATTCGAGACAGTCTCTTCCGCTGGTTTTACATCTAGACAGGAATTTTATATTGTTTTTATATTGTATGAATAAGATTCAGGATGAAAATGTGTTGAATATGGTGTAAGTCCTGAGTTCTGCAGGGCAGTGTGTAGCAACTTGCCCATGTTCATATGTGCAGCTCTCCTATTACTTACTGCATCATTTGGATATCTGTTTTTCTATTTCATCCTGCTCTTCGAGTAATAAGTGACAACAGGGTCTTCTTTCCTTCTTCTCCCTCTCCTTTTCTTCTCTTCTTTTCTTCTCCTCTCCTTTTCTTCTTCTCTTCTCTTCTCCTTCTCTTCTTTTCTTCTATTACTGTTGCACCTACTACCTGTTACACCATGTTCCCTGCAAACCCTACACACAGCTCTGCAATTTTAGAGAATCAGATCCCAGTGTTTCTGATCAGGATCCAGCTGGAACTACACATCTTTGTTTCATGTATTTAATACACTCAAAATGCACTAAATGACAGTTTATAATATCATTATCAACAGTTAAAGACATTATAACTTCAAGAAATGAAAAGAAAGTGCAGCCATATGTGGAAATGCTTTATTTTGTGCACTTTTAACCCTCACAATAGTTTAGCTGCAGAAAAGGGGACAGCATTGAGAGGCAGGGAAAAAATCATGTGTCTGCAAAATCATTTTTCAGCTTTCCCTCTGCTGTTGTCATGAAAGAACACCATGCTATTTGGAAGGTAAATAACAACCGAGGACTAATTTATTTTTCTTCATAAAATTATTTCTTGAATTGGACTCAAATGTGTTCCTTATTACATGGTTTGATAATTCAGTGATGCTTTTCCCTCCGTAACGTACGAGCTGATTTAAACCTTCACTCCAAACAGCCTCGGGCTTATTAAGAACAGTGTGGACTGAGTATGGATTAGGTTTAAAAGTAATAAAAAAGTAGACCTGTTGGTTAGGTGAAAAATTCACTATCAGATTCCTGAGTGCAGCTTTCTTTTCATGTGCAAACTGCATTAAATGAGGCATTTAATTCAACAAATCCATAGTTCTGATCCACCAGAAATAGAGACTGGGTTAGTTCAATTTGTAACAAACGATCTCCATATGATCAAAGTCCTGAGAGCTGATTCCAACATACTGCTTAAATTAGTCTAACACCGAAGTGTTTGGCTCTGGGACAATATTTGGAATGTCTTACCAGAAGAAAAATTCCTCCACACACATGGTTCTAATATGTGGGAATGCCAACCTTACTTTTTAATGGGCTGACAGGGAGCCTCCGTGCTAACTTTCTGACTCCAAAAAGTTCTTGTGCTGTCACCCGCAAACCAGCTTGGATAATTTTTCCTTGGCTTCCTTATTAAAGCCTGAATGAAGGGATTGTGTGGCTTGCTTAATGTCACTCGGTCTGCTTGCCATAAATTCAGGCACTCATGATGAAAGCTCCACTTATATTTCGCTGGGAAATGGAATCAAGGAGAATGCACCCTCGTTCACAATAAATAACTAAAGTTGAGTTATTAAGTGTATTTCATATACCAGCGCCTTATTACATCAGCAGTTTAGATAATGGCTCCTTAAAAACATCGTTCTGCTGAAATCTAGGGAGAGCCGCACGGACATAGGGGTCCCTATGCACGGAAACCAAAGCAAGCGGCTGGAGCAATAACTCAGGGCTGTATTAACAAATATCAAATATTTACATTTTTACATGCTGCTGCCTGTTTAGATTAAGCGGCGCGAGCGGGGAGCGGGGCCGCCCGCGCCCTGGCTGCTCCGGCGGCTCCGCGCTGGAGAGCCCGGAGCTCTGCGCGCCGCGGCCTCGCGTTTACAGAGTGCTAATTGCGCCCGGCTCCCGAGCCCATATATTTCCCCGGCCCTTGCTCCCCCCCCGAGGGCCGCGACCCCGCTCGGGGAAAGCCTCCGCACTGGCAGCGGGCACCAAAGGGTGCCCAAGGGCGCCGTGACGCTGCTTTTTTAACGTGGTAAGCGTTGCTAATGCACATTCATGCCTTTTCCTCCCTTTGCTTTTTTCCTTTTTTTTTTTAAGCAACGGATATTTTCAAAGGCCTTAGCTGAATTTCCTCCTGCAGTTTTCTTTTTTTTTTTTTGCCACAACTTCTTAACGTGTGATTGATGGATATAATGCAGCTAGAGGGGGAGGGTAGTATCTAGCTATTCACCTACAGATATTATTATATATGAATCATTCTTTACATTTTTATGCTGTTATTATACATGCAGTGGGATGTAATAAATTGCTATTCACCCAGGACCAGATAGACCTGACAGTGAGTAAATGCCCTGATTAGCATGTTATTGTTTTAACTTTGCAATTCTTTCCTGATTAGTTACAATATATTTTGAATGGCTGTGAGATTATTTTTAAATCTGTGCTAAGCGTTGTTTGATATGTTATAGCAGTCAGAAAGGGAGAGGGTGGCAGAATGAAGGATGAAAGGCTGCCACTCCGAAGTTCAACAAAACCACTGTTTTCATGGCAACTCTTCTGAACAGGTGGCTAAGTAAGCCAATTAAACAGACTTTAAGAACAAATTATGGTAGTAATCCATTGTCTGGGATCATTGAAATGCACTGTGTGGAATCTGCTCCCTAGAGCTGCCTGAATAATGAAAATCTATTTTTGTATAATTTTATTGTTTTCCTATCTTCATTAAATGTTCAAAGGGTCTCTCTTTTTTCTTTTTCTTTTTTTTTTTTCCTCAGGGTTGAATGGTGGGAAAAGGAGAGCGAGCTCTTTCCAGAATTTTTTAAAAATAGTTTATCTGATTGCTTTTAGTTATCAACATGTAAGGACAAAACACCAGTTTGCTAGTGAAATTCTCTAGGTAGCAGGGATGGCACGTGGAGGTCTCCTGGCCAGGGGTAGCTCCGGCTGTTGGGTGGGCAGAAGCTGGGTCTTGGAGACCTGCACAGCTCTATAGTCCTTCACATAAGCTACAGTTGACCCCAACATGTCTCATGGAGGTGAAAGCAAAGGCTTCTGGTTCAAGACTGGTGGCTTCCAATACAGCCCATCTCCTCTTACTCTGTGATATGTTGGAGCTGAATAAAAAACACACAGAAGACTGACAAGCCGTTGTGGAGCACTGCTGCATAGAGCTGGGTTTGAACTGGTGACCTAGAAGCAGAATAAATTACGTGCAAGTTGAGGGATGGAGATGGGGAGTGAAAGAAAGAGCCCGGAAATTTTGAGAGATTCTGTATTAATTTAAGAAATGTGACTGTTTAGGCAATTTATTCATTTGACAAGTTCCTATTTAACCATCTTAATTCACCATTTAGCCCAAGATGGCCTTCATTAGTTTATTAGCTATTCATTGCAAGACATTTTAGCATAAATACAGTTCCAGAGAGGATTGTTGCACAGGGAATCTGTTCTTCCAGCCTACTTATGCAGCTACTGAGTATTTGTTGAAATGGTCGTGTATTTGCTTAGTCTTGTAATGAAGTCTAGAAAAGCTTTTTCTGCAAAGGGAATATTGTTTTGTCCAAATTAGCTTACTTAAGTAGTTTTCAAAGTAGTCTCAGAATAAAGATTTCAAAGATAACAGTGCCAGCCTAATATTTACTTTTTTTGCACTGTACAGTAGTTTAGACTTGCCACATAAGTGCATTTGCTTTTTTTGTTTTGTTTTGTTTAAATTTCTCTGTTTCTAGTTGTGAGATATATATGTCATTTCTAGGAGTATGGAACTAATTGAGGAATATGTCCTGCCCTTGTTGAGGTGAACAGGGCAGATAAATAAAAACTCCATTGGACATAAATCTCCTGCACTAACATCAAAGAACCAGGATCCTGCTAAGTGTATTTGTATAATGCAGTAATTTATGCAAAAAGCAGCTTTTGTCAGCAATGCAACAAAGCAGCTTTGATAAATGTCCCCTAATTTATTGTCATGTATCTCAAATCAAAGTAAAACATTTACAGCCTGTACACTGAAGGAACCCAGGCCCAGGGTACTTAAAGGGTTTCTCTCCCTTTCCAATCCCCCCCCCCCACACTTTTTTTTTTTTTTAAAGTACAAAAAAGCTAAGTTGGGCAAAAGGTTAAAAAGGATCTGCTTTGAATGTTAAGTACTTTATACAAATTATGGGAAAAATAATAATGAAGCTGCTTAAAGAATGAAAGAAAAGCCTGTGCAAATTCAGATTAAAAAATCCGCTTAACTATTCTCTTATGGGTGGTGTTCAACGAATCATAATGCGGACAGTAATTGTGTTTTACAGGGACAATTCCAGTGCCTTAGGTAAAAAAGGAATAAAATGTGACTGTAAATAGTAAATATTTCTATTCAGCACTTCTCTCTTACACGGCAACAGTCTGTCTTTGATATATATCGCACATTTTGGAGGTCAGTTCAAATGCAAGCTGTTGCGGGGAACTTTTATTACTGACTTCAGGGATAAAATCCAACCCTAAGAGAGGAGGCAGCTGGCAGAGCCACCAGCTCCATTGCTGTCCCAGTGTAAGAAGGACTTGATGTGGCCACATTCTTTGCCTGGAGCTTCTCCCGGCCTGGTGGCAGAGGTCCCAGACCCCTGGGTAATGCTGGAACACTGGAAGAATAAAGATATGAAAATACATAAAATCCCCTGAGTACGTGTTCATGTGACTAGGTTTGCTCTGTGCTGGGGGAAGCCCATTAGATAATTAATGGGTACAGTTAATAAGGCATAGTCTGAAGTGGGATTGATACATTAAGGCTAGGCAGGAGCCACCGTCCCCTGCAGAAGTGACCATCTCCAGCACTTCTACACTCTGAAGCTCTGCGTCCTCCTCCTTCCAACCGTGCCCTCAGCTGCCTCTGGTTTGGAACCCTCACTAGGAAAAAAACAGGTATATTTTGATGCTAAGACAAGAGAGCAGGAAATTCACAATATTTCGTAAGTGTCCAAAGGTTTTGCTGTAATTCTACTGTGAATTTGTAGGCAATAGATAAGGAAAACAACTGAAGTGAGATCAGGGAAGGAGACCCTCTAATACCTATCAGATGATAAATTAAAGCTACTTGGGCCTTTGAGTCACCCACAGCATCTTTCAGGTGAAAAGACCCAAAGTGATACGACTTCTCCTTGAGTCCCTTTGATATTGAAGAGAAATAAATTCAGAAGAGACCTAGAGCAGCTCCACATGTCACTTTGCTTCAGAAGTAGGCAGAATTTCTATGTTTTTTACTTAAAAAGCTCTGTTTATAATAAACATTCAACTTCAGGAGTATAATATCCTTTGAGTGGGGTTGTTTCAAAGTGTTTTACAGCCCATCTGGAGGGCTGGCTGTAACCATCAGGCATGTTCTTGGAGCAAATGTTTTATTCGCACAGATAGCAGTATGTTACTGGTATTGCAAACCTGAAGAATGAAACGTTGCAAATTCGGGTCTGCTGCATCATAAAAATGAGACATGAGGTCACTGAGAAAGTGAAAAGGAGAAGCTGTTAAAAAAAAAAAAAAGTTTCATTTTCTTTGCTTGCCAGGAACTAAGTCTGCCACTCTCTGATACCAGGATGCTTCTTAAAAACAGGCCAGGTCATCTTTACTGTACAGTGTAAGTGCTTGTGCACCCCTTTATGGCTGTTGCCATTAAGGCTCATGGAGATTATAAATTAATATATACTAATTACTATAAGAATCAGGTTTATAATAAAAATTTTGTCAGGTGGCAGAGTATTTTGCAGCCACAAACAATCCATGAAATGAGTGGGGTTCATGTCAGGAACATCAAAAATATGCTTAGCAAACCTAACCACAGTTGTAAATATACAGTTCGAATCAGACTGAAGCCTGGAGGCCTTTGTCAGGTTTATGGCTCGAAGGATATTCTGCAGGAACATTTTTTTTTTAAACCCCCCTTCTACCCAACCCCAACCTGTTTCATTAAAACAGAACGGGGTATAACAACTGCCAGGACCAAAAGCAGCATAAGTTCAGGGGGTGGGCATGGAACATGTACATACACATGTGTATGTATGTGTCTGTGTGTACATATCACTGAATCACAGACTGGTGGAGGTTGGAAGGGAACACTAGAGATCATCTGGTGCACCCACCCGGTCCTGCACACGCAGGGTCACCTAGAGCACATGGCACAGGCTCACGTCCAGGCAAGTTTTGAAGATCTCCAGAAGACAGGCCACAGCCGCCTCACATGATTGTTAGCTCCATGGCCACTGCAGCCGAGACTGCCCACAACCTTCACACTTCCAACCAGACCATCTCTGTTAGTACCAGGTCCAGCAGAACCCCTCTCCTCACTGTTCCTATATGTGTGGTCATCCCAGCAGACATAAGGGTAGTTTAAAAGTCCCCAACAAGGACCAGGGCCTGTAGTTGTGAGGCTTCTTGCTGCTGCCTGTAGAAGGCCTCATCCACTCCCTCTTCCTGATCAGCGGCCACCAGTAAACAGTCACCCCTGTGTCACACCACAGTGTCACCCCTGTTGGCCTGCCCTTTGATCTTTACCCACAGACTCTCCAGTCATGCTTTGTCCTCCCCTAGGCAGAGCTCCATAAATTCCAGTTGCTCCTCCACCACCTCACCTCCCTGTCCTTCCTAAAAAAGCACTAAGCCATCCATGGGCACATTGCAGTCGTGACAGCAGTTCCACCAAGTTTCAGTAATTGCAATGGGATCATGGTCCTATCTCCAATGCCCCTTGTTTATTCTCCATTCTGCGTGTGTTTACATAGAGGCACTTGGGCTCCCAATGTGCCTCTCTCTCTAGCTGGGGCAGCTGTAACTCAACTGTGTGGCCTTCAGCAGCTCTCCTGTTTCGCTGTGCTCCCTCTCCAGGCTCTGGGCATCCTTTGCTGGCTCTGGAGTTAGGCTGGTGTGAGTGGCATGGTGTGCCAATCCCTACCTCATCACCTGCTTCCCTGATGATACTACCCGCCCCAGCACTCAAATCTACTTTAAAGTGTGCTATGAGCTAGCTCGTGACCAAGGCCCCTATTCC
>NW_010577824.1:19968-31954 GCF_000705375.1 Tinamus guttatus
CCTGCTGATGCCAACATGACTGGTGCCATGTAAGGCTTCCTGTTGCTGGAAAAAAGCCATGGTTTTGGCAATGACACTGACCCAATTTCTATATGTATAGCTATATGCATAGGTACACATATGCATATAGATATGGACGTGTGTATAGACATGTGCATTATACATACATGTACCTATGAATATATCTTGTGTATAGCTATATACATAGACACACATAGGTACATGTGTATGTATATGACATATACATGTGTATACATATATACATATGTACACACATATAGATTATGAACATCATATAGGTGTATATATATTCATACATATATGTACACACGTGTACACACACACACACACACACACACACACACATATATGTATCTCCACATATTGTCCCAGAATGGTTGAGGTTGGAGGCCTTTAGTAGTGCTCTCATTTTGCCGTGTTCCCTCTCCAGGCTCTGGGCATCCTTTGCTGGATACTCAGAGCTCATTTCCTGTCGCCTCCTCCCCCTGATATAGGAGGAATGACCCCATTCCTCCGTTGGGAAAGATGATCTGCTTTGATGGCAGCATGACTGGTGCTGTGTAAGGCTTCCTTTTCCTGGAAAAAAAAAAAAAACCAACAAAGTTTTATGTAGAGCTATATACATAGGTACACATATGTATATAGATATGGACATGTGTGTGCATATGTGCACAGGTATAGATATGTGCAGTATACATATGTGTACATATCTATATATCTACATACATATATATCTATTGTGTTTTTATGCATATATGTACACACGTGTAGGTACATGTATGTATCTGGATTGTACATTATACACGTGCATATGTCTATACGTACGCACACATACACATAGCTATGTGTGTCTATGTACACATATATGTATGTGTCACATAGTGTCACAGAATGGTTGCACTTGGAAGGACCCACTAGGGTTTATCCAGCCCAACTCTCCCCCACCACAGCACACCTAGAGCGCATTGCACAGAATCGCATCTAGGTGGGTTTTGAAGCTTTCCAAAGAAGGAGACACCACAACCTCCTCACAGGATTGTCAGCTCCAGCATCTCATGGTCACTGCAGCCGAGACGGCCCTCAATCTTCCCATTTCCAACCAGACCATCTCTGTTTGTTAGTACCAAGTTCAGCAACTATAACTAGACCATGTGTGATGTGTTTCAGTAATTACAATGAGCTCATGGCCGTGGAACCGCACATATATCTCCAATGCCCCTTGTTTATTCTCTATGCTTCATGCATTTGCATAGAGGCACTTGAGTTGGACTCCCAATGTGCCTCTCTTTCTACAGACCATCTCGGTTTCTTAGTATCAGGTCTAGCAGCGCCCCCTCTCCTTGTTGGCTCATCAACCACCTGCATCAAGAAGTTATCTTCTGCAGGACCGTCTGTTCTTAGCTGTGTGATTATCCCAGCAGACATCAGGATGGTTGAAGTCCCCCATGAGGACCAGGGCCTGGGATCGTGATGCTTCTTGCAGCTGCCTGTAGAAGGCCTCATCCACTTCCTCTCCCTGGTCAGGAGGCCTGTAGTAAACTCCCACAGCCTTGTCACCCCTGTTGACCTGAGCTTTAATCCTCACCCCACAGGCTCTCGACCTGTGCTTCGTCCTCCCCTGCGCTGAGCTCCATATCTTCAAGTTGCTCTTTCACGTAAAGGGCAACTCAGCTACGTTCCAATAATGAGAGCTGTCCCGCCATTTCTCAGTAATAGCAATGGGATCATGGTCCTGCAATCATACATAAATCTCCAGTCCCCCGTTTATTCTCCAAGCTCTGTGTGTGTTTACATAGAGGCGCTTGACTTGGGCTCCCGATGTGCCTCTCTCTCTAGCTGGGACAGCTGGCACTTGATGATGTGGGCCTTCAGAAGTGCTACTCTTATTTTGCCCTCTCTCCTCTTCAGGCTTAGGGCATCCTACACAGGCTATGGAGTTAGGCAGCTGCATTATGTAGCCTGAGATACTCTGCTCATGCCCTACTGCTCTTTGGAAGCCAGTTAGTAATGTTGCATTGGACTGGAGTGCCTGCATTCCCTCAAACTGGTGTTATGGAAAAGCTGAGAAAAGGAAGGCTCAGGCTAGAGTGCTGGAGTGGGAATGCTACTGGCCTGGTCTGCAGGCAGCTCAGTATTTCAAAGGTACCCTGGCCTAGATATTTTTTAAAATGAGATGCATGAGGCCTCACCCAATGTCATGCTAATGGTTGTTGAGTTTCGGTCACATGGATGATGAATCAGACGTGCTCTGATGTCTCTGAATCCCTGAGAGTGCTCTGATGAGGCTGTAGCTCACCACAACCCTGAAGAAGAGATGGCCAAGATCTATAGTACTGCTATTGTATCGTGGTGCCCATTCTGAACAGAGTAATTGAGTATAGAAAAAAAGACCCACTCAAAACATTAGCATTTGTGGAGCTCGGCAAAAGACTGTGGTTACCATCACCTGCTTCTTCTAAGGTGCTTTTGTCCTACTCAAGTACCACTGCTTTGCAGCTCTTCTGAGAGCAGTTTTAGTTGTGCGCTAACACCTAGCACCTGCTAGTCATTTGGGAACCATTTTTCTCCTTTTAATGTTGAAATCATTCCCTTTCCTCAAGCGTGTCAGCAAGCCCTCGCTGTCAAGAAGCCCGGTCAGATCCTGGATGCCACCAAAGCCCCGCCGCTTCTCGACGCAGTATCCGCGCTTCCTCGCTGGCGTCTGCGGTGCCAGAAAGCCCTGGGGACACCCCGGCACACGCAGGCCCCCGCTCCAGCTGCCAGCCCGGCCCTGCCAGCCCCATCTAAAATAATGTTAGTGTTTGGTGTTGACTAAAGTTTGCGATGAAATTGTATCCCAATACATTTAAAGTAGAGACAGCTGTGAGTAGCTGTTAAATAGACACAAACAAGAGCTCGGTCCAAAATATGCATGTTCAACATAGTGCTTTAGATATAAGTTGTGCTCCAAGACCACAAAAATGAAGAAACCAAAACATATTAATTGTTTGAAATGGAAACACTCTCTTTTTAAAGGCAGGCACCCTTTTTAGATGTCTTATTTTAGCATCACATTGATTTTTAAATCTCTGAAGCCCCTTTATCTCAGTACACTTATTTTATGAGCGCTGCATTTTGACACGTGGTTTTGGTTTATTATGTAATGCTTCAATAAGTAAATGCAAATTACCAGTAATGATCTTTTTAATTTGAAACATAACTTAACCAAAATCAAACTTTTCAAGCAAATAAATGGAAAGATATATATTTTTTAAGTTTGCCTTACTTCACAAATTAGTTTCAGTGTCTGACACATAATGCATTTCAAAGAAGTTCACATTTAAAGTGAGTAGGTCAAATTAAAAAAAAAAGAAAACAAATCAACAGCTCCCCCCAAAATCTTGGAATGTGTCATTAAAACCACATGGATTTTAAATTCTTGGTCTTATACAGAAAATTGCATTAGCAGATTTTGACCTCAAGACTTAAGCCAAGTTACATGTGTTAAAGACCCAGCATCTCTGCTCTGATCCATAGGCCTGTGCCTGCATATTGACTAAATAAATGCAGCCTACTGATGTAATAGCATCCTGCATATGTCTTATATTAATGGTATTTTCCTAATAGTAATAGCATTAAAAACCTGCCTGCTTTGCTATTGAGTTACCCTATTTAGGGTAATTTGCCCAGAAAGACTATCCTTGAGCATGTGAACAGGCATATCATTTTATAACACTTAACTTAAAATATCAAAATCAAAGCAAGCTGACAGTTTGATTCCAACAGTAGTATTTTTCCATTAAAAAAAATAAAAAATTTGTGTTTCTTGAATAATTTATTATCTGCATTTTTTGTTGCATTTTCCACATGGAATCGATGAAGAAATAAATACTTTTTTCTTTTTTTTTTTTTTTTTGCTAAAGGAAGTTGAGAAGAGTGGAAGCTCACACATGGAAAACAAATGAGCATCGGGAAACACTCCTCCTTGCTAATGGCTACTTGGTATGTCGCCAGAATTCATACGGATCCTTAAAATCAAGTAAATTATGCCCGCAGTGATAGCTCCCTTTCGCGGGAGTCCCACAACAAGCACCAAGTGGTGGAGCAGAGCTGAACTGCCAAATTTCATTCTTCACCTCCTGATTCCTTTCAATTAAGTATATTCATTTCCAGCACAAGGGTCTATGCATATTTTATAGCTCGGAAGGTAGAATTCAAGCTCATGCCTCTCTCAGGTGCCCCCGCGCTCGCCAAGTCGTGTTTGTTTTTGCGAGCGTGGAGCTCGCGCGCCCGCTCGCTCCCGGGCTCTGCCACCGGCTGCGGCGCCCCAGGACCAGCTCCACGCGCCACTACGTAGGGTCTGCTCCTCAAGGCAGGGCTTGAGCTCTAGCTCTTTGATGAGTCAAAAAATAAATGACGGCGGTGAAGGCAATCGGACATGTACATGTTCTTTAAGCAAACTGCTAAAGGAAGATGAAGAGAATTGTATCTTTCAGAGGAAAAGGAAGACCCTTTGCTCCTGCTCTTTTCTTTTGAGGTAGCCCACTTGAAATGGCTTGTTGAACTCTCAGGTTAAGAAACCTGCCACTCATCATCTCACGGATTAAAGAGCAGGCAGATTCTGTGCTAGGAAAAATTAGGATGGATTACACAAATATCTGTTAAGACTATGATAAATATTTATAAACAATATTCCTTGCAGAACTTGTCTCTGTCATTCATTTCAGTGCGATGAAAAACCTGGAACAATGGAACTAATGACTACATTGTTCCGAAGTTAAATAGTATATCTAATAAGGAAAATAGTAAAATGAGCCAAATTCTTTATGAACACAACAGTGGAGCAATTAAAATAAATGTGATTTTCCAGATCAAAACTTCTGGCTGTTAATTGCTATGTGGCACCTATCCTAGTCATATGAGTTTCCCTTGCAGCTGTTTTTATTTCATGATACATTTTGAAATCCCCGGAGCCTAGTCTTGGGATCTGACATAAAGACGGTTAGCCTGAAAATCAGGATAGTTATCAACTGTTTATAATTTGTGTAGATGAACTCTTGAGACAGGCCTTTGAGAACAAGCACTTTCTTGCCATTTGCATTTTGTTTGCAATGTGTTTCCAATGAAGATAATTTATTGTTGCATACTTCTTGCACTGAAGCATGTGGTTTTGTTGCCATATGCAGGAGAGCTTGGAAAGACAACGGATTGGGAACAACGAGGTGTCCCATGCTTCTCTGGTAGTTATGGTTAAGGGCTATCATTACTGCATGCACTTCACTAAAAGACAAAATGTTACGGCTTCTATAATGCCAGGAGTATAAAAATATTAGGAAACAGAGTTAGTGATTTTTTTTTCCATGTGCCTTTTTTTTTTCTTTTTGCAATTTATGGCATTTGTGGGTGTTGCCTGTAGGAGTAGTGGGACTAGATGAGGACCAGGGGTTTTATTTAACCCACAGTAGGTTCCCATTTGAGCTAATCTTGTGCCCTGAAAACCTTTGTCAGGCTCATAGTTCATATTAGCTTAGCTGAAGCTGTGTTTCACTTTCTGTGGATTATCTCTGAGATTAAAGGACTCTCGGTTACCAGGAATGACAAATGTATTTTTGTCCAACATTAAGCAGATATTGGCATGCCTAGGTGCAACTCAGGAGCTCGTGATCTCACTATTGACCTAGCCAAAGCCATGAGCAATATGATATTGATTAGACAATGGGTATTGTATTTGCCCACATAGTTTTATTGGGTGAGGCTCAATGATGTGATGTGTTTTTATTTGGGAAACTTAAGGAATATAATTAAAAAAGCTGTAAGCAGAGCCTCACAACCTTTGTGCTTTGCTTTTTAAGGGCTGCAGATGTCCTGCCTTCTTTCTTTAAAACTGCATGTGCTCCTTCCCCACCTTCCAAAAGATCAAGGATAAAAATAATAACAACAATAAAGGATCCTGGGATTTTTCTACATGCCTCAAGAGAACCTTGATTTTTTCCAGAAACTGTTCTCAGACAACAGCTGCCTCTTCTACTTTTCCTTTTACCCGCTATGGATTTTCAATGCTGTTGTGGCTGAGTTAAAATGGTGTCTTTGAATGTGGGGGCCTTTTATGTAGAAAACACTTTTCTTGCTAAACAAAACCATGTAGGATTCAAGTATCCTTCACAGTATTCCTCGGTTCTGCAAACTCCTTTAAATTCCTGCTTTCCCCTTGCCATTTCTAATATTAACTGATACTGACGGCCATTTTTACTTTTATAGATCAAGTGGGGTGGCTAAAACCTGAGCTGCAGCTCGCTGAAGCCCTAGGAGATGCCAGCTGGAGCTGCCTGCTCCTCTGGTGCGCTCACAGTTCTGCCTGCTGAGGAAAGTTTATCATTTATCATCACAGCCATGCTGGTTGTCCGGGACCTGGTGCCTTCTGGTGGCATATAATTATGTCAAAATCCCATTTTTATTTAAAACAAGACTTAAAAAATCCCTTTTTGGCGAAGTACTCTATGATGCTTCAATTGTTATTCTTTGAATTTTGTGACTTCTAACTCCCCGGGGCTCTCCATACCGTGAAAGACGGGCACAGGCTATTCGAGCTCCATGTACCTGCCCACCATCCATACCAGAGGATTAAAGGGCTGGAGGCACTGCAGAAAGCCACCCTGTCTATGTGTTGGCAAGCAGGTTTTCAGCAGATTTTGGGTGTAGATCCGCATTAGGCTCCTGGGAGTCAACTGGAAGAGCTCACCTACAGCTATACCCATGATATGACCAAGGAAAGGTGAAGCACAGCTGGAGCAACGAAGAGACAGCCAGGAAGGAGTGTCCAGAGGTGAAAAAGGGAAGGGAATCAAAGGGGGACATTGCTGGTTTGATGAACAGGTGAAGGACTGGGTAATATCCCCTGAAGAAGGAGTGTGATGGCACAGGAACAGAAGCAGAAAATAAAGGGTTGCTCCCTAACAGGGAGCAGCTAGGAGTTTTCCCACTGCAACCACAATTTGAACTCCAAGGCTGGGGACCCGAGCCAGCAGCGGGGTTGGACGTATGCGATGTACAGCTGGACAGCATGTTTATAATCAAACCTTCTGGCTGGTATTTAGACTCAAGTTACTGTTTGCTTAAACACACTAACAGCTTCTGGAGTCACAGCCATGGCCATAAAACGCGCAGCATCAGGCATTAAACTTTCAAGAAAGTGTAAGTCTCACAGGGGAAAATGGAAATGGAAAGATTTTCCAAGATATTTTTGAAATGATTTTGTATTGAGCAGTGCTTATAAACCAGTAAGTCCTGTATTTATCTAGAGAATAGGACCTGTAATGTAGGTAATTCTTTGTAATCTGCGCATCCCGAATATACACGCATTTTTATCACCAGGTTGCAAAGCGTGAGCGTGTCCTAACACAGTAACCAAGCTGCTGCTCCGCTGCGGCTCCTGTTTCTCTCCAGTCAGGTCAAGCAGCAAGTTGGAGGCAGCCCTGACCTCGCAAGTCAAGAAGGGGAAGCTCTGCTGAGAGGATGTCTTCTTGATGCCTCACATCCAGAGACATCTCAACTGATCTGGCTGAAGTATCCCGGGAGGATACGTCCTGTCTGCCTGTTTTTGCTGTTTCTCCCATCAATTGCATCCCCTTCCTCAGAGGGCTTTTTTTTTTTTTTTTTTTTTTCTTTTTTTCCTTTTAAATCCCACAGCAGTACCATGTTTGCCAGCCTCAACATCACGTTTTTTGCCCTGGCTCACAGCATCTTTGAATTGGGGCTCACTTTTCCCTTCTGTAGGACTTTGGCCCAAACAGCTCGAGGCCCGAGGTGTGTGCTCAGACTTGGTGTACAGCAAGACAGTGCCCAGGATGGCAGTGAGATGAGCTCCTTGCACTCGTGCTTTCCTTTGCGTCTGCAAAAGTTCAGAGCCGGGAGGGTGTTGTGCCTGTGCTTAGGTACAAGGGGTATGAGGTTTGGAGGGGTCCAACGGAGCGTGGCTGCTGCCCGCTCCGGTCCCTCCCTCCAGCTCCTGCTTCTTGCAGCCACTGCTCCGTCCTGCGCTCGTGGAGCGCTCTGGGCACGGGCGCCGGCGGAGGAGGTGAGTTGCGTCAGGACCCGCAGCCCGCTCAGCTTTTCCGTCTGCTCCGTGCCCCGGGAATGCAAGGTGGCACCAAATCAGGCTGTTCCTCATTAGAGCTGGGCAAACTTGGCTGGAGCGCAAGTGCAGAAGCTCAGCTTTCCTCAGCTGCTTGCAATTCGTGCTTGAGCAAGAGCATTATTTGGGGCTTAAGTCAGACTCCACTAAGTAGGTCACAATTCTTGTGCTAGCCCTGAATTCCTGCATATGACTTCTCAGGAACATGGAGCCTCTCCAGGGTCTCAGGCTCTCCTGTTGTGCTAGCATCTCAGATGCCTCTCGCCAGCTTTATCAGTTCATGTACTGACTCCACAAAACACTTACTCAGTTGTGCAGGGTTCCGACTTGGAAAGTTCCCTTTGTCTTGGGTGGCAGCCATCACTTTGTCTCATTTGCATGGCTGATTTTTCCCATGTTAATGATGCTCCACTGCTAGATAAAAGGATGTATCCCGCATCTCCTGTGATTATCACACCAATGAAAGGACAGAAGACTGCAGAGACAGCAAGAAAACTCCATCCTGTGTGCAGTCCACTGTCTGAAACAGATGCTGTGCCATCCACACTATAAGATGGAGTTTATTTTGGTCATTTGGGAACTGATTCCCCAAATCATCACATGTGTTAGGCATTAATCCTATTCTTAAGGATATAAGGCACTATAAGGAGTTCAGACTCATCCAGTGATAAAATGAGGGATGATGCAAGAACTAAACATTAGAATAGAATAGAATAGAATAGAATAGAATAGAATAGAATAGAATAGAATAGAAGTACATTATAAGGATGGCTTTGAGCTTGTAGCTGGATGTGCTGCTCTGGTATTTCTGCAGGATAGTTCTGATTTGCTTTTTTCAAACATTGCTTTTTTGCTACAAAGAAAGGCAGGCATTTTAGCCCTTAGAAAAGAGGAATGAGCCTGATTTTTAAAACTATTAGAGGGAAATATGAGACACCAACTCTCACTAGAGGAGGGGATTTGTAGGCAAATGTAGTTTCAGCACAGCCATTTGGCCAGCAGAGGTGATCCACAGGGGCAGATAGCTCTCATTAGCTGACAGATGTTGGGGTGTTTATCTGCATCACAATTGCAGATGTTTTGTTTCCTTCATTGCCACTCTGCTTTAAAATACTGGCGCAGGGATATTGTTTGTATCTGTGGTCAGCTTTGTATCACCAAACCAGCTCATGTGCTATTTTACCACCATAAAACAGCAACTACAAGTTGCCCATAGGCTTCTACATTTTTTTTTCCTTACTGTGACGCTCTTTTTCACTTCCTTTCAGAAAAGAAAGCAAATGCTAAATTTCTAATTGAATAGATGGCTTGACAAGCTGTACGGAAAGATTAATCATTTGAACTTCTATGAAGCAAGTGACTTTGTTTCCAAATGGTCCAGTGATAGCAAATATTTATTGACATTTTCCTTCCACAGGGGCGTTAACAATTATAATTTGCTGGTATGTACCTCAAGAGTGCTTTCAAGTTTTGAACAGAACATCTGTTGGTCAAAGATGAAAAAAAATGCTGAAAAAAGGACTATTTTTCCAGGGTTATGAATCTAACAGCATCACAAATTATCACTAGGAAAACAGTTCAAAAGCCTGAACTTGCACTTATGGAAAAAGGAACACAGATAGAGGAAACAGATAAATATGCGTTGTGTTAGTAGGCTTTGTTTTCTGAAATGATAAATTGTTCCGGAGAAGCAGTTAACAAACAAATTATTGTCGGTGTCCAATGCAGCCGGCACTCTGGTTCCACACAGCAGATGTTGGGGCGAAGCAGATTAAAACTTAATTCACAATAGGGCTGTACCACAGGAAAGGTGCCCTAAGTTTATCTATTGTTAAATAATATAATTTATTGTCTTTGAGGACTACGGAGGAATTTCTGCTCCTTTGCTACTTTTGAACAAAGATTTATTACATAGATAATCCCAATTTTAGATATTTGCTGCAGGTTATATTTGAAAGAATTTCCCCAAAGACTGATAACCCCCTTTTTTTTTTCCTTAACCACAGTCAAACCAGTGAACTAATATGATGCCTGCTTCAAATAAATGTATTTGCTGCCTCTGTGCATGATAAGTTTTCATTTAGTCTATGATCAGCTGACAGTATGCAAGTTTGCAGATACCAGTAATTGAATACAGATAACCTTGGTTGTTGACCTATGCAGAGCCATGACTGTCTAGTTTCCATTGTTTCTGTTTTTGCTAGTTGACACAAAACTGATGTGGGCTGAATTTATATATTAGCCATCCATTATAGTGAGAATTGCTTATCGTTGTGGATGGATATTGCAATAAGTTTCTATTTATTTAACCTAATAAGATGGCAAAAACGAACTAGATTGGGCCAATTCAGTATCAGAATTAACCCTTAGCAGCCCAGCTAATTTCTGCAGGGATACCAGGGAGGATGTAAAGGAAGGGTGTCTTATTGTATTTTTTGCCTATAGCTCTCCTTTTTGGTAATCATGAGTGTTTAGCTAGCAAGGAATGCTACGCACTACTGAGGAACTGTAGTTCAAATCCTGCCATTGATGGCAAAACTGCTGAAGGCAACTAATTGACTACTGTTGCTAGCGTTATGGGTGGCTTTTTTTACTCAGCTGGGAGGAATGGAAGAAATCCCACTTGAGGTCTCCATGAAAGGGGCCTCTGGGCTTTTCAGGGAAAGTATCCACTAAGAGTGGGCTCAAAACCTTTTTTTTTTTTAAACATTCTTGCTCAGGCCACCTTTCCAAACGCAGCTCTCGGCTGAGGTGCCCCATTCGTGTTGTGTGTGCATTTAAGGATGAGAGGTGCTTGGAAGTACCAAGTCATTTAATGAAGAGGTATTTTACTTCTAGAACGTAATTTGTTCCTTGCCCCCTCCTGCTCCCTTGCACGCGGCTGCCATCAAGGAATAATGAGCGCTAGGTTAATGCAGTCTTTTTTACAGGCATTTTCTTTCTTTAGGTATCCAAGACTCACCAAAAAAAAAAATTAAATCGCCTCCTAAAGGAGAGAGAGATTTATTTCCTTGGAGCAAATCAAGCCATGCTGCCAAACAATCATTACAGAACCATTAATAGGTTAATCAGTATAACTGCAGTAGCGTCCTGACACCTTCCTCTCGGTAGCTCGCCAGCTTCCTTTGTCAGGTTGGGGTTTGAAATGGTGATCATTACTTTCCCACAATGGGAAAATGTTCTCATTTCAGTCACAAGTGCATTACTTGGATCAAACAGAAATGTTGCTGCTTCCATGAACCTTCCCTGAACTACAATAATCAAACTCTTGGCTGCTTCCGCTGTGACCTGGCTACCACTTGTCCTGCTGAGTTTTATAGTTCTAGGAATAGGCAACTATGACAGAATAGACTTCCTTTCATCTGAGCAAAGGGCAGGGTAATAGAGCCATGTGAAATGGAAAGTGTGGAAGAGCTTCCTAATGTAGCTATGCTGGACTATCTCTGAAATCCCCAAAGTGTGTTTCAGGCTGAGCAGGAGATGTCTGACTTCTCAGCATATATTTATATATTCCTAAGGTATCTGAAGATAGTCAGCATTTAATTGCTATGTTTTGTTTAGAAACATAATTAATCAGGAGTTCCACCCTTTGTAATACAATATTATCTTATCTACTTAATGCTAGTTGATTAAGCCATGGCAGTTGTAAAACAGTAAACAGATTATTAATAACAAAGCTATATGCAGGATATTTCAGCAAGTGGGGTGTTGCACCCCTTTTAAACCTTGGAGCCAGAAAAAGTTCATGCCTTCATGACACTGCAGTAAAACACTGCAACACCACAGCTTCTCAACCATATCTAAAAGGCCAATTTAGGTTTATTCCCATTCACAGCTTGTGTCCATGGTTCAGCA
>NW_010577824.1:34484-57933 GCF_000705375.1 Tinamus guttatus
CAAGCCACGCAAAGCAGACACACTGCAGCACTGACTCCCTCTTTGCTGCTCTTCTTTGGTCCAAAATGCCACCAAATACCCTGGCCATAGTACTCACTGGTGACAACGATACCAATGACCTTTTATCTGCTCACACGGGAAGCAGAAGCACACGCAAACCCCTCCACCACCTGCCCACGGAACAGGCCCTATGTGCTGATTATTTTCTTTTCCCCGATGCATGTTAAAGACTATTGGCAACCAGATGGACACCTGAGCCAAGGTGAGCTGATTAAAGACGCTTCAACTAGTTGAGGAAACTCTTAAAGTTTAATCAGCCTGCTCTCTTACTTGCTGCCAGGAATCATCTGCACTGTGCCCGGTATTCCCAGGAGTGGAGGCTCCACGCGGACAGCCCTGCTTGGCCGGCAGTGGGGAAGCAAGGCAGTGCCCCATGCAAATCTCCTCTTCTGCTGTAGTAAATAATCCTGGGATTAAAAGATGGAGGCTAGGAAAAAAAAAATACTGAAAGCAAAATAATCTACAATAATTAAAGCAACTCAGGGTACATCTACTTGGGTAAATCAGAAAACAAATTTGCAATGTATCAGCCTAAGAAAACAAACATTTGGGGCTGGATGTTATTTCTTACCAATGAAGACTGAAACAACAGCAATGCAGTTTGCAGGGGAATAAAATTACCTGTAGTAACGACAGACAAAAAAGGAGAAATGGGGCAAGATGGAAAGGGGAAAGGTGCGTACATTTAAAAAAGACCTAGAGGAGTATTTGCACTTTACTTTGAAGAGTGATTTCTCTTTTAAAGAGACCAGATTTTTGTAATTATCAGCCACCATAAATAAAGTGCATATATATTTATACACGTATATTTATATGCATGGATATGTGTATATATGGATATATAAACAACAGAACTTTTTGTTTTGAATTTTTTTTTGCCTAGACTGCATTAAAAAATGTTTTCCAAGAGAAAAAAAACAAAACTGAACTCACGTCAATTTCAGGTAAAAACAAAACAAGAGTTTTCATTTCAGCTGACGGAGGCAAAAGAGAAGTATTTGCCAAAAGCTGGTTTTGTTATGGGAGAGGAAACTAAACTAGAGGAAACTAATGTCGCACCTTTCAGCAATTACTCCGGATTGCAACACTTTGTCAACACTACTGAATACTGACCCCTGGTCCCAAATCCTGACCTACTGGACGGGTCTGCAAAGCCACGTGGGAGCTGGAGCAGGGCCGGTGCCGGGGTGCTCCTCAGGGCTGTGCCCTGCTGTGCCAGCTCCGCTTGCCAAAGTCCACGCACGTCACCCGCGTGCAAACAGCGCGGGCGAGGCGAGCGCGGACGCGGCTCTCCCAGCTCACTCAGAGATCAGATCTGGGGCACCCTCCCGCGCTGACCTCTCCATCCCGCGTCCCGGCTTCCTCCGCACCTCATTACTCACTGCCCTGTCGAGGCCGGACTCTGTGCTGCCAGATTAAGAGCAGCGAGTTTATTTAAAGGGAAACAAAACAAAAACACACCAGTTTTCCTCATTACCACAGCCATCATGAGGCCGCCTTCCCAGGACCACACAAGGAGCGGCAGCAGTGGCGTGCGGGCAGCTACGTGCTGGTCACCAGGACCGGGAGCTCGCAGGGACCATGAGCAGCTGATGCCAGCAATAGCCTGGGGCCAAGTTCTCCGCTGGGTGGATGTCCAGGGTGTCCCTGCTCAGGGCCCTGTGGAGCTGCCATGTCACCAGACTCTGTGGAGCCACCATGTCATGGCTCCATCTCACAGCCTTCACCAGGTGCTCGCTGAGACATGGCTGTGAGGAACTGCCCAGTGTGGCCGCTCCAAATGGTCTCATCTCGCTGCTTCGCAGCGCACTTGGTGTGCTGGCACGGGTGGCCCTGCGGCCATTCCTTGGGGCCACAGCTGCATTTCACATCCGTATTTCCAGACTTGAGTTTAGGGGTCCAGAAGACTATTTTCTTCGCGGTCACAAATGGTAATTCCCCTGTCAATCTGTCGTATCCTGGTGCTGCCATTCCATGGCAGGTCTAACAGGGCTCGCTGGCACTGACCGACGCGCAAGCATGAAGCAACGCATAGCTCTTCTCTAGGAAGATCTCATGTTCTTCTCCCTGCCGTACTACTCAAAGGCAGTGCCTGACCCAGAGCTGCAGCTGCCCAGGCCTCACGACGCCTCAGGCCGGGAGGACGTGCCAGAGGGCTTTGGTAATGCTTGCATGGTGAACCATGGCTTCCGTTGAGAAGCCCCTCAGTGAGACCCATGAGGGTAGGGCTGGGGTCTTGGTACTGCTAGTGAGGATGCTGCTACACTAATGAAATCACGCCACGTCCACGGGGAAGCGAATATGCAATGCAGGATTTAACCCCTGAGCTGCCCTTGGTGAATAAAATATTTCTAGAAGCCTTAAAAGACTTGGCTTGGGCTAGGTGCTCATTCAGCTAATGAAAACATTAGACCCCTCTGTCCAACCAGCTTGATGTATTCGGTACGCATTACAGTGAAAGGAGACATGTTTTGGCCACTTTGGTTGCCAAGTTGTCTAGTGCCAATGTGGACATTATAAAGTTAAGCAGTATTTTAAGTTGCTGTGATGTTAAATTTTATTTTCTTACACAGCTTACACGCTGATCGGTATCTGAGCAGCCTGGGAATAATCTGGCACCAGCTCCTTGGGCAGGCAAGTAAATCCTTCCTGACATCAATGAACTGAGAAATTCTGAGGTCTGGCAGTGACAAAGGGAATAGTGAATGAGAGCAGTATTTCTTTATATTGATCTACCTTTCCTGCTCATCTACTAATAGCATTGACTGTTTACCCTCTGTAATAAGCCGGGGTAGGTGCTTACACTGGTACTAGCTTTCCAGTTTCCCCAGTGCCACAAACCAAGAAGCCCTCAGTTAAAGAAGCTGGCTGAAACTACACAAAATTAAGTGTACCAGTGTTTTTTAAGTCTGCAATTCAACCTCCTGCCTGACAGATTTAGACCTTGGTTTAATGCCTAAGAATTTCCCCATCTGATATTTAAAGCACCCTCAGTGCAGACTGCCAAAGATGGAGGAACATGCAACCTGCAACCTAACAGAAGCCTCTGCCCTGCTCTGGGTTTATGTAGATACATGGAGAATCCAGAACTACTTAATGTCAGCCCAAATCCCTTACCTTGGGAAGGGGATTCAGTTCAGTTCTGCTCTCCATATTTCCATGCTTACTGCCATTTCCTTAACTTGCATGCTGCATCATCAAAGGCCATTTTATCCTGAAACAAGTATTGTCAATTAGCAAATTGGAAAACTGGCAAATTTTGATTTGGTGCATTTTACAGCTGTGGGATAACTTCTGAGCAACATTTAAGCAGTAAATGATCTATAAGGTCTGAAGAAAGTGCAGAGAGTTTGGTACAACATAGGTTTTTAAAAACAATGGTACTGGGAAAAAGTGTCCAGGAACAAGAATTTACTCTTTTTTCCCCCTCTGCCTTCTCCCAAATTCCAAGAACTGGAGGGGCAACAAGTAAAAGCATTATATGTTCAAAACACACACAGTGAAACTGGAATTCTGTGCCCCAAATGGTTGGGAATACCAGAAGTTTACACTGGCTTAAAAAGCAAGTACACAACATAATGGATGAAGAACATCCATCAAGGGCTATAAAAATGCAAGAGAAAACAACTTTGGTTCAGCTAGTCAGAACTGCTGAATAAAGACAGATAGGATGCTGTGCAATGGAAGCAGTACTACGTATGTGCCCATTTCCCAAATCGTTCCCAAGTGTCTCCTAGTACTGAAGATGAGCAAGAGCCTGGCTAGACAGGACCTTTGGTTTATTCCTGGTGTATCTGTTCCTATGTACCTTTCACACGCTAATGTAGATAAATAAAGCAATGAGAAGAAGAAATGACACCAATGATATATTCTGTTTAACAGTCTGCATCCGCTCTACTGATAGGTGAAAAATTTGTATTTGTCCAGAATACAGTGTTGTTAGGCCTAACTATTATTGCTACTTAGCGAGAGATCTTTCCACCAGGAGCTTTAATGTTCATAATGAGCCCATAGTGAGCCTAAGCATTTTTATGTGCTGTAATTATTCCAGTTGAAGTAAACTGGTCACAGACACACAAACTTCATGCACTGAAATCCTTTACACACAACAGAGGGAGAAACAAGGAGGCAAACCAGCTGGGATGAGAGGCAATACTGTGCCCCGCATGCGGGTGTATCGGGCAATGCTTGTGGTGTTTTTCCTTCCTCCCTTTTCATATAGAAGGTAAGATCTTGGCCCAAGAAGCATAAATAGGAAAAAAGAGTTAGCATTTCACCTGGAGTATTTTCTCATGGTGATGAGGCCTGGATTTGAGTTGGACAAGGCAGGCAAGCTAAAGAGATTAAAAGCTAAGGCAGAAGGGAGCTCACAGAAAGAAGAGGCACATGTGAGGACCAGAGCTAGCAAAGACAGACAGACTAAATCAAATGTATCCAGGATAATGCGCGGGGAGAGTAAAACAAAGTAAAACATATACATTAGTGAAAGCTAAGATAAAGGTGAATCTGAAGAATCAGGCTTAAATACATCACGGTTGCTTTCCCAGTAGCTCTTTTTTTCCTCCCTATAATAATTTCTCATGTTTATTTTGGCATTTGTGGGGAAAATGTCAATGAGAGGGCTGCTTTCAGTGTGCCCCGCTGGATGACGTTGAGCTATTCCAGTACCACGGCCGCTATTTTCCAGCAGATTAACATTCAGATACTGGGAGAGTTCATCCAGTTCACATAAATCTGCATAGAATTTTTACTAATTTATAACTCTTTTTTTTTTTAATTTGCCAGACCACCTACAAATGAAAACAGACTGCTTACATTCTTTTAAGATAGAAAAAAAACGATTTAAAAAAAGTCTGCAAGTACATGCTGTGCTGAAAAGACGAAAGTACTAGCCTTTTGCACAGTGGCACTGAGTTCGCAGCCCTTCCAAATGAAGGGAAAAAATGACTTAATTGTCTCCTTACTGGATTAATTTTTTCCTTCTTGTTTGCACTGAAGAGAAACATGCCATCAAAAAGAAAAAAAAATAAAAATGGATGTGAGCAAAATTAAGGCACTGGGTTGGCACTCAGGAGATCTGGTTTCAGTTCCTGGCTCTGTCAAACACTTCCTATGTGACCTTGTAAATGTCACTTTTGAGCATGTAAAACCATCTGGCCTGATCTAGCAAAACATGCATTTAATTTTAAGATGCAAGTAGCTCCACTTCCATCTCACGCGCTCAGATTTAGGAGATGTTTACATGCCTTGCCAGCTGGGCGCCGTGCAGCCCCTTCCCGAGTGCCGCTCGCTCGCTGTCCCCGCAGGCTTCAAGATCCCTGTGGAAATAGAGGATGGATCACGGCGTGGCTTTTTTGGCCATCCGCTGATAGGAGTGGAGCAGGACGCACCACCGTGTGTCCAAGCGCAATGGGGATGCAAAGACTTTGTGTCGATACAAGCTGCAAACCTGGATGTCCCCACTGTAAACAGAAACGTGTTGAAGCACCTAAAAAATGGCCTGATTTTCAGAGTTGCTGAGCAACCAACATCCTCATCAAGTCAAGAACCCGTGAATACTTTGTACTTCAGAAAATTAGGTCACTTATTTGGAGGCTAAAAATAGACTTTGGACCACAATTTGGGGGCTTGAAAGCCTTTAAATGTACTCTGCTAAAATATATTCTGTCCCTCACTGTTGTAACTAGCCAAACAGCAGAAATGTTACATAAAATTCAGATTTAAAAGTAAAAAAATCATCATTTAACCATTTCACTCTTTTCTAAATGTAATTAAAAAAAAGGTAGTATTCCACTGAGACATTTTAAATGTATGTATATAATATACATATGCGTATACACACATGTTTTTAATGTGCACAGCATACACAACATTATTTTATGGCATAGCAGATGTTTCTTAATTCCCTGACACCACACACTGAAGTCAGATTATGCCAGGCTATTTTATTATGAATTAATGTGCTTGCTCCGTCATTAAGTGGGTTATTAAAGACATAAACAAACTTTTATGCCCTGCTTTTCAACAGCTGTTGGTGGTCTACAAAGTGATAATCCCGCTTTCAGCAAATAGTCTTAGACTTAAGAACAAAATAAATACATTTCATAGGCAACCGAGTTGACTCATGAAGGGCAAGATCATAACTGTGTGACATCTCCGGCACCGCAGGCGCAGAAATGGCTTTACTTCCAAGAGCCCAGAGCTCACGGGCTGGAAATGAGGTGGCTGCTCCATGCATCATTCCTTCCTATAGCCACACAGTAACTTCCATACAAAGCCAGCAAGCCTGCCTGGCATTTATTTCAACAGTGACAGTAGGAGACAGAAAATCAAAAGGCAAATAGAGGGTTTATGTAAACAAACAAACATATAGCAAAAAATACACTGAACGTGATGATAGCTGTTTTTGTTCCTTCCTAATGAATTACGTGGTGAAGACACAGTTGCAAATCCTTTAACCTTAGCTTTGAAGCAAATCCGCTGAGGAGGTTTTCTACTTCAAACAAAAGGCTAGGAGAGGACAATAAAGGTTACGTGGCCACGTCCCGGCCCCGGCGCAATAGCTATGAAGCAGGGCGGATGTGACCCCACCACCACAGCCTTCCAAGGTGGACAGGGAAGAAGTTTTATTCTTATAAATAGGACCGATGCCAGGTCAACCAGGCCCCCTCACTTTGGACTTCCTAAAGAAAACAGCATCAGACAGCTGAGCTGGGGAGTTATGAGGAGTGCTGAGATAGGAAATATCGACGGTTCCTGATATATTATGATTGGCCCGGGGAACAAGGAAGCTGCGAGCCAAAGGTAGCCCCAAAGAGCGCTAAACTTTACAGTGCTAATGTACACAACAACATCCTTGTACAAGCAGATGTCTAAAAAAAAAAAAGGAGAGAGAGAAATGGAAATTGTATTTAGACCACATTGCGCTCACCCTAGGGAGGAAAACTAGAAAAAAAAAGGGGGGAGAATGTGGAACCAATTTTCAAGCTTGAGCAACTGAAAGTCCATTAAATGATTCTGTCATCAACATTAGATGAGAAAAAAAAGTAATAATTTATACAAGAAATTGGGTAATTGTAGCTGCCTGGACACATGATATTTCTTCCCTGATAACTGAATAAACATTGTTACAAGAGGAAGGTTATAAGGAAATAGCCACTTTAGTGAACTACAAGCACCAGGTCTCTTGCTTCTGTTTGCATCAAAAGAAAGGTGTTAGAGAGTGAGTGGTGCATGTGCTCCTGATGCTCCCAAACAAATATTCTGAGCTACTACTTTGTTTTTTTTGAATAACTGCATTTGAGCTGCTATGGATGGGCTCCATTTCATGGAACTGGAAGCAGTCTCTGCCTCACTACTGCATTGCAACATGTTTCAAACAATTTAAAACTCCTGCACGTACAGCAGCGCAAGCCGCAAATTACAGTAGTAAGATGGTAAATGTACAATCTCTTTGCTTAATCTATTGTTTTTTGAAATAAACATAAAAAGTGGCAAACCTGAAAAAAATTGTAGCAACTGTCCGGAAAATACGGACTAGGTGCTCTGTGGAAGAATCAGCATGTTAGAGTAGCATTAGGATGTAGTGGCACAGTGACACAGTGTCTGCTGTGCCATTAATACTGGAATAATGCAGTTGTCTGAGGTCCAGCAGAGCAAACTTGAAAGATGTTGGAAATACAGTGGGCAGAGCATGTGTGGGAATACACACATAATGGTTAAATTCCTAAGTTTCAGGGCCTTCAAGTTTTTATTTTCTTTTCTGCCACAGACTTCCTGCGGGATGCTGGGCAAGTCACTTAATAGCTTTTTCTTGCCTTTGTATTGTTCTCTGCAAGATTACACTGGATTTTGCTTGTGGAAACCAGGCCCTTAGTGCCAGAAAGTCTTCTTGAAGGGATACTGTTGAAGTAAAAAGTCTTTTAAAAAAAAAAAAAAAACCACTTGCCCCAGGTAGCAATTTGCAACATGCAATACCCAACTCCATACTGGTTACCCCTTCAAAGGAGGGGGAATTGCTGCCCAGATTGCCTCTGCAGGGCTCTTCTGAAATGCCAGCGCATTAAAAGTTCACCTCACCTGGGGAAAAGCTAAGTAGACAGGTCTCCCTTCCCGGGGGATGCTGCTCCCATGGCACAGAAGTCAGCTTCCAAGGTGGGCACCATTCGAGGCTTCAGTTCAGCAACCCCGTCCGAGTGGCTTTTGGTGGCTTGCAACCTGAAAGGCATACAGCAAAAAGGATCCTTCCAGTGATGCATTTTATGTCAGTTCTTTCTATCCTTTTATGTATCCCTCCCTGCATCTAAACAGAAGCATGTGTACAAACAGAGCTAGCCCTCGTCCCCCTATGCTCATGTCTGAAATGAAAAATAATAAAAATATATTTACATGGCTTTTACATTAGGCTATTAGAAAGCTATAGTCAGAATAACAGAGGGAAAAAATTACAAAGAATGATTTGCATAGCAAATGCATTTCACAGTTGTTTTGGACAAATGCCCTCGGTAAATATGTTTAAAGTCATGTACAACAAGAATATTTTATCACAAGTAACCATGTTTTAATAAACACTTCATCTTTTTGTATTTCATTCTTTCTCATCATAATAATAGAAATATAACACCATATATCACTGTAAAACACATTTCCACATAAATGCTGATAAGCACAAAATATTTTTCATCATTTACATTTTAACTGTAATAATATATGGCAGGATTAAAGCTGCATCCATCATGTGTCTAACTAACCTTGCTGTAATGAATTTTTAAATGTAATGGTTTCTGTCACAAAGTAAAATCATACATAATATCTTTTGACACAGTATGCCTGGTATACGCAAGGTTTTAAAATGTAAATGCAACTTCATTTTTAATTAGATTTATAAACTCAAATCACTATTTGCTTTTCCTACAAACCGGGGGCGAAGGGAAAAGCGCGCGCGGCGCCAGCACGGCGAGTTCTGCGGAGCACCGCGCTGGCGGGGGACGCGGGGCCCAAAAGCCCGCGGCGGTGAATGAACATGGGGCTGCCGGCGGCGTCCTCGCACCCTGGCGCTGCAGGGACAAGGACCCCTTCCCTACCCTTCTTGCAGCGGCAGATAACCCCGCACGCCGGAGCAGAATCATTAAAAATAATTTGCGGGCGCTCTCCCTTCTTTTGACGCGGCGCTTCCTGCCGTGATTACGGCTGCGGACATGTTCCTGCCATATGGATGGGAGCCGGGCGAGGAGGCGGCTCAATACCTGAGTGGTTAATTAAGAGCTGTTGCTGGGCCACAAGAAGCAGGTTTGAAATCCCTCTTCACTCACCGACAATGAGTAGCTTTTTTAGCAGCAGCAGTCACTGGGGACAGCCAGAAGCGCAGGGTAATTATTTGAGATAACATACAGCTGAAGAGCGCGTGTGCACGCGCCCGGTGCACGCGCGTGCGCAAGGATGCGCGGGGGATGGATGCCTTTGAAAGGAGGGCGACAGGACAGAAAAGTCTATAATAAAAAGGTCAACATCTCCTATTTCTCTGTACGGTGTCGGCAGTCCGTAATGCCTTTTGAGAATGAATGACAGCGGAGCCTATCCTTTGTTTTTCTTTCTTTTTTAATGACTATCTTCTTTTGCATTCTAACTTGGTGCTCGTGAGCCAGCAGCTGGACCCAGGCAAGCTCCTCTTACCCCTCGTTGGCGAAGCCGCTGCGACTTTGTCCGCATTGATGCCAAACAGCAGCCGTTTCAGCATCAGCTCCGGGAAACCCTGGGCTCCCTCAAGAACAAAGGAAAAAGCAGCAAAATGAAAGCCATAAATGAGATGAGGAAGGTCCTCAACATCTTAGAGATTTAGGGCTAAATTTGTACAAGGATATTATATATATACAGTCTCATATTGCTGCAGAAAGGGGAATAAGTGTTCTGGTTAGAAACAGGCAGCTCTTTTCAAGCTGCTGAGAACCTGTTCTTTGGCCTGCAGCTTTACCAAGAGGTAGCAGCATCGGGGTTGTTGGGCCTTTGAAAACCTAAGCAAGGACTCAAAACACCCAGTGCTTTCAAGGATGCTGAAGAGCATCACATTGGCTATTTTTCAGCATGGTGTCAAAAAGTAAGATAATTTTTTAAGGCTGTGTTTTCTGAAGCTATTCACGTTTGAAGTGTTCATGAAGCACTGGACCAAGCTGCTGTCCAGGTCTGCTGCTGGAGCGCAAAGAGCCTGCAGCATTCACTGCAAACTGAAGGCAAAGCGGGGAGCAGCACCGCTCAGCAGTCACCTTCTTCATCATCAAAGCTCAGTCCATCTCCACCGTGGGCCCAAAATCCTATTTCCCTGACTTTGGGGTCTTTTTTTGTGAAAGGCTTTCCCATTTCTCATTTAGCAGACAAATGATGAAACCTCTCTCATGTTTTTTGGCATTTTCAGAAAATCCCACACGTGATCTCCAACTTAGATGGCTTAAATTTCCATCCGAACGTAAGCAGTGTGATGCTTACACAAGCACCTCGCTTTGTGCCATGGGGTAAAAACAACCCCAAGAAAAACACAACTACCCCCATGACCCCCAAGCTCCTCCGGGGCAGGGGAACACGGCGGGCCTGCTCCCATGCTCTGTTTTCAGGGAAGCTCTCACAGGCCTTTGAGGCTGGGGAAGCGCAAACAGCGCTGCTCTCACTGCAGCGCTTGTGCCAGCATAACTGTCTCCGCTTTGTTTAGAAACTGCCCAATATGTTAATTATCTCCTTTACCTCCGTGGCATTATACTGTCAAGCTGTACAACAGTCTTTAGAAAATAAAAGTGAACACCCTAAGCTGCTGTACCCGGCTCCCATAATATCTCTGCGCTGACAATGCCGGAGCTGTCAGATCAGAGGCGGCGTCACTCGAATAAAGGTGGGCAGATGTGTGATAATGAGACAGAAGCATACAGATGCTAATATCGCTGTTCAGCAGAGCAGGCTCGTCTTCGTTAGGCAGACCCAGGTAGCAGCTGCAGACTGTCAGGCGCGGGAATGCTGCTTGCTCTTGATTCTCATTTAAGATCAGCTTCGTTCGCTGTCTGTCAGTGAACTTTTCCCTCACAGGAGCCTGGACCCCTAGGTGATCAGTCACATTTCGACATAACTAGATGTCAAAAGAAGTTTAAGTTGTATGACGAACTGTGATGCATTCCCTGTGCTGGCTGGCAGTCTCAGCCCTCCAAGGCGTCTTGTTAATGATCCACCTGGAAACTCTAGAGTATTTCCTGTATTTTGTTTTCTTATTAAAATACCGTCTAAGCCTTTGTCAATATCCATGTCAGCAACTGTAAGCTCAAGACAATATTATCACAAGCATAATTTGATTTAAAAATGGAATCACAGACCTATGCTGACCAGGCAGCAGGAGACTTGTACGGCATGAGCGGGATGCTAGGGTTTCGGTACCGTAATTTAGCATCATCAATTAGGACAAGGGATTTCTGATCTCCTCTTGAGCAGGCAGAGGGCATGACGAGGTGGGGGAAATGCCTTTTACTAAAACTGCCCTACGAAGCAGGTCTGCAGGCAGCCGAGCTGATGAACCCCACTAGGAATAAGGTAACGGGGAGCTGCAAAGAAGAGCGAGCGCTTCAAGCACGTTGCAACTCAGGAACACAAACACTCCCGACCGCCTCTTCGCACAACACCGAAACCTCCGAGCGGGGAGCCCGAACTCCACCAGCCTTTCAGCTCTTTGCTACGAGCTGTTTACCCACTTGCATGCCCCGCTCCCTGCAAGCAGGCACACCGCAGCTAAAATGCATATATGCACACACAACGCAGCAAACGGGCACCTGCAATACCCGAGTGACAAGACCTGAGACTATTTGGTCCTAAATCACGTCACGCCTTTTTACTGTCAGTCTCAACAGTTTTTTCCACCCTTTACCATTTATGTTTCAGTGTTTCAGTTCTTGCCACCATGAGTCCAGGTACAATTAAGAGGTTTTCTTACATTCTTAAATTGCTGAATTAAAAGATTGAATGGGCAGAAGACTTAGGAGTGCGGGAATTGGTGGTAAATGTGAGCCTGATGCTTGCGATACGGATGTTTTCAACCAAGAACAACTGTCATTAAACTAGCAGAATTGCTGGAAACACAACACTGAAAATGCTCCCCTCGCTCACCATCAAAAGTCAAGGTGACTCAGCCTGGTGCAGGTTAGGAAGAGCATCGTGGACAGGTCGGATGCTCCAAACCCGTGAGGTTTCTGGCATCCTCCTCGGAGGCTGCGGAGCCAGTCGCAGTGAGGACGAGCCCTGGACACACCGGTTTCATCCACGCAGCTTTCGTTTGCTCCCCTTTCTGTAGGGACAAATTCAGCTCTTCACAGCAGTGAACAGGAGATTTGGCAATCTGTTTCTTTCTGCGCTTTCCCCATATCGATATAATTCTTAATTAAACACTTCTTATGGCCAGTTTATACTCACTAATACTTTCTCATATAAAACAAGATGTCTCCCCCTAGATTCTGGTATTTAGTAGCCTGAAGCTCATTAGTGCATGTGTTCTCACCCAGGAGTTTTAAATATTTAACTAGCCAGGATTCTTTCAAGAGGTCTTAACCTTATAATTTGTAATAACTTGGGGATCTCATATCTGAAGTGTAAGTTATTAAAAATGTTTCTTCTCTTCACCCTGCATTGATTTCCTACTTCTAGCAATCAAACTAAGAGCTATTAGGCCAAATAACTGCAGCTGCCTATTTATTTCATTGTAGTAAAACATAAGTGATGATAATAGATTTCCTAATAGAGATTGATCTTCCACGAAAGCCAAAAACAAAGCAGGCACTGCCTGGGTATACAGCCTAAGTACTATGCATTATGCACCGCACGGATAAAACCATTCAGCTATAGAATTACATAGGAAAGTCCACAAAAATGAGTGTACTGACTGATATACCTTTGCACGGAGAGATATTACCTCTGTTGCTTGTAATGGCCTGAGCACACGATACAAGTAAATTTTGTCTAAAAATTATCTAAGGACCACCTAATGTGCTCTGATGCTACTGAGTGTCAAAAATGTCAGCAGCTTCCAGTAATGACTTTCTGACATAAACAGTAAGGGAGAGATATTACAGTTACTGAAGGAGCTGCGCGGACAAGCATGCATTTTCATGAGAGGTCTCTTTGAATGGCAGCAAGTACTCAAGCAGGCAGCTCTCCCTGCCAGTTAAGCTGGCCAAAGAAAGCGCTCTTCCCCTGAAAGACAATTAAAATGAGTTAAATGAATTAAAAAGGCCCTGCACAGTTAAAACATGGTCAGAGGTTAGAAACAGAAGTATCTGAATTTATGAAAATCATGTGGCTGCCAAGCATCAGAAATTGTGTGCAACAAGGGAGCCATTCAAGTAGTAACATAAACAGCTTTGTAATATTGAAGGCAATATCCATAATTTTTAATTTCTACGAGTTGATTTTGTCAGCAGTTTTGCCATCTTAGGACTTGGATAAAATACTGATTTTTAAAATTTCATTTTTATCCTGGACAGCAAGAGATTAACAAGGTGCTTGTCAGCTAGGAACAGCAGATAAATGAACTGCCCTTCAGTTTGTTATATTTTTTATGATAGGAGAGATGACATCAGCTGGTTATGTGTGCCTGCCATTCATGTCTGTCTAAGGAACGAAATTATAACAAAGCGACGGATAAACATATGTTGCACCTAAAAGGGGAAAATGAGAAAGCTATTTTCCCTATAGCTCCTTTGTGTAGCCTGGATATTCACCTGCAATAAGTTATTTAGCTTAGCTGGTTTTACAGGAGAAAAAGGGATGTGATAATTACTCCCAGCTATTTAAGGATCAATCTCACACCAGAAATCCTGGAATGCTGGAGAATACTTTTTTGCCCATTACATACACAAAGTCTATCAGAAAGCATTTGTCTCTGCACTCTTTATTCACTTTCAAAGGGTTAAACAGCCTATTTACTGGGCTGTCAGCAATCTGTATCCCAAATCATGAAAAAGTCTGGCCTAGTTTTGTTCAGCATCGAGACTTGTCTTCTTGGCCTGTTGTTGTTACCATCATGTAATATCCATGACAATCGTGTTGTGCTTTTTAGGGGCTCTGTAGTGCTAAATCTGAGGGGCCATTTTAAGCCAGTAAAGGGCTTTATTTATGTGGATTTGAAAGAGTCTTGTGAAGGGCCTTCCACTCAAAATCCTCTTCAGCAGGTCATCCTGGTTTCAAAAGGATTTAGATGCAGAGGCAGTGATCAGTACTTCTATCACGTTCTAATAGACTGACATGAGCATTTGTGCCTGAAAGACAGGGGGGAAAAAAGTGATGCAGATTTGCCCTAAATTGGACTGATGCACAAAGCAGGCAGCGCCATTGACGGACGAGGTAACCCCTCACACCCTTCTTTTACACTTCTAACCGGTGCCGCACAAAGAGAGAGCCGTGGGAAGCTGCATGGGAGCAAAGCATATCCATTTTCATGGACCATATGGAAATTTTGTTTTGTGTACAGAGAAAGTGTCTGATAACAGTGACCTTAACTGCCATATGTGTATGGTGAATAGTAAACAGAGCAAACCACTCAGCTCTCTGACCCTTAGCATATGGACATCTCTACCAAAGGAGAGTTTTCACAGCACATCCACTTTCACTGTCATCTCGCTGGTAACCCAGGGGATTTCACTAGATTTGTTAATGAATTGCTCTATTGACTTATATCTGAGCTTGCCTCATTAGAGTAGAAGAACAAAATTTTTATCTATGTTTTCGTGAAGGGGACCAGAATGCCCCTCCTTTGTTCAGAGGTGGGTAATCTGTAGGGCTGTCATCTGTTTTGAACTAATTTATTGTGTCAGTTTAAGAAGGCTCTTCAGTGTTCATTGATGCTCAAGCTCCACTCCAAGCCTCTTTAAATCAATTTTTTCCTTGTGAGTGGAATGTTTTTTAGGCCCCTGCTTGGTTTACAAATAGCTGAACATGTTGTTACCCTGGTGCTGGCTAGCTTTAGAGTGCCAAATACAAGCAAACTCAGTGAGCCTCCATAGCACCACCTGTCATGAAATGGCTTTCAAAGCGGCTACAAGCCTTGTACAACCTTGTACCATTCACCTTCCCCACCCACCATCACTCAAACACCAGTTCTTCATAAACTAGCCTGCATTGTACCCGGACGCAAGTATTACAGAAATTGAGGCTCTGCATAGATCATAAACATTTGTATTTCTACCATGCTGTAGTTAGTGACGGACCATTGCTTTAGGATTTCCAGTTTTGGAAATACAGAAGGGCCTCTCACTATAAACGCTATGATAGCCATCAATTTACATGTTATTAAATGGTACACCAATAAAGAGCACATTATACCTAATGGCCAATGTGGAATCAGAAGTAATTAGTAAAATAGTGTTCAATAAAATGCAAACTGTAAAGATAAGCTTCTGAAGATTGGATCTGACTTGTTTCCTCTGCTTTCAAGGAAATAAATGGCTAATGGAGGAAATTTCTTTCTGCCACTCCTTTGACTACCTGGGATATTCACCACATCACTCCCTACTGTCCTAGGGGGAACAGATGCTTTGAGTACATTGCAGTGTGGCCTCTGTAGACCAAACAAACCCCTAAATATCCCATGTTCTTTAATATGCATCCTGAACACTGTTTTGATTCTTCTTCTTAAGACCTGGACCAAGAGGCCTTATTGACACAATGACCTGCAGATCCCTGCATCTTTCTATAGACAATAAGTAAGAACACCACACTTGTCTGGCATCACCACCAATTTACAGACTACTACTTTTCCCTTCTCCCCTTGCTGCTAATGAAACAATTTTGGATTTAAAAGTCACCAGAGAGTCACCGAGAATCTTAGTTGCAACCACTGTCATTTTCTCAAAATTAAAAGTAACTCAAAAGAACTATAAAATGAGCTGCTTTTGGCACCAGGGAACTTGGCACACTGAAGTGCTGTCAATGGGAGGTATGCAGGAAATTCCAACAGCCAGTCTTAAGAAATGAACACTGGTAAATGTTATTTTTTGTGAAAAAAGAATGAAAAATATTAATGTGAGAAGGCCCCTGTGTCCATGCATGTGTACAATGCATGACAGAGTGATCTGAGTTATTCTAACTTTAATGGCTTTGTGCCGTAAAACACAAAGTATGGAGGTCCCCTACAGCATCGGAGTTGGAAACATGTTTTTACTGAATTGGGGCCAAATTTTACAGCCCTTACTCAAGCAAAGTTCCCATTGAGCTTTCAACAGGAGCTTTCCCTCAATAGATATTTCACCACTTACAGTCATGATTTTTTTTTTACACTGGTAGCCAGAATGGAAGGTGTGTTGGAGCAAAGCAGTCCCTTAATACCAGCTTCTGCAGATGGCTCATACCCATGTATTTGCCATGCAGTTGAACCTCCAGAATCAACCAGCTCATTTTATTTTGAAAACTTTAAACTTTGGCACTAGACGGACAGTACAGTGGGCTGAACAAAAGATCTTAAAACGTACCTGCATGCGAGGAGGCAATGCCAGCTCGTCTCTCTGTGGATGGATTTCTCTGAGTCACCATGGAGCCATTGGCTCACCCGGCATCAACACTGTCTGCACGAACCACCTCATCTTCCTACCAAAATCTATGTGTGGAGATCGTTAATAAGAATCCAATATTAATCAAGCTGCGGTATTGAAGCTGTCATAGTTATTTCCTACTTGAAGCATAGAAAATAACTATGTTCTATTACCTCAAATATCACAGTAAAAGAAGTGTGGGTAAATACTATTTTTGTCACTGGAAAAAATTATCTTGTAAGTCAATAAATACTGAGATGTGAAAAGGAATCTGAGAGCATACATTTCTTCTGATTTCAGTCATTCCTTGCTTGGCATGACTGTCAAACATCTGCACAAGTTTCACTGTGTAAATCCTGCATTTTAGCATGCTCAGAAGTGTACTGGAGTACTCAGACACCTGTTTTACTGAACATCAGCCTGAGCCTTTTTTAGCTGCGGAGTATTACTACAGTTTTTTAAAACAAAGAATATATGTAAGAAAAGTATTTACATTTCATTGCATTTTTTTTTCAAATCTTGTTTTATTTGGAAATGTTTTTAAAGCCATTGAGATTGTTTATGCTCATTTAATCTAGAAAGTTATTTCTCTAGGACAAATCAATCAAAGGAAGCTAAAATAAGGTCCACTTGACAGTGTAGAAAAGCACATACTACCATTATGGACAATTTCTTGCAGTGACATTGGTGGTTTTCAGGTTTGCCAAACTAGGCTTTCTTTAAAACAAAACCAAACCATCACCACTAAAAAAACACTACCACCCTATGCCCCAGAGTTACATCAGGAGGCAAGAGTTCATATCTGATTTTGGCTATAAGTGAAAATGAATGTGAGGTCTCATCACACTCTCCATACATTCACAGAACAAAAAATCCTGCAAATTGATACACTAAACCCTTTCTGTTTTAAAATATACCTCAGAGCAAAATAAATCAGCATGGACCCTGAATGTTAAAACTCCAACACAGCTGCATGGAAAATCTTACAGAGAACTTGCCCACAGTAAACTGTATGCAAAACTGTGGTTGTCCCTCGCTTTCCTGAACGCTATATTTAAAGGATAACACAGGAAAAGAGAAAGTAGGAAAAAAAAAAAAAAAAGAGGGAGAGAGAGGATCAGTGGAACGTTTAGTAAGTCGTGACACAAATAATTTCAGAGGGCAAATATATAATATTGGAAATTCATTATTTTTCATATAGTCTTTGAAGAAACGGCATGTGCAAGACGAATCAAAAAAAGCTGCGATGAGCAAAAGGCGTGCATATCATGCTTCAAATGACAACTATATATTCATCAATTTTTTAAAAAAAATTTGATCAAAAATGGGCTTATAAAGTACAAATGTCTTGTACATGGGACATATTGCCACACATTATATCTACTAGAAGGTATTGCTATAATAATAAGAAGAAATGATGACTAATTACTACTACATACAAAAAGTTTTACTTTACCAGATACTATATTCGCACATACAGGAGCCAGCACAAAAATCAGTAAATACAAGAGTGAGGATTCTATGGCACACATTCCTTTTTTTGTTTTGCATTTTCTATTATGGATTTGAAGAACAGATCTATAAGGAACCATTAATTAATACTATAGAATTGATTAGCATTTCAGAAATAAAGGCAATTACTTAACTGCCTTTTTTTTTTTTTTTTTTTTTTTTTTAAGGCTGAAGCTCTGTTATTTGCTTTGGTTTCACACTGGAATGATAACAAATCCTTTTAAATGCTCTTGCATTTAAAATTAGATAAATACCCAAATTAGGTAGCTTCAGAGAGATGGGCTTGAGTAGAAAGCGCCAGGATGGGATCTTCTGTTTGTAATTCCAAGAGAGGAGGGGAGAGAAAAGGAGAGCCAATGGTTATGCTTGGCCTCAAAACCTTACTTTTGAAAGTTTAAACAAAATAAACAAACGAACAACCAAACAACCCTGAAAATATCCTAAGCAGCCTCACTAGTAAATGGATTCAATGAATGGTTAAAGTAAGGGAAGAATAAAACATCCTAATCAACTCTGTTGCTATAAATAGAAGTGAAGGATCATTGAAAATCCAATTGACATACTTCCACATCGCAACTCCAGAGAACTTTCAGGATCGTAGCATCATGTTTGGAGGCACAAGGAAGCCGGAGACTTGTCTGCATTCTTTGCCCCATGATGTTATTTCCATAAGAAATAACTGGAAGTTCCAACCGTGACAGCTCGCACTGACCCACGGGAATGCAAACATCTCTCCGCTGATAACGCACGGAGATAACGCACGTCACCACCGCAGCAAGCATGAGGACACTTGTCTTCACTTAGTTTATATCCACTCTATCACATTCCTGGCCACACTTCCCTATCTCTCCTTTCAACACATGCGGCGCATTCCTCCCGCCAAAGGCAGAATGTGCTGCCTTCGAGAGAACTGGGCAGCACTCGCCCCGCTCAGCCACACAAGCCCCAGGGCGAGGGAGAAGGGTTATTCCAGGAGGTCATCTCCACCCGTTTCCACACTATTTTCCACAGCCTTTTCCACGAGGATGTTGGCCTCATGCAAGTCTATCCTGCCACGGGACAGCAGCAGTGTTACACTCCAGTCTGGAATGTGGAAACCACCCAGAAGAAAGCACCCATGCGAGACAGATGGTTTGCTACCCATTAGTCTACTGGCAATTTCTCCTTTTTGTTGAAACAAGACCATATATTGCATCCTACTTGCCAATTTAGCCAAGTCTCTGACACCACAAACTCTAACAGAACCCTTATTTTTAGAACTGGTTGACATCTTTTCCATGGTGAAGCCATGACAAAAATATTCCAGTGACTTCAAACACCTTAGGAAAGGTGGAGAAAATACTAAACAAAACATTTACCAGAATAGAAAAATCTGCTTATTCGAAGAGTGAATAATGGGTCACGAAAACAAAAGGGGAAAACTCCAAACTGAAAATATTTCATTTTGCATAAATCTAGTTTTGGAGTATTTCTTTCAATGGAAAATTAAAGCATTACTTACAGTCATGGGAGGAAAAAATCACGCTCTATTCCCTTCAGAAAATAGCTGATTGCACTTAATACTTTAAAAGTCAAATAAAATTATTTTAGTCCAAATTTTACCCCCAAATTAATGGATTTATAGCAGTCAATTATAACAGTTCAGGTCGGCACTGAAATTACATTCATTGAAACTTCAATATCTTTCAGGTTTTTACTTGCTCATCCAAAGCAACTGATGCTACCTGTTAGGCTCTAGGATGGTACAGGGGCAGCATCTCTTGCATTCGATATTATCTGAAGTGAAGAGATAATCAATTGCCTCTGTTTCCACCTTAGATGTCTTCTGTCCCTTCCCCTGGGCTAGCACACTGAATTAAAGCATTTTCTGGTGACTAAGAATCCAAACTAATTACCTTGGATTCATAGATATGGATTTCAATGGGTGTCAGATGTGACCTAGATGTCTCAGCTAGGGCCACACACTCATTTGCTTTTGGCTCTTGTTTCTATCCTCTCCACTTACCAATGGATTTCCAGCCGAGCTACAGAGTTCACGCTTCGGAGGGTGATGTCAGTAATCTTATGGCTTTTTTAGTATAATTTTTCTTTGAACAACATCCCTCCCTCACCTGCCAACCTACTACTATTTATCACTTGCATTGTGGCTTCTTTGTAGTGTTGTACATAGCACAGTGAACTACTCTGCAACTCATCTCCAGAGGCAACCAATGTGATTTGTTACCTAGCTGGCGCCAGAATGGATGAAAACCATGCAGCATAGGATATACATTTTAAATGGAAAAAAAAATTTGAATTTGGAAATAAGTAATTTTTCAGTTAAACCTTTACCAGATGTGATATTGTGGCATATGCCAAATTCCTGGAAAAGAAAACAATCCCTGAAGTCCAGTGCCAGTCATAGGAAGGAACATCTCCACTTATATTTGAATGTTTGGGGGCTTTTTTTGGCATCTTGTGGGTGCAATTCAAAAGACTGTGCTTTTATATATATATATATATAATTGAATACAGTGACCAATTTTCACAACACAAATTGCACTATCAATTTACAGCCGCTGTTCTAAAAAAAGGTATTTTACTTGCACACTAACTATACAAGTTCAGCCACCTAAATTACACAGATTGATCTGTCTGCAGTGGAAATTACAATTTAAGCTTTATTTATCTGGGAGTATGCTGTGCACCTGTTCTAACCTCCAGACAAATTACCACATAATCCAGTGTCTGCTAATAAGGTATTCGCAGACTTGAAACCTGAAAATATAACCCCTTTTGCCTAAAATCTTGCTGGCCAATGAACCCTTAGAAACTATCTGGGAAACATTTTTGCTACCCAGCCCATAGAAAAGCAGGCAAGAGGAGGGAACATACACTGGTTTAATGGTGCTACAAGAGGAACAGTTATCCTTAACCAAACACATTATAAATTGATGCACTCCAATGGATACAATCTCTAGGGATGGTTTAAAACTCCACTTTTATTTGAACCTGGAAATGCATTGGCTGCTGGTGCCCAGGTCGGATACAATCTGTAGGGATGTAACAAAGGAGGAATGGGGGAAGCACTGTATTATTGGGCCTGATGGTTCAAAACTCCACTTTTATTTGAACCTAGAAATGCATTGGCTGCTGGTGCCCAGGTCAAGAACTTTAGGTGAGCAGTCTGCAAATCAAGCACGCTTTGAAAAGGCAAAAGTGAACAAGAAACAGCTTTGCACTCCTACAGAAACCATGCAGATATTCTTCAGACATCACCTTACATACTATGATTTTCACTAACCCAGCTTAAAATTCGGAAACCCATGAATAAAGTCCTCCCATTTGAGTTCAAGCACAGCAAGGGGAAATGCACTGTCCATCCTTAGTTGCAAACCTCCTCCTCCCAGGAGACTTCTGGACTCAGACAGTTAAGTACACATATTTTTAGCATATGAGACCAAGTGGCCTTGAGGCTATGGTCAGCAGGAGGAGTGACAAAGTAGAACCCTGTGGTGCATGACAGCAGTGTGGGCAAATTAACAATCGCCAGTGCTATTCACAATGAGAAAAGAATGGAGCCATTCAAGAGTAAATCCATCTGTCCCTGGGAGGGTTCACAAGAGTGTCAGAGAAACCTCACAGTCAACAGTCTCTAAGTGCTAGCACTAGACAGGAATCCACCAGAATCAGCACGGATACTTGATCTTTTGTCCACTGGCACAAGTGCCACCATCAGGAGACTGTTTTCTGATCACAACCTGCTATTATAGTGAACATGGGTTGAATCCACCTGAACTTTCAAAGTCTGTGCAGTGTTACCTTTGCCAAAAATGCATCTTTATTAGGAAGGTGACCGATGCCTTCCATAAATCTTTAGGTGAAGATGCCTCTGTTCTTAGATTGTCTAAATAGGCCTATGAAATCAATGCTTAGATGTAAGTCATCCGAATACACCTTAGGTCTGCATTAGTGATGGTTGCTGAGACAACCTTTAAAATAGGAATCACAGGTAATTGCACAAGAAAATACAAATCACATCACTGCAGAAATCTCTGCCCCCACCTGTGGGACAGATTTCTAAGAATAGAGAAAGACAATGTGGGACAGTCTTCTAAGAAGCTTGATCTACCTTGTGCATCTCAACAGATGCTAACTCACGTGCTAGCGATGCCAACACTGTTAGCTCTTTGCTCATCATGGCATGGAAGACAGCAAGACTGGATTATGAAGGTCTATACATTTGCTGAGAGCACTGATCTCTCTAAGGAAAGATCTCACCATTCTTTTCCCCCTCTGCTCACCCAATTAAGGACAAACCAAGCCTAAAAAGCCTAGGAGAATGTAACACACCTCTGATCTGTGTTTGCAGGAATACTTTTCAAAGAATCCAGGAGGACATATGCTGTTCCCTAAGTGGAAGACAACAGACACTCTTTGCATATATTCAGACAGTCCCGAGTGAAGCCTAAACCCAAGGAATTCCTGGTATGCCTGACCACAGCCTGAACATCTGCACAGCCTACTGTGAGTAGCTCATCGCGTCTGTGGAACCTGGAGGATTATCACATTATCTGTGCCCCATACCAAATCTGAGTGACTCTGTCTCCAAAGCAGATTTAATATTGCTCACTGTATAGAAAATGCCAATTGGGTTTCACCAGCCTGCTTACTCCCCTGGATAGCTATTGAACATGAGATTATAAGGCAAAGGAAGATGACAAAAAACCTTCTTTAGTTCCTAAGTCATGACGTGATTTTTTTTTCTTAATTTTAACCTATAACTGCTGCCAATGAATGATGGCAACACAGATTAAGAGGGTCTTCTTGGGGTTACTGTGTTAGTAAGAGAGAAAATAGCATTGTATCAGGCCACAGATAACATATGAAACAATAGTCTCCTCCCATTCTGAGTTCACTACAGGAACATTATTCTAGAGTAGTCTGTCTCCTTTTCAAGAAGTAAAATCTAACCTCTCCAAATGACTTGAGAATAATTAGGCACCCTGTCTTAATTCTAAGGGAAATAACTACGATAATTGGTCCAGCTTTAAACTCAATTGCTGCTTTGGAAAATGGCTTTAAAAACCTAACATCCATGTCTTACCTTCTCTTTCCTTACTCAGGAAAAGCTTTTACCAGCTATTGCGAGTAAGAGATGCATATAGGTACAATAAGACTTAAAATATGATCCTGAATACCAACAGCAGAACTGTAATTAGATCGTCTATAGGTTTATTAGGAATGGTTCTAATCCTTAATAACCCCAGCCGGCCAACAGGCTTGACAGAAGTGCTGTTCCTTCTCCAAAAATACCCTCAAAAACAGAGGAGGTCAAAGCCCAGACACTTCCC
>NW_010577824.1:58620-71120 GCF_000705375.1 Tinamus guttatus
CTTTCCCTTTTCAGGTCAAATGTTGCCTGTTATTTTCACTGTGCAGGATGTGATTTTTTCTCAGAATAATGATCCATCTCTGTTGCAAGTGACGCAAATGAAGGTTTAAAATCACAAATATCTGGGTGGGTTTCACCTCCCGAGGGGGTTAGCATGTCTCAATGGAAGGATGCATGAAAGGGAAGACCTAACACTCTCCGCCCAAAGGGAAACGCACTCTGTATAAAATTGCTGGAAGCTAGTGGGTGTTCACAAAAAATACAATGTTCGGATTTTATTTGACAAGACAACAATTGTTATTTTCCCTTTTAGATACTTTGCATTTTACCATCTGTGAGGCTGATGACTCTTAAATGACCTTAAATCATACTGCTGTTAATGGCAGTGGTTACAAGCAAATGTGGAAATCTGTGTGCTACCTGCCTTAGACTGAACATCAAATTAAACAGCTTTACTTTGATAGCTGACACTGTAGTAAATAACCTCAAAGTCCAACTAATTAAAATAAAATTGAAATAGTGGCCATTTCTTTTAGAAAGGGTTTCAATGCTTCAATAGCAGAGCTAATCAACATCTTAATTAACAGTCGTATAAAACGAAATAGCCCATTTGCGTTGCTTTAAAATAGACAACTTATTTATGCAAAGACTCATGGCATATTAATTGCTAACAGTAAGAAAAAAATACGCCTTTGAGCTTTACAGCTTCCTTTGCAGCAAAGGAAAAAGCATATTACAGTAGTTAATTTTATGACAGACATGAACCAGAGGCACAAGTGAATGTAGGAAAGTTTTATGGTGTACTTTGGTTTTCTGATTGTCATTTTTTTTTTTTTGCAAATGAGATTAATTAATCAAAGTAGCCTCATAATACTCCTATTCTATTTAAAGTTAAGCATTTGGGATTCATTCCTGGGAGATGCTGATCAAAACGGCTCTGATCCAACAAGGCAGTTGCTTCCAAGCACACGTATCTTCCCGTTGAGATCAACGGGATGGCCCCAGAGCCCAAGCACATGCTTTTCTGCACTGTAGCGTCGGAGTGGTCTACACTGCACCCGCAAGACTGAACCTTCTCCTCCCTGATTTGAAAGCATTTGCACATGCACACAAAATTCGCCCAGGCAAAGAGTCGAACGGCTACTTATTTGAGTAAACATTTCCAGGATCAGGTCCCAAATGACTCATCTGCTCCAATTAATCTACCTCAGTTTCCTCAGTTTGCATCTTTAAATAGCTTTCATTTACTAATGTGTGCAAGGAAGGAGCAGCAGGGAGGAATTACATTTCCTCCTAATTACTTTACTTTTGTTGACATTTTGGAATAAGTTTTTACTTTCAGAGGAGAAGAGTTGATTTACACTACAGAAACAGCACAGCAAGCATGAGAAAATTATTTGCCCTTCCTCCTGCCAGGCATCCATTTCCTTTTCACTGTTGCTAACAATGCGCTAACTATTTATGCATTTGTCAAAGGATCCCAACATAAGAAAACTATATTTAAATCACTTCACTACAAAGTGAAAACACAAGGTAATGATTCAGACTCTATTTAAGTAATAATAATATTTGTACAGACTGCTTGGCGAGAATACTGGTAGGCGGCAGGAGCCCAGTCCAGCCCTAAAGGGTCAGCAGCTACAAGAAATGTGAAATAGTATTTGATTTTCTTCTTTAAAAAGTACCCCTTAATTTAAGACTCTGCAATAGGCATAGAAATGTGACTCTCACCCGTGATTAAGACAGCATTTTTCAATGAAGCTGAGAATAGGGAAGCCTTATTTGCAGGAGGCGGTTCAGGCCATTTTAAGTGCCCAGTGATGGCATTTTACATGCCTACCTGAAATGGGCTGCTTTGCTCATTTTGCTTCCCAATGCCACAATATTGCTGCTCTTGAGCCCCGGCTGCCCACCCCAGCACAGCCGCCAAGGATGGGAAGATGCAGAAAGCAACCCAATCCAAAGATTCACAGAATTAAAAGAGTAAGCAATCTTCTACTTATTTGCCTATGCTGTATCATCTTTGATCAAATTACAAGTGACACATATCATTTTAGCACAAAATTCACTTTCTTCTCCATTTCGGTCACAGAAGAGATGGAGGCAGCTAAAATGGCTGTAGCCTTTCCCTATATAGCTCTGCCCAGTTTTGCGTGCGCTTCCACATTTCATGACATGGTGACAAAGTCCTGAAAGGGGTGGATTCTAGTCAGGCCTTGGCTTACTGCAATTTATTTATATTGGGCACTGTGGAACACAACTGCTGAGGGTCACCCTTTGCAATACAGTGTCTGGTAGCCACGAGAGGGGGAAATGAGATCTAATGCCAAGTGCATATAATACTGTGTGTTGGCTTGCTAAGGCAACTAAACAGTCCTTCATTCACCGGGGAGGATAATGAAAATATGATGGACTGAGTTCATCTTATAGCAAAAGAGGAGGGATAGACAATCTGAGAAAAGGTACTATCAACCAAAGACAATTCATGATCTCCACAAGGATTGTAAAACCAGCAAAATAACCACACTATTCTGCAAACTCACTTAACCACATAAACTCATAAATGAATGGTACCACCAACCTTAGCAGAGCTCCATTTTGTTAGCTTTTGTATGTCCTGTTCCAGTTTGTCTGTTTTCTCTGTGTAGCGTGATTATTTAGGCCATCTTTTCCCACATTCCCTGTGGCCTCAGATTTTGTTTCTCAACTTCCATAAGGAGGTATTTCTCTCAAGAGCATCCCCTAACTCCCAGGTGCATTTCACAGGAGCACTTGGAGCTGTTTCACACGCTGTGTTGCAGCGCGGCTGCTTCCAATGCAGGCTGTGAACTCTTGCAGGACATTTCATATCTGAACTTCTGAACTGGATGCAATTTTGTTAACTGCAGAACAAACCAAACCTCTAGAAACTTACCTATTCCAAGAATACTGCCAAGCACCTTGTTCCGATTGCTGATAAAAGGATATAATATCCCATTCCAATATGAATGAGGGAGTTTTTTAAAAAAATTATCCCATTATGCATGGCGATCCAAGGCGAGATGAGACCACCACCAGCTTTGCTGGGCTAAGATCCTCCCAGCTGTTTTCCATACAACACAAAACAAATAAATAAGCCTCTAAGAACTGGAATGCTTTCCAAAGCTTCTTTTCATAACTTCTTGTTAACTGAAAACTCATTCATTCAATGGGTTTCCTTAGTAAGTCAGAAGAAACATCAAACAAACCAGTTTTACTCCATGTGCGTGTGCCACCGCCTTTTGAACAACTGTCTTAATGCGTAATTTGGGTTTAATTCAAGCTTTGCACCCTTCAGCTTTGTTCATTTCTAACCAGTTCTTGTCTGAAATGGCCAAAGCAAAGATCTTGGACTTTATTCACCATGTAACCTGTCACTGTGATAAAAAACTAAAGCCGTTTCCAAATTTAAAGGGAGAGACATGACTTGTTTAGTTTTCCCTGGCAGTTACTTCTGCTTTTCAAAACCTATTCAAATGCAGACAGTTACTTTTGAATACTGGGAGTAGGTGTTAAATTGAGATTATGGTAAACAGCACATTTCTTTGGTTGGAGAAGAAATTATTTCATGAAGACACAAGAGAATTAAGTAGAGCTCCATGTCACTTACTGTATGTGCTGATCAGAGGGTGAATGATGAGTTTCTGCTCGTGGACAGCTGCTCTGTGGAACACTGCACAACATCAGGCAGAAGGAAAAGAAACCCACATTTTAAAACTAAAAGAAAAAAACCACATAGTCCTTTTGTGCAAAAAATAAACACATCTTTTTTACCAGATTTATTATTCTATTTACATGTTGCCTGAATATGTCTTAGAACATCTTGAAATCTTTTTGCTTCTGCATCTCATTTCACTATTATTGCGACAGCTTGCTTCTGGCAAAGAGAAAAGACAGTCTTTATTATACACACATCTAGGACTCTCTGAGTCCGAAGGGAAACACCACTTTGGTTGATGAGGTCTGTATCATTCAACTCTGTTTGGTAACAAGTTGTGAGCATGCACAAGAGATTTTGAACACTACAACTATACTGTAAAAAAAGGGCTAGCAGGTGTTCTTTACAATGTAGGCTTTATTTGGAAATGCTAATTACTAAGAGCTACAGAAATTATAGCTTTGGCATGCTACTTAGTAGTTGCACTCAGCAGACACAAAAGCAAATGCTACAGGTCATATCTTGTCCTTTCACTCTCAAAAAAAAAAAAAAAGGTAAGAAAAGCTAAACTTTCTTTGAAACATATAACATTTTCCTGGGGTACCACCTCCTTCTGCAGAGATAGAACTGACTTGTGTAAGGTAGGTAATCTGCAGCCTGATCCACATGGTCCTTCAAGGATGCCCACAGACTAATGGGGAAAATGGGCTGAAATCATCTACTCTTTGTCCATAAATGCAAAGCTCTCCATTCTCCCTTTCTCCAAAGCACTGGTTTGGCCTGGGCCTTACTGCCATTGACTCCCTCCGTTGGCTGCATCTCTGCGATCCCGCTCCTGGCTTTCAGATGGCATGCACATATGCTATTCAGAGCAGCACAGACTGTCATCTGCTTATCTAGTGTATTATGTGACTAGTGAAGTGCCACATGGTTGAACACCAGGAAACATATTGCTTGCTTTCACTATCAATGACCTAGAGGGAAGAATATGCAAGAGAGGAAATTTGCGGTGATAATCTGGGGCTGGGAGTGGGAAGCAGGTCTGAACAATGAAAGAGCTTGACAAAAAAGTGCCTACTGAAGTCAAAGATGAAATGCTTGGCCTCTACAAAGTGGGGTAATACTTATTTAACAGCAATAAATATAAATGGACAGGGCTAGTATGCTCAACAAGCAGAGTATAAAGCTTTAACTGAAGTTAAAAAAGTAAGCCCATACATTTACAGAAGAGAAAGTCTTTCTTCTAGCCAAAATTCAACAAAACTCATTTATTCCTTCTGCTCTCTCTTACTGTTCATTAAATGCAATTTCTTTATATGTCTACGTTACCAGCTGCTGTGGAACAAGAACGAACGAACCAGGGCTCAATTTGCTGTGATCTGTGATGGCTCAAAGACCATATAGCCACATGATGTCTTTCCTAACAACGAAGTTCAAGTGATTTTCCTGTCCTAGGTAGGCATATACAGAGAGTTAACTTTCAAAGAACTGCACATTCACATTGCAAGCGGGTCACTAAACAGGGTAACCCAGCATGGGACTTCACTCTGTTTCATGAGGCAAGAGACAACTCTTGCCCACTGCAAGCCTCCAAGTACAGATGCATGGCAAATTCATGCAAGAAAAAACCCTCTTGTGCCCTAAGTTGCAAATGCAGATGCACCCTTTCCATCAGGTCTAAGAGTCCAGACAACAGTGACACTGCCAATACTACTTATGTTTTTATGAACAAACAGTATTAATAATAGGAGCTAATTTTATGTCATTCTAAAAATATTGTATTTTGGTTTTGCATATAACTACTTACTTTGGGAGTAAGTTTTGTTTAATATCCTAGAAGTAATCAATCTTCCAGCCTAAACTCATTGATGTTACAGGGAAAAAATGACTAAATCAGGGACACTGGTGAAATTCATGTTGAAATTAGAAGAATAGAAGCCTCTCTGTAGAAAAGCTCTTTGTCCTTTAAAATAAAAAAATATTAGTAGAACAATATATTCAAATGAAGAAGGCATCTGGACTTTCTATTGTCATTTACTATGTAGTTATTACATAGCCCCATCATTAATTAGACAGCTGTACTCTCAAATTCATTTGAGGGATTCCATCTGAAGTATGGAACTCACCAGAAGATAAGGTTAAGTGATTTGAACCTGCCTCATGTATTCAGTTTGTTCTCTCTGGTTAGGATTCAGAAAACAGAGGCTCAATTTGAAGTGCAATCAAATTATCCCGTACTCAAAACTCAGCATGCTCTGAAGTGCTTTGCAGAACTGGATACTTTTCTAAATTGTGGCCACTGCTATTATTAATTCTAGTTTAAGGCTATTCGGATTTAGCACCAAAAAAGTGCCATTTTTAAGCATTCTGTTGCTACTGAAATGCCTTACTACAATTTAAAATACTGGTTCCACATTTATTTCCTCATGCTGAAAAGGCAAAAATGGATGATTAAAACCCAGGAAGTATCTTCCATTGCCAATGATACAGCGTCATTCATCACAAAGTACTATTCTTTTTCTTTGTTAAAGCAATGTCTTCTGGACACGCATATTAACAAAAAATAAATTTGGGGCTAAGGCTGATTAAAACTGAAAGTAAGCCTTGATCTGACATGCTGTTTTGATTGGGTTTTTCAAAGTTCACATAGTTCTAGTTCTAATTTATGTTATGCATGGTATATATCTTCTTGGTTGAACAATTACATTATTCTAAACAATTATATTGCTATGATACACATAATGCATGGCTCCTGAGCATAAAGTTCTTTAATGATGGCAGACTATAAAGTGGTACAGTTCACTTTTAAAAGGTCATGTATCTCTTTTCAGTAGATTAACATTTTATCTTTTAATGGTGTTAAGAAAAGGTCAAAGATTCTAACAGATGGAATATGGAAAGCTTCTATTGAAGATCAATGTGTTAAGCATTAATCTAAGTCCAGAAATACAGCCATTTAATGACTGTTGTTCTTGTCTTATTCTAAATTACCACTGTCTTGACTATTTGAATACTAAAATTACATTTTTATATTTAAAAAATGAACCGTCACCATCTGACACAGATATCTATGTTTGTGTTGTATTTTCAAGAATATTTCCCCATTGTAGAAAACAACAAAAGTTCCTTAAATAATCAGTTTATACTTAGGCTAATGGTCCATCACTTTGACATCCCAAGGAATGCAGCAGAATGATCCCCAGTAGCAACATGGAAGATAATTTTATATTGGTTTAAATGAGTATGTTTGCAGTAATGAGAAAGGATATATAAAGCTCCTAGACAAGTCTCTTTCTGTGTCTAGACAAGTCTCTCATGCTGCTGAACAGAAAACTTTTATTATTGGTGATAATATAAACTTACGATGATATTGGCACTGGATCTTTGTGAGAGTATTCTACTACATTTTTTAGACCCAGATTCTGTTAAAGAATGAAGTGTATCTATTTCAGCAGTCACAACAAATTCAGACCTCAACTGAAAGGATGTGCTAAGTGTTTGCAGGAGATTCTATGCAATTCCAAGCTGCTACATGTCTCCGTCTAGTTTTATAAAATAATTAGTACAACAGAGTTACATGATTGGTTTGCTATATGCTTAAGTAAATATAAATATTAAAAAATAGCAGCAGGGTGTCAAGCTGCTCTGTAGAAAGTTGTTAGACAGCTTCTGAAAATTGTCAGACATATATCTCTAGTGCATATGTGCATTTTTCAAATTTACTTTTATTTCAAGTGCCTGTTATCCCCTTGAGCTAGTCTTGCTCCTGACAATGGGGCTCCCAGAAGAGGAGGTAAATCATCCTGTGGGATTACAGATTCTCTTCAGGATCCTTGGACATAACTGCTGTCATGTTATGCTATTACTTAATGGCAAATTCAAAGAATTGTCTGAAGTTTTGTTGTTTAACCTCATACGAGATGGAAACTTAAATGTTTTCAGTATCTATTTTAAGATACAAGTCGAAGACCAATTTTTCACAAACATTTTTTCACATCATGTTAGACAGTTCTAGTCATCATCTAAGTGTTGGGACCTAGAAAGTATGCTACCTTTTCCAGGAAGTAAGTTCTGATATCTGCCTCCTATACATCCTTTTGCAGCTGCTTTTCATTCTTCAGTGATTCAACAGAGCCTTCATCTCCTCTGGTATGAGAGATCATACAACTCCTAAAAATTGATTGTATAAAGGGAAGTGTTCCTCAGAAAGTACAAAATGGATTGTATAAAGTGTAATTATGAGCTTTCACTTTTACTTACACATATTCATTCTAGAATTGGACTGTCCATACCAAAGGTTTAGGTTCCACCAACTTCGCCATCTTTTAAGACTGTACTCTAATAAGGAAACCTAGTCATAGTTCCCAAGGCACGTATGGCACTAAAAGGGTTTACAGCATACCCCAAGGCCAACATGAACTGACTTCTTGGGCTAAAGTGGGCAGTAAATGTCAGAGCTGTCAATTCTCCCCAGTGTGGAGGACCTCTCGGCAGAGGGGCAGCTGCTTACCTCAAGTACCATGGCATGGACTGTTAGTAGCCACTGTCTTTTGGGTAGGGCACCGTTCAGGAATTTGGTGACCGTAAATTCAATTTAAAAGTGATCTGATTGCTTTTTCTTTGCTAAAATCACATGTAAGACACTGGACTAATTAGACAGACTGCCCTATTTCTTAGTACAGTCCCGCTCAAGCCGTCCTGCAAAGGACACAATTCCTCTTGCAGTGCAAAAAATACAATGCAAGAAAACAATACACCCTGCCAGCTATCTCATCATCCGTCAGCAATCAGGAATTTAAGATGATGGCTAAAAATTATCTTTCAAATAGCTGAGATATTCAAGTAAATCTGCTTGCTTCTCCGTTTGCTCGAATCGCTGCATTTCGCAGACAGACCATAAGCCCAAGTCATTCTCATGCAAGCTTCAGTGTCACCTTGAAACTGAGAGACAACTGCTCTCTCTGGATTAGACAAGCTAAAGCAATAAAGCTGGACACTGCAAACAAGCTAAAACCAACCCTGGGCCCATAATTCCTCGTGAACTCCCATTGCAGTTTCACACACAGACTGTGTAAGACAGCCAAATGAGAAAACCTTCACTAACTGCAAGAAAGGCTCAGTGGGAAATAACGGCGTTACCGAGGGACGGTGCCATACACTAACAGTCCAAGGCACCGAGGCAGCAGATAGCTCCAAATAGACTCGAACAATATAAAAAAAATTGGAGCCCTGTTTTATTCTAAAAGAAGCAATAACTGCTGCTAAAAGACTTAATGTTTTCCCACCCCCTTTGAAGGGTCACAGATGATACTAGTACAAAAGACAAGCATACAAAGCCAGAATGTCACAAAAAAGATCTTCCGACACAGCCATAAACTTTGTAAGTAGCTATAGGTAAAATGCAAGTATGGAAAAGTGCAAAGCTGCCAAGTTTCCATATACACTGTGGGATCTGTCTGATGGCCTAGTCACTGACAGTAAAGTCCAAACTCTACTCCAGTAAACAGCTCTGGGATGTTAATGTTCTCACTGGACTGCAAAGGAGTAAACACACAGAGGGCTAGAAAAGAGTATTAACGTGTTCAGATTAAACTGACTGCTCCCCCCTTTCTCTCTGCTACCTTTGCTCTGCAGAGCCAGCAACACCCAGAAGCAGTAAATACTCATGTTTGTCACTTGACTCAGCACGTATAATTCTTCACACACACAGGAACTAGCTCTGCCGCAGAAGAAAATACCATTTTCACAATAACTTTTCACAGTGGAACTGTGCTTTAAATCAAGCAAGCAAGTACTGAGTCAGCGATGTGGCAGAGCAACAACAATTTGATCTGCTAACGTGGGAAGCTCAGGCTGGGAGGTACTAAACAATTCCTCATCCCGGGCCCCGGGCTCGTAAGTATGCTAGGACATGATGCAATGCATCCAGACTCTGCGGAGAAAAGGAATGATCATACGTCTCTTGAGAAACCCTTTGTGCAGAAAAAATTATGATGTGCCCCCAGGTACTAAGGCTACGGATGAAATGCAACTCAATAAAGACAAGCCAAGGTGTTTGCAGCGAGTTAATGAACATTTGGGTATTTGCACTTAGTTAAAGTGTTTTGCACTTGAGAAAGGAGACAGTAATAATATGTCCATACCATCTGTGTGGTAACAAATGCTCCTAGAGCTTTTTAAGCTCTACACTATGTTTTGGTTTTGTTTAGTACAAAGATGATCTTATGAATGAAATCTAACCAGTTCTGTCACTCTTATGCTAGGCTTATTTCTCTCTATGCCATTTTTGAAAGGAACTATATGTATTTATGAGAAGGTTGCCTGTCTTTTAAACAGCCTAGTGGTTTTGCCTGTTCTACATATACGAAGTCTTTTCATACTTTTCATATCCCTTTCTATAAAACTGTAAGAAAGTCCACTGAGATATACAATAATTTTATAATTTATATCTTCTGTTTGATGTCCAGGTTCAAGTGCAGTTGATGAGACAAAAAAGGAAATGACTAAGATCTTACTGCTCACAGAGAGAATATCAACATGAGCACTAGGAATTCATAACACCTATGGAAAGAAGTGTTGTGTAGATGCAATAAGATATAAGAGAATTTTTTTCAAGGAATGGCCTTGTAGCCCCCAGTCAAGCTTCTCAAAGAATACATTATAAACTGTGCTGGTATGACAATGAATTCTGATAGAGGACATGATGTTAATTCAGTTATTTATTTATTTTTTTACTCTTAGATTTTTTTTAAAAAAAACTTATTTATTTTTTTAGCCTCTGAGTAGCTCTGTGATCTGATTTCTTACACCCTGCAGGGGACAGCATTGGGTAAAGAAAAGTAGAAATCATATGATAAAGAAGCATTTGCTTTCAATTATCAAATTGTATTTTGCTAATTGAGATATAAAGAAATATTCTTTTTTGAGGTTGGTGGAAAATCTTCTCTATCTTTTCACCCTTAAACTCTTCTGAATTATTTAATCAGAAATATTTTGGCTACACAGTTCATTCTCCTATCACTAGTGAGAAAGATTCCCAACAATTTGTAGCCACTAGCATTCCCGAAGGAAAAACAAATGCTGCATAGTATTGCTGTAACTTAGGAGTTTCTTCTCATGACAGGCTATGTAACACACTTTTTCAGCAGCTATGCTAAATCTCATCTCTGATGTCAACATACATATCAGTTTGCACAGGAAAAAAAAAATTGCCTTTCTGCTATCATCTTTCATTAAAACACATACTCATAAGGACACACACACACTCACCTATTTTGTCTGTAAATATGCATGTAAATGCAAGCAGAAATATTTGCTTTTTATTTTCGTTAGCCGCTGTTGCAAAAGTAAAAGGGTTTATTTTTTCCCCTCCAGATAGGTCTGTATTTAAAAGCGATATTGCAAAAGGTATATGGTAGCCTTGTTTATTTTGGACAGATGCAAAGAAGTATCTCTGAACTTCTGCCAGTGATCAAAGGAACTGATGATGTAGAACAGATTCATGGGCCATGTCCTATCAGCCTGCACTTTACCCATCATCCATCATCCAAACCCTAAGCCTTTTTCTGAGTGATGATTGCACCCTAAACACATAAAATTAATCACCACTCTAGCCTGGCCAGGTGTCTTGCCTCCAGAAATTATCTCATTGCAGCAAAAGAACTGCTAGAATCTGATATCTGTACTGTAATTTAATTTAAATAATACTGCATAGTAACGTTAAGATTGATTTACATATCTGAAAAGTTTCTAGTTTCACAAAGCCAATATAAATTCTTGGAGAAATATGTAATTGGAAAAAAAAAAAAGTTGATCATAAAATCAGGGCATCTGAATATTTATTAGGTTTCGGAATTTTCAGTTGATGTTTTCTATCATGGTTGTAGCTTAACAGAGGCTTTGAAATGTAATTTGCAAAAATAGAAAGGCTAGGTATAGGAACCAGTATAAATTCAACTGTTGCACTCAGACCCAAGTGAAATAGTAGTTATGAGAGACTAAAATTTTCATAAATATTGTCTATTTTACTTTTCACAGAACTTGTCATCATTTTGCGTGTTTCTATATTTTTTCTTTCCTTATGCACATGCCAGAAGTGAAACAGCAGGAAATTAAACTACTCTATGCATCTATATTTTTGAAATGACAACACAGAAATTATGGCTAAATTTAACAGTGGCTGATAAATTAGGTTAAATATATACCACATTTGTAAAACTCGGAATTAAAGATATGCAGGTCCCGGTATACTTCAGCTGTTCATCTACACATGAACTCACTATTTTCCATACTGAATACACACTGCATGTCTGTATTTTACATAAATAGACATAATTATAAGTACAAATGTGAAAATAATCTCCACCTAATGACAAATGGAAATAACAGGCTATTTCCAATATGCATATTAACGAGGAGAGAGAAGTTGGTTCTTCACAATAAATATAAGGCCTAACTCACAGGCAAATTCTGCTAGTGTTCTGCTTCACTTCTGGATTAACTGCAAATCCTAATAATTTGCTTTTAATTGGGAGCTTAGCTCCTATATTAAATTATCACAGGAAAGCAAATGTGCCCAAAAGATGTATTATTAAAATAAAAATAATACAATATCCTGATTTAAAAAATATTAGTTGCTACAGAACCCACATGGAGAAAGTATCTGAAAAAGAAATTTTAATAAACAGGAGGAAAAAAAAAAAGAAAAGAAAGGAGTCTTTACCTTAATTTGAACAGCACTGTTCCTTGCAGATTTCAGCTGTGATGCTTCTATGTTATGTGGTTTCCTCTGACTAAGGGCTCTGCATATTCAGTGTGTATTTCTC
>NW_010577824.1:76120-99082 GCF_000705375.1 Tinamus guttatus
CATGAACTAATTACACTACAAATAATTAAGCATGTTCACATCTGTAACAAACGAAGGCAAAATGGTTGTCAGCAACCGTGATTGATGACCTCCCTGAGACTTTATCTGATGAGATTCTTCCCCACTATAGGCAGAACCTGGATGCCACTGTGTTTGCAATAATGCCTTCAGCCCTTTTCATCAGATCAAACCAATGAGATGCTTGAAGAAAAGGATGGGAAAATTAATGACTACAATGAAATATTTGCATTTTTTCCAAGCCTGGAAAAAACAATGAACAAGAGATGTGACAACCTCAATTATTTGGTGATGCTAAGAGCTCCGAGACAGCTCCTGCTGGAAAGAGCTGTTGGGAAGCCTGGGGGTGTCAAGTCGGCTAGAAAAATGGCAGGTGACAAGGACAACACTTTTTTTTTTTTTTTTTTCATTCTACCCAGACCCACAGAGCTTAGTTATAAAGACAAATTGAGGCTCTACACTTCTTCTTTTGGGAGGGGGAATATGTCAGCTTTGAAACTCAAGCTTCTGTGAATATGTTGCTAGAGTTAAAATTATCTCAGTAAATGCCATCTCTGGCAAAGAATGCATAAATAAATAACATTCAGAGGTACTAACACTTTGCAAAGGGAAGAAAAAGAACAGTCTTATATGCTATACCCAGCGATGAAAACAATATGCACGTATATGTGCATAATATATACATAAATAAATATGAGCCCATGTATGTGCAAATCTATGTATGAAAAATATACCACACATGACTGCACAGATTAAACATGATGCTTTGAACTACCCTGCATTACAAGGATAATTTTACACATACATGGATTGCCTGTGGAGCAACCAAAATGCCCCCTTCCCCCAGAAGTGGGAAAAAAAGGAAAAACAAAAACAAATAAACAAATAAACAAAACCAAAAAAAGCCTTGAAGGTGTTGCTGTGTACATATGATCATAACCTGTATATGCATGACAGTTGCTGTGCTGTGTCTCCGGGTCATTTGAAAACAAAAAGTAAATAAAAAAGAAACAATTCCTGGCGCTCTAAAGCATTCTGCCTTTTCAAGGCTGTAGCACTAACATTCTTATAACAGCCAACGATGGAGCGGGAGAGGAGTTCAACAAGGCAAAGACGGAGGGCTGAGCAGTGCCCGGACAGCGCGCTGGACACAGGAGCCTTCACCAGCAGATCTCCCTGACCTTGGGGATACTTAAACAAACTCCAACCTCCTCATGTTTTAAAGATAGAGGAGAGGGGAAAAAAAAAAAAAAAAGAGTAATAATACATAATACTTACTTCCCTCATTGGACTGCTGAGAGGATTAATTAGCCCTAGGAATGCACTTTGAGCTTCCTGGGTGTCATAGGAGGGTGATTTATCATTCTCACCATGTCCTGGTCTCAGTGGCCAAGAGGCACTTGGAGCGCGGTGGCTTTTGCCACCATCCCGCAAGACGTGAGGACAAGTGGGTGCGAGACACCTCTGAGGAGAGGCAATGGGAGCAGGGAGGATGGAGAGGAGCAGATCCTCCCTCTCCTTGAGCGGCTGCAGATGGGCCAGCATCCTCTCAGCAAGCCACGGGGCTCTTTAAACGGTTAAAGCTCGCCCTACTAATGGATAATTGTGCAAGGGTTTCTCCATTTTGCATGTCACGGGCGATATGGCAGTTGCCATAGGAACTGTTTATTTTCTATTGAACTACAAAGTAAACACGCTCACCGGAAACCAATCCGTGCCATCCAACAAATGCTCTGCGCCACGTGCCTTATCCCTTCCTTTCACATTTTTCCATTTAACTTGTGCATGAGCAAGTATTTTTGCCCATTCATGTTACTAGCTATTCTACCATTCAGGTAATCAGGCCTCGAGTGAGCGTTAGAACAAAACCATAAAATGAGTAATTGCACCAAAGTGGAGAAGCCAAAGAGACCTGCTGAGCTTCGCAGTGGTGGAGGGAGGTAGGAGGTGGCTGGTGTCACCTTCCCACAGGTGGGACACACACCGTGGTGACCTAAGGGACTGGTTCTGCCCAAGTTTTGTGCTCACGTATAAACAGGGGCCGGCTGGCAGCCATCAATCTCCCAGTGGCCATGGGCACCGGCCTCAGACTGTTTCAGCCCCGTCCCACCAGGTAGAGCACAACGACACAAGAAAGCTGCAACAAGGAGAGGTTTTGGTGATAATTCTCCAACTTTTAAACATGGAGCAGCACCACTTGCATGCAGAGAGGCTTTTGCCTCTCTATGTCCGCTGTGCAGGAAACTGCTCACGTTTTTTGCCTGTTGCAGGTAGATGTTTGACTTTGCTGCACGTTCCTGCACAAAGAGCAGAGATGGCTCTGTCACAGGGAGGCATTAATGGAAATGGTTATTTGTAGTTATTTGCACCATAGCTTTGCCTGAATCCGAGCAAGTAAGATTAATTGTAATAGAATTCTATAGAGAAAATATCTATTTTAAGGAGATTAATTGCATCAACACAATTCCAGTGTAAGGTTTTGTGCTTAGGGTAACCCTTTTGAACGTCCAGGTATTCTGGCAGTGAAATTTTGTAATTGTTATCTGCCCTGGCACTGAATTCTCTGTTAATGCTGATGTAATATCCCAAGACTCTGTTGAATTTATGCATACATTTAATTTTACAGCAAAGGAGTCTCATTCAGTAGAACTACCTATCATGAAGCATATCTGAGATTGGATAAATATTTGCAGGATCAGGGCTTGCCTTTGTAAACGTGCTACCAGGGTAGGTTGAGTTCTGGTAATAAATCTGTGTATAATTTGACCCCTGTACCTCAACTTGACTTCAGTATCTGCTAATTCCTCTTTACAAAACAAATTGCATCAACCATACCCACATTTAGCCAACTACAGTTCACATTGTTTTTGTTCCTTCTCATAAGTTCCTTCTACAGATTAAATGCTGATGCACTGAACTAACTGCTCTTGGCTGAAGTGGGCAGGTATAATTTGATTAGTATGGATTCTGGAATTGGTAAGTACTATATCAGTATCCTCCCCAGAAAATAGGTGACATGTCATGGGATATTAAGTATGGCCATTTAATGTAAAAACTCAGATAATACATGAGTTAAATGGAGAAAATGAGAGAAAGCTTTTAAGCATTCTCCCAAGACAGATTGCAGAATAATATTATTGTACACGCAAGTGGTGCTGATTGACACAGTCAGAAGGCCATTATACTAGTATGGTATAAAATCATTATAGCAAAAAGCATTTCAGAGCTGCAGAGTGATAGTAGCAACATATAATGAATTATCAATAAAGAAGTGGTGATTCAGTTACATTACATATGAATAGAAAGCTTCCTGTTATATAATTTAAATCTGCCAGCCTGACAAGTGACTTGAATATTCAATTCCTCCTCCAGGTGTATGAATCATCCTCCTCTTAATTTTACCAGAGACTGCATTTCTTAGGCCAGAGAGATCTAGAGTAAGCAGTGTTTTAAAATAAAGGTTATTTGAGCAGATTTCAACAAGGTGGCCCCTGGCTAGACTTTATTTGGACTATTAAGGAAACAGCATCAGCCTCTGAGATGCAGCTGTTAGGTAAATATTTCTTCTTGTTTATGGAAAACAAACAGTCTTTCAGCAACTCCAAGGGAGCAGTATTTTATGGTTTTCATTTTGTCTTATCGTAAAGTCCTTGAGGTTTATATTGTAGCAAAACACCATGAATGATGAAGTCCTGACAAAAATACCTGGTACAATCAGAATCAGAAAAAAATGTATTTTAAAGGCGAGGACCCTCAGGGAGGAGCATCTTGGATAGCCCAGGGTGAAGCTCCTCTGAAGCCAACGGGATCATGTTGGCCAAGTATTGCACCCTGATCCCACTGGAAAAGTAGGACCTTTGGGAAAATTAGAAAGGTCACCTATTTCCTTTAAAGGATTATTTAGTGTTTGCAGTGTTAACAAAATACCTGAGTCAGAGATAACTGGGGTGGAAGCTCAAAAGTAATTAACCTTAATATGGGGAAACCAGAGGATACAATTTGAATGTCCTCAATGCTGGAAACAAAAGGAACAGTCAACAAATGAGAAAGGCAGAGTAGTTGAAAATATCCAGTTATGACAAATATGTATATTATATCCACATTCAGAAAATGAAGGTATCCACTATATCATCAAACACAAGCATTCAAAAGTGTTGAGTAGTTTTACGTGTAAGCTGTATGCTTATACATATTTTAAACTTTTCTAGAAAGTGGAAGTTGAGTCTTATAAATTTACTTGATTTGATACCCATATTATATTATGTTCCACAATATCGTATTATTGGAATGCAATATTACATGTACATAAATACAGAGTAATACATTCCAATACTTTAAAAACTGCTTTAAAGTTGACCATACTGATAAATTTGTTATAATAGGTTATTCTTCAAGTTCTCATCTTTATAGAATGGTTAAAAAGGGCTTTCTGTTCTCCACATACTGACCTAAACACAATGGCCTGACTTTTCAGAAGTCCTGAGCATCTTGCTGCTCCCACTTCAGTCATCTCACTTGCTGTTCACTACCTCTCCTTCCTCTCTATTTGTAGATGGTGCATCTACAAGTGACAGAGGATACATCTTCCCTTCCTTCATACCTAGCCTCTCAGAAGCCTGCAGCTGGAAACATTTCTTTTTACTGCACTGAACACTCTGGGGACCAAAGGCAGTTCAGAAATTTAATCACAGGCCGACAGCTACTAGTTAGATTGAAGCTTGGGAAGATCTTAAAGGAGGCAAGAGAAACTTAGATCATTCCCTCACAACCACTAATTAGTTGCTGCAACTTCAAGAAAAAAGAACCAGTGGACATTTGCTTGGATTTCTGCTGCCTCTAACAGTGGTGAATATGAATTTCATTTTTTTAACCGGAACTATTTAGAAGCAAATCTTTTCTTTGCACACACAGGGTTTTATTGATCACAGAACTGACTTATACTGTTTTAAGGCTACACTCTTCTCTGTTTTAAAGATGAAATAACTCTTGAGACTATTTATATGGTTTGGGGGAAAGAGAGATTTGTGAGAGTATGACCCAGCAGACAGGAACAACTGAATATTAATCTCAGCTCTAAACCCAACTCCTGGGCAAACCACAGGAGCATTGGGTAAACCTCTCAACTTGCCCACCTCGGTGTTGCTAACTTTCAGGCAGGGTTATTACTAGTTGCTTCCCACAGGGATGTTGCAAAGAATAATTAGCAAAATGTTTATAAAATACAGAGCATCAAAAACCTGGTAAGTGCAAAGCATTATAATTAGTGTTACTTAATGCATCCTTAACAGTCAAATTATATTTTTTCTTTAATAAAGGAATTACACAATAACCATAAGAAATGACAACGTAATTTGAAGTAAATGATTGCCCTGTAAAATTGAAACACACCCTAAAACGTGATTATTACAGTATAACCACACACCCTGGTAGTTAGCACTGCCTGAGCTGTATAAAACCTTAACCTAGTAGCATATTATTAAGTGCAGTAGGATCAGCAGTTATCAAAGGGAGAGTGAGTGCTGATGCATGTTAAATACACATTACCTCTTTGGCATCAGCAGATTTGGTGCATTCTTCCCTGGCAATGAAAAGCATAATGGGCAAATTCAACATGTGGCACAAAAGGATTAATTAGGGTAAAGTCAATGTTTAGACACGAACCAAGAAATTCTGGACACAGGGCTTATGGTGCTTTGAATAAACACCAGCGCTATAGAAGAAAGAAAAAGATGTGAAATAATTTCGTATTTACGAAAAAGGAAAAATTCTATCCCGAGTTTCTGCATGATAAAGATTTACACACTGCAGGTTTCTCTGCAAATATTTGAACATTACTACACAACATGCCTTTTTTTTTTTTTTTTAAATACTAGTACTCCCTCCTTGAATTTAAATGTGAGTATTTTCAGGATAAAAAGAGCAATGTGATGGCTAAAGAATAGCTCTTAAACACAGCAGCCTTGAAGGGCAACAATTGCTCTCCTGCTGTGTGCGCGTGGTTAGAGCTGGTTTGAGTTGTTCTAGGGCAGATGCAAAACACATACCACAGGTGACTTGGCTCTCTGTGGCACTTTTTACCTAATACAGTGTTTAACTTCAATATGTAAAATAAGAGGACCAGATGAGATACTCAAGAGGTTAGGAGGTAGTGACGCAGATTATAACCATAGAAGAGTGCACAAACACACAAGTATCTGAGCCATGCTGCTCAGGTACCAGCAGGTGGGGAGTGTTGGTAGCACACACCTCTCGGATAACTCCCTGCTTGGTTCATTTATTTTCCTTTTTCTGTAAAAGCAATGCTTTTATGCTGCAATATACTGGGTCATGCAGATGCACTTTGCTTTAGTCATCTTTGTTCCCTATGTATAAACAATGGTGATTTCCTACCTTTCAGGGAAGTTGCTGGCAAAAAATCCTCATCTTCATTTTTTACGCTGAGAGAATAAAGGCATTGAACAACTGCAATACAGAAGTGCTAGGAGCACAAGTTATCAAAGTTTTGCCAATAGAGGATCACTCCACAGCCAGACTGGCAGGCAGAAGATGACAAAGCAGAAATTTCTTGGTCCTGTTGGCCCAATGCTCCTTTCCTGAAGCTAACAACATTCATCTCAAGCTCAGCACAGACAGCAGAACCCATCTTCCACCCACAAAAATAAAGACTTAGTGTGAAAATTATGTTCATAAGGCCAATAAAATACTCATGTGTTTAATTTTTTTCAGTATCAATGAGGAATTAAACAAAAAAATGGAAAAAACTAACCATTTTTAAACTTCATTCCCCATTCAGTAAATCAGTGTATGTCACAGATTTTCTGGGGAAAATGGAAGTCCCACTTACTTTCATAAGGCTGCAATATTGTCCCGCATAGCAAAAGCAGCAGCTTCCACATCCAACATCCACATCTACAGAGCAGCAATCAGGGCCAGTCCTCCGAGACCTGTAACAGATGTAGTACATCTGGGCTCCCTTTCTAGGCAGGAGTCTCCAAATCACTGGATTTAAATGTAAAGTTTCTCATCCATAGCCATGACTTATTTGAAAGAAAATTAAACTTTACAATCAAATATTGGTTTTCATGAAATCACTTTAAATATTTAAATAATTAAAACAATTCTACGTTCTGTCTTTTAATTACAAATACTAAGGATCAATTTCCATCTTTTATTAAGAAAGCTTGACTTTACCAAGATCCAAATACATACACACACAGTAGGGTAGATAGTCCCCTGCTATCAAAATTCCTTCTCCCAGTTTTGCTTACAAGCTCTGATTTCTAGAGAAATGAAAAAATCAGCTCCTACAAGGCCTCAAACTTCAATCCCTCCACGTTAACATGACATCCTAATGAGATATGTCCCTTTCCTTTCCATCTCATGGTTTGCTCTACCCCACCTGCCAATTCAAGGCTCTTATGGGATCACTCACTGATCTTAGGCTTCCATTACTTCCACTCATTTTCCTCATTTTTAAATTCAAATTAATTTTGCTAGTGACAGAATTAAAATTTGCTTAGAACACTTAGGAGATATAGTTATTGCCTTTGCACAATCTAAACCAATTCATCCAATATTTTAACATTTTCCTTTTGATTAACAGCAATATTATATTTTTAAAGGCTCATCTACTTTGTTTCTTATTTGTTTCACTTCAGTAGCAATAATTAATAACAGCCAAAAAGTGCCATAAAGAAAAGATGCAGGAAAACGCTTGTATTATAACTTCCAAAGGCATTACTTCACTGTGCAAAATATGAGAATAAAGAGCATGGTTTAAACATCTAAGTGATTATTAGCAGGATTGGTTTGTTTTATCCGTACTTCATGCTTCGTCCTACCAAGTCTGTCCATGTAGAAGCATCTCATGAATCTCACTATCATAGCACTATAAGTATCTTTATCTTCACAATTCTGCTATTTATTTTTGACTCTTCATTTTTTATGCTAGGTAGTGTTGATGTCTCCTTCTACCCTTAAGATAGACACAGTGGTTTTTGTTACTGTCCACATGAGCAGCCCTTCCTTACAAGCAAGCTGAGAAAATTAGCGTTTTAGTAATAGATTTGTCCTAAAGATCACTTAGAAAAGTGCAAAATTATTTGTGTAATTGGGTCAGTTTAACAAATGATTTCTTGTGTTGGCTTGGCTCCAAAGATCGATTTCTTGATTTAAATAATTACCTTTAGGCTGAACGAAAGGAAGAATGTTTTAATGAAAAAAGATGAAATAGGAAAGAAACAAATTAAGTTTGGGTCAAACGATACAAACCAAAATTTGAGCCATGATGAGGAGCTGACATCTCACCTGTAACTTCTAGGCTCCTTCAGCTCTTTAATACACACTCAGTGTGAAAACTTGGTTTACTGGTCAAGGGTGAATCTAACACTGCTCTCTCCAGCTTTCACAGAATTCCTCAGGTTTCTCCTCTCTTCTGCTTCCGCCAATCTGTCTGATGAAATCAGAATTGCAGCTCCATTTCCTGCACTGTTTCTTCCTCTTTTCAGCTCCCTGCTGTTTGTTTCTAGGATATTCCCATCCCTGCTGTGTGTATATTCTGCTCGTTTTAAGAAGAGCCCTGATCATGTTTCTCTTTCTCACACTGTATACACTAATGCTTGCTATGGGAATCTCCAGCCCCGCAGAGAAGTTCCAGTGCTTAAAGCTTCACTATAGTTATCACAAAACAGTAAAATCACTTTGGTGGCTCATGTTAACAGTGAGAGATGGGTTGTTTTGACTCCTTCATGCTTTCTTGGATCTTAAGAGAAAGATGGGATTGAACAGAAGCACCTTTTGTGCCCATAAGACAGACTAAAGGTGCTGTAAACAAGAACTTTTAGTCTGAACTAAAAAAGACAGGAGTTTGGCACAACAGACTGATCTTAAATATATCTTTGTTTTTTGTCTAAGCTAAATGGATCGCACCAAAAACACAAAAGTGCTAGTTAGCTTCTGTCCCTCAAGCCAGCCAAGAGACCAGTAGCCCCATGTTAACGCAGGATCATTAACACAGCATTTGATTATTTTTGGTGATGAAATAAAACTGGCGAGGTCACTGCGCTGCCGGAGCAGGCCGTACCTGCTGCCCCTCCTGCCCGGGATGCTCTTGGAGAGGGACAGCAGAGTGCAGGGGCAACCACGACGCACCTCTCAGCAGCAGTGTGAGATCCACAAGCAGAATCAACCCAGCCACCACTGAAGAAGCTGTCTTCAAAACAGGTGTGTTATTCTCCCAAAACACAGAGAAACTTTCCAGCCAGGGAGGGACACACTCATCGTTCCCAGCCTCCTCCCTGCAGCCCAGAAGAGACGAGCATGGAGAAGAGCACACACAAACCCTGGTGGTGTGCGGGCTTCTGACTGCCAAACAATTACTCAGTTATGCAGCCAGATGCCTCCCAGTGCAGTAATTACTAATTCCTACTTCAGTCTCATTAATAATTTTCTGATCTCCACCCAACGCTGCCCTGCTAACTTGCTGTCAAGAACCCCAAGAACCCCATCATCACAGGGAGCCACCCAACCACGAGAGAAGCTATTCGGTTAAATGTATATCACTCCTGTACCCCGAATCGGCCCTAGAGGGGACGGAGGCTTTGCCTCTCCTCACTCAGCTTGTCCCATGCCCCATGCAGCTGGCAGGGGCTGCAGCCAAGCTGCGGGCCAGGGACAAATCAGTCCGGCATTTGAATGCTATCTTGGAGAAAGAAAAGCCAAGGGAGCCTTTCACGGGAGCTATTCCCGAGGAATGGGAAGTGAGAGGTTCTAAGAATAACCGTAACTCCCGTGGAGCGGTCCGAGTTCACGGGAGCTGCATGACATCACTCCGGGAAGCCCCGCGCTGGAAGGCGATACTTTTAGAAGTGACTTCACTGCATTGCCAGTTAGCGCTACCAGACATCGTGGCATCGCTCTCGGACTGCACGCCCTTTACAGCCAGCCTTGCCTCCTTCCTAAAGATATTAAAATTCCACCTAAAGCTCCAGCTACAGGAGCACTTTACGGTGTCGGTGCTTTATGCTTTAACCTCATTACAGCAACTTATCTCAGCAAACGAATGCTCCAGCAGCTGGGCCTTGCCGGGCTGCTCTCCCGCACCGTCCTTCGCAGCCCCAAGTCTGCCACACATACAATCCTCTTGCACAAATGCACAGCTTTTCTCTCATTTTTCTCCCGTGTACTAACCTCTTTCACTAATGTTTTTGTGCTTTTGACCAACAAAATGAAACAAAGGACCGGGAGCAATGTTTAAAAGACATAACTTATAGGCCTGAAAATGTTTATTTTGACTTCCTCTTAGTGAGACAAACATGAAAACTTCTCAGAACATTTTATAAATTCTTGCTATATCAAATTAGCTGTTTCAGCTCAAGATTTAGCTCTAGAATAGTTTTTTAATGTAAACGAAATGATGTCATATTGACAGAGGGAAGAACAGAACTTGGCTGCTTAATCTGGAAGATTGCTAAAAACGATACATTTAACTCTCCTTGTCTAACAATGAAATGTTTTTATAGTTCACAATACCTAACACCCTTGTTCACATTAAAGAAGTCATCCTGAGTTCCTGTTGAAATACAACACATCCTATTCTTTTTCTGCACATACTGCAACATTAGGAAAGAACTAAAATCCCATTTTCATCCGAGCACAAGAAATGGATTTAACAAGCATAAAGAAGCAAATTAGACATCTAGAGAGCAGACTACTTCAGCAGAATATACAATGCTTAATGTCTGCTCTAAGTGCATCATGGATGCCCTCCAGTCAACAGTTTTATCGCCAAAGTTATTTTCCTTTCTTTGTTTTTTTTTTTCTGTCCCTCTTGTACCATTTCTGTATTCCCTACCAATGGCTCATCATTGTCGTTCAAGGTCCCTTATTTTCCTCTCCTCACGTTTTGCTTACACTGCAGGCTCTTTGTGGAAGACAGGTACATACAAAGCCCAGTTCCTCACCAGGGCTTCCATGTGCAACACACCCACTCACCCATGTATTACAGTTTATCTATTACATTACCAAACGTGTTGATCTTTTGAAATGGGAATACTGCTGATAGGAAATACTGTGCTTACAGGCTTTCCTCGCTAGAATACCAAATAAGCTACGAGAACTCTGTAAGTTAGCATCCCATGGGTTGATCAGATTTGTACTGTGCAAAAATGGTGATATAAAAGCAGAAGTATGGTGCATGCTTAATAGCAGCTACCTTGTTCCCCAGTAAGATCTAAAATTGCAGAAAAAAAAGACTAGCACATATTTGAAAATGCTGACAGCATATTGCTAAAATTTACAACTTTCAAAATATTAGCCATCTAGCAGCAACAGTCAGAATCTGCTTTGTCATTTTGGATTAAATATGTGTTGTTCTCAAAACCAAATGAAACCAAAACAGAACACCATCAATTGCAAACTGTCATTAACAATATACTTAACTACTAGTTAACAGTCTTTAACAGTCTCAGGTCTTTTTTACAAGCCTGAATGAGCTCTGCTAAGCATGTACATTGCCAGTAACAGGTATGAAAACAGCAAAAGCTTATGTAGACTTCCTTGCCATTGTACTCTACTTCTTTCTAGTCATGTCCAGAAGGATTAGTTTGAAGAAGGAAGAGTAGTTCAGTTTTCAAAGCTCATTCAATCATTTCCCTTTCCACTTCCATTGTAACCTTCAGCCTTTTCCTGAGACCGCAAACAGCAACAGGAAGCTCATAGTATTCATAAGGTAACACAGGTTTTAGGATGATGCTTCTTCACTAGAGACACAACCGAGACACATTCTTCAAAAAGGTTACCCACATAACCTTGGGATAATAAAAAATCAGGCTCTTTAGTAACAAACCTTTTACTAAATAAAGATAATGGATTTATTGTTAAAACTGCACGGATCATACTCTCAAAAGGCTCTAAAAGTAGGTACCCATGCAGCTGTTTTGCACTTCAACCAATTGCCTCTTGAGGGAAGTGTGTTGACTTTATAGAGGAGAAGCTCCTTGGGCTTGACATGCCTTTTCTGGCCTTGAAGAGAACCGGAGCTCTGAGAAACTCAGCGTATACCTAGGAGAAGATCCAACTGGAAAATAGTTGGATACCACAAGTTTAAAGAGTTGCCATTTGAAAAGGTGCCAGAAGTAAATCACCATTTATCCTATGAAGAAGGAAAGTGAGTGCCGGAGCATTATTGAGATTCTGCACAAGGTTTGTGTCATATGCTTCATTCAATAAGGCAATCAAGATGATTAGGGAGTGTAGGAAAGGCTCATTAATGGCTATGGCAGACATTGAGTCAGCCTTTCATTTATTACCAGTGCATCCGGGCAGTTTTCATTTATTGGGTTTTTAATTTAAAGAAGATAAATTTATGTGGACAGGCACATGCCCATGTACTGCTTCTTGTTCATGCAAAAAGCTGCCACTAGCTTTACTGAAGCAGTGGCACTTCTCTGCTCCTCCCAAATAAAAGTGCTTCCCAGTTTGCATGTTTCCTTTAGTTGTATATTTTACTTTTGGACGTTAATAACAGGGTGAGAATTTGGCTAGGGATTTTACTCTTAAGATGCAGAACAAAACCCCGAAGCTGTACTAGATGGCAATACTCAGGAGTATGCCATTGGCTTCAAAGGCAGAAATTTTGCATACTAATGACTGGGATTTTGGATGAAGCAGAGTTACAGAAAGCAAAGACAAGAACTATGTTGGAAGTGCATGCGGCTGGCAACAACTGCGGCTGGGACTGAGGAATGGCACCCTTTTAATGAGAGCACTAAGGAGCACGATTTGCTATTCTGCCCATTTCAACCAAACAATAATAGTTATCTCAGGATTCACAGCTATTGAAGAATCCCTTTTTTCCTCCCTCCCCTCTCAGATGGAAAATAAAAGGGTGAGGTTTCTTGCCTCATTATATACAGAAGTATCACTGTATGTACACACCTAAGCATGCCCAAACATTTATTTCTGTTTCCGTAACTTGGACGCTAGCTCTATGTTTTAAGCAAGAGCTACAAGAGCTTTGCACAATATAACATAGATCATATGTCCTCAGAAAATGGCAACTGCATGACCACAGAAATATTACAAACTGGAAATCAGAAAGATTCCAGTGAAATCCTGGACCTAAGGCAAATAGCAAATTTTCACCTGGCCCAGAGTAACATTTAGTTCTTCACATGGTAAATACAAAAGATTTCTCTATTAAAAACTGTCAGGAGAAAAAAAAAAAAAAAAAAACTCCCACATAACTCGCCAAGCTAGTAATTCCTAATCTCATACTTAAATATAGTATTTATAAAAACAAAAGCTAAGTGTAAATACAAAGGAACAAATTAGCAATCAGATCCTCCAATTTAACCCTCCTTGACAATGAAAGTTTGGTGTTCAGCCCTCAGCTACTGCAAATCCGTTACCAGTAATTTTAACTACTGCCAACTACTGAGTTGGGCAGAGAGGAACTTCATGAGGTTCAATAAGGACAAGTGCAGGGTCTTGAACTTGGGGAGGAATAACCTCAGACATCAGTAGAAATTAGGGCTTGACCTGCTGGAAAGTAGCTCTACCGAGAGGTATTTGGGAGTCCTGGTTGACAACAAGTTAACCATAAGTCAGCAATGCGCCCTCGTGGCCAAGAAGGCCAGTGAGATCCTGGCTGCATCAGGAGGAACGTTGCCAGCAGGTCGAGAGAGGGGATCCTGCTGCTCTGGTGAGGCTGCACCTGGAGTATTGTGTACAGTTCTGGGCTCCCCAGGACAAGAAGGACATGGAGCTTCTGGAGAGGGTCCAGTGTAGGGCCACAAAGATGATTAAGGGACATCTATTTTATGAGGAAAAACTTAGTGAGATGGGCCTATTTAGTCTGGAGAAGAGAAGACTGAGAGGAGATTTGACCAACATGTACAAGTACCTGAGGGGTGAATGTAGGGAGGATGGGGCCAAAATCTCTCCGTGCTGGCCAGTGAGAGGATAAGCGGTAATGGGCACAAGTTGAAACACAAGAAGTTCCATCTCCATGTGAGGAAGAACTTCTTTCCTTTGAGGGTGACAGAGCCCTGGAACAGGCTGCCCAGAGAGGTTGTGGAGTCTCCTTCTCTGGAGATCTTCAAAATACCTTTGAGCCACGTGCTCTAGGTATCTCTGCTTGAACAGGGAGGTTGGACTAGATGATCTCTAGGGGTCTCTTCCAAACTCAACCATTCTGTGATTCTGTGTGGTTCTGTGATCAGTAAGAAGTGGAAGACTTCTACAGGGCTTAACTATTACAGATTCCAGGTCTTACAATCAGACACGATGTTTTTAGGGATGGCTGTCATGCCTCTCAGCACTTTGCTGCCTTCCTGCATGGAAGAACATTTAAAAAACAGCAGAGTCTAGGTGTCCATAGCTGGACAGCTGGGCTCAAGGGGAAGATGACCTGAACCTGAGCCATGGCATATTGATTCCCCTCAGGCGGGAAGAATACCCGAAGAACACAGCCAACCTAGACAGCAAGATACCCTCAACTCACAGGATTCTCTGTGCAGACCAAAGAACCTCTTGAAATCTTAAGAATAAATGAAAATAGAAGGAAGCAGCTCCTTTTACAGGCCTCTCATTGACCAGGATACAACTATTTGTATGATGGGCACCAGCTGATACCACAGGAGGAGACTGATAATACAAGCAAGCACCAGGTTCTGCCCTGCACCCTGCTCTTCTTCACAGAAGAGGCCGGTCAGTGGCACTTTTTATTATTGTTCAGGCCGGTCACAGGTCCTTCAGACTGTGTAATTTGTCTGGGGGAGGAAAGAGTAGTGAAAGACCATAAAGATCGGCCCAGCAGTATATTACAGGAGCTCTCCCTCCCCCTGGTAGCTCAGTATCTCCTCACAGTGGAATGGGAGTGTTTCATTTTTGTTTTTCTTTCCATTAGAGGATGACCTTTGCTCCAACTTGGTTGATCTGCTGCAGAGCCAACACCCGCCAACTTCCAGGCCTTTTGCTTCCCTAAAGGCAGCAGATACTTTCTGCTGTTCCAGCCTCCTTGTTTAATCACATATCCATAAATCAAAAGCGACCAAAACTGATTTAACAAACATTTGGGTGAGAACTCAGAGCAGCTGAAGAGTGACCTAGACTGAGTCATTGCCTGATGCAATTTCAAAGAGTTCAGTTGCAAATACAGTTGAGCTCATTGTTGTGTTAACCCCCACTCCCCCCACAAAAATACCAACAACTGAAAGATTCTCAATTGCAAGTGCATCGCTATGAATGCCAAGTGAAAGATCTATAGACAAGCATACTTCTTTTGGACACTGACCAAATGAACATCTGGCTTCTGGGTTATCAGGAAAAATCCATCATAAGATAATGACAGCCCCATTAGATGCACCAGTATAATTAATGCTATGTTCCAGTGGTTTAAACTTGAAGTGCTGAACACTGCTGTGTGATGTATCCTCAGATGCTTCTAACTTCAGTGAGGAAGGACCCATTGAATGCTGGGACAACATATTGGGAAAAGGATGATGCACTGCTCTTATATATGCTTCTCTGCAAGCATTTGCTACTAGGAGGAGTCACATACAGGATAACAACAGAAGGATTTCTCATCTGACTTCTAACAATATTCATCATCTTGCAAAATAATATTTTAAAATTATTAACAATGGCTTTTAAATCTAATGTCTGAGGATGAACAGAGGAAAGAGCACAGAATTTCAGGCTTGTGCTGAAGTAGGAGAGCAAAGGATGCCCTGTCGTAGGACTTGTAAATGAATCCAATACATTGCCTGCGTGAAAGTGTACTTTCAAGCATGTTTACACAATTGCCATTTAATGGTGGATTTCAGCAAGAAAACAAGATTTTCAACATTTCGGATGATCATTATTTTGCTGGAAGTGTGATCATTATCCAATGTATAACTTTTGTTTTAGAATTATGAAGTTCTATTTTGTACCTGAATTATGGCTCCAGTACGAAGAGCCACAATCCCACTGGAAAAAAAAATCAGTTGCAGAAAAAAAACTGATCAAGAACAACTATTATTTTGTCTAGTCAGGTATGATGAAAGATTTCTGGCCAGCTTCTTCCAGCACACCTGTTTCTTAGCAGAAAAGCCTCTTCTAGCACCCACTTTGAACCCACTCCCCAAAGCACCACTTGTGGCTATTGCCCCTCTTTACACTGTCTGTCAGTAAAGAGTTTGGCTCCATCTTTTTTTAACTACACTTGTAATCCTCTTCCATACAGAAGAGGTAGAAAGGCAGGAAATGACACACAGCAAAATACTGACAGCCTCCCTAAAGAACTCTCTCATTAGTGATATAGTTTAAAAACTTTGAGGAAGCAATACTATTTTCTACTTACTTCTATGTTCAAACCCTACTTTTTTTCTGTCCCAAGAACTGCTCTGGCACATCAGAAAATCATTCTTGAAAACAAATACTCTCCTCAGCTCTGGAAAAGTGTTATTAAGAATATTTAAGCAATGGTTTTACTACGAAGATATATTTTAATGGCAGATGCATCTGAGGATCCATTTTACAATATACTAAAACCTGATTTAAGGTCTCTAACACCAAATTAAAAACACTGTGGTCACAAAATGCACAGAGCCAATGCAAAATCAACTCACTTTGCCGTCTTTTTCCTGTAGCTTGTTGAAGGATGTGATGTCATTACCTCTGTACCAGCAGCCTTTATGCCAGATCAGATAAGCGCATGTCCTACTACAGCCAACACAAAACGCGTATTGCAAGCTAGTCCCAAAATACAGAAACACATTCATATTCATGTAGCTTCCCCTATCCAGAACAAATTTGCACCATGGGGTGCTCTGATGGCACATAGATCTGATATTGCTGATCGTGGAACCACAGCCTACATTGTCAGACAGCTGCGTAATGCAGCCAGGTGACTGTATGAGCTACTTGATGATACCTGCACAAAACCTCCAACATCTGTGGAATGCGCCTCCCAAATGTGCTGAATCCTGAAACTCAGGAACGCACGCATACCTTTTGTCATCAACTTGCAGAGCAAACATTTGATAAAGCTAAAGTTGTATATAGCTTCTTATACTGCCAAAAATATCTTAGTTAATCAAAGGAAAGCTTGCTAAATATTTAGGATAGATTATGGACTGCTATCTTGCCATATTTGAAAATTAAAATGGCTTACTTCTTTATATATCAGGCAACCAAACATGCAGTTGTGTCATTCATCAAGAAATTCAAAAGAATTATGGTTAAGTGCTTTACACGATCTATATTTAGTGATTCTTACTTACTAATACTTAGACTCTAGATCTGTCCTTAAAGTATTCTTAAAAGGATTGGCAAACATGTCCGTGTGTAAAATATGATAATCCTATGTTAATTCTCCTCCTTACCACTCTGTAGATGTCTGGGAACAAACCATTGTAAGTATTAAGCTTGCTGGAGTTTGCACTACATTTGTATTCATTAACCAGACTATGAGGGAAAGTATTTTAGAAATCCAGGACTTTTTTGGTAGATCTGTATGTACATTCACTGGCTCTATTATTTATTTGTGTGCATGTCCATCTATCCATCCATCCATCTCCACTCTTGCACACATACAGATCAATAAGCGTCTCTGTATATTTATGTCTTTCACCATTCTTAAGGCATTCAGTCTACTTTTCTGGCACCAACTCTGGGAAACTACTGCTTTAGCTAATGCCCTTATGACCAAAAACAGAGCTCAATGCATTATTAGACAGGAACCAAGGCAGAAAAAATAGAACAAGCAGCTGGAGGTGTGAAAGAGGTTGGCATATATGCTAAATTTGAGAAAAAAATAAAGTGACTAAAGGGATGTGGCAGAGCAGATGATTTAAGAAAGGAATTTCTTCTGAAAGCAAGGCTATTTCTCTTGTAAAACAGAAATATATCATCTATTCTAACCAGGGTTAATTCTAGCATCTAAAACAAATCTAAATCTTAAAACCAAGATTAAGAGTTAGCTAGTGGTGTCTATTATATCTGTCAACCACTTTACAAACCAGGAAGAAAATATTTTATGTTTGGATTCAGCCAATACAATAACAATATTTATAGACTGCCTTGGGAGCAATAATAATTTTACCTGCTTTTCAGCATTCAACAGAGTATTTACAGGGATTTGAATTATTGCAACGTGTTTAGATTGTTTCTTCCACCCTCAGAGATCCTGGATTAAAGCGTCGACCTCCCTTCTCCTCTCTGTCAGTCTGCTAATAAACTGTGCACTTGTAGGGCTCTCAAACAGTAAAGCAACTCATTCGCTAAATCTTCCAAGCTAAATGTGCTGCCTTCTTCGTAGTCTCCTCTCAGTACTAGCTGAGAACATACAGGCTCCAAACTCCAATCCGTGATCATTACTCTGGTCTAACACAAGCGTGCTGTGCCCCTGCTTCTATCTGCAAAGGGTGTGACCACTTATGGAAACCCAAACCCTGTATTTGAAACCAATCCAGAGCATTAAAAAGCCATGGTAACATCAGGAAACCACCTGCTTTACGTTTAAATCAGCAAGTGAGCTCCTTTCACAGGGTGCTAAGTATTTCTGAGAGGAAAATGGCTAGTGCATCCCAGGAACAAATGTACTACTAATGCTTTACTCCACAGGCATATACTCATGCACCTCTTACCAGACTCAAAACTTCTGCCAATACTCATGCATACTACTGCATGATTGATTTTAACCTAATCCCACGCTTTACAGATCCATATAAACTCCTAGTGCTATTGGGATAAACAGCTCAGAAAACATAAGTTATTTATTACTAAGTGAATAATTCTTTTCTTCCCCAACTGTCACAAATAAGTAGAAGATGCAGGCTGAAAGACACACTCTGAATTAGATGATTTGGGTTTTACTGTCAAACCTCAGAAACTTGTCACCAGCTTTCTGTTTGACTGAGGTCACCCAGTTCTGAATTAGTGCCTGCATGCAGAAATCACTCTTGGTAGCATTTTTTAAAATAGGAAACATGCTTTTTTTGCTGTATACTTCTGCTTTGGATTTACAGAGAAAAAATGAGATCAGACTGTCATCATATTTGCTATAGGGCATTGCACATCTAATACCTGGAAGTTAAACTGTGAGAATTTATAAAGCAGCAGCAAAATAAGTGCAATGATAGTGACTCTGGTGATGTTATGGAGTATCAGTGTTACTATCTACCAGCATGACTGTGATGAGGGAATCTAGAGTACTTACAGCTGTTCATTAAATAGTACAGCCTCGTTGCACTTCAGTTGGCAGAGAAACAATTCCATTCACACCTCTTATGATACTTTTATTGTTGACTTGCATTTAGCAGAGTATACTAACATTTCAGTCCTGATGAAGGCGCAAGACTGGAAACATTGGCATATTTTGTGAGTATAACTCGATCTTTTGTTCTGGCTGGAACGTAGTGCAATGTTACTGCTGCGTGAACACCTGTAGGTAGGAAATATGGTTTGCGCATGGGGCTCAAAGCATGAAAACTGTTTCCTGGAAGGAAATTCAGAATGTGAGCAAAAAGAAAAAAAGAAGGGGGAAAAAAGGAGAAGTTCTTCTGTGAACACAAAGAAAAAAAAGCAGGAAAAGCAGACAGAAATGATTATTTCAGAGCCAGATGACAATATGACAAAATCAAGAATTTGAATTCCTTGAGGATGCAGTTCAACTTTCTCCATAGAACAACCTTCTCTCAAACACTTTAGGTCCCAGTTCCTCAAAGCACTAAAAAACATTCTCATCCGGTTTCTCCAAGTACTAAAGTGTCTTAAGGTCAATGGATCTGTACAGGAAGCGATACTGAAGCTCTTTAAATTGGACTGATTTCACTTTAACGGAAAACTGCCACTTAGAAATTAAAAGTTTTGATTTCAAAATGTTAAAATATTCTATTTCATTTTTCTAAGTAATATGTTCATCCAAAAGATGAAACTTATTCCAGATGAGTGAGGCACTAATGGCTCAGTGGGATCAGGGCTGATGGATGGTGCTTCTGGAAGAGGAAGGGTCTCTCTGTGTACATCTGAATATAGAACAAGGCCCAGGTCCCTCTCCATATCTGCACCTTAACATGGTGCATCTTTCCAGCATGTAAGGTTATGGTTACAGGCTCACAGTAAATAAAAACGAACACTGAGAATTAAATCATTCACCAATTTTACTTCTGTCCCTAAATAATGCTTCTAATTAACCCTGAATCACAAAGCGTCCAGAAGAACTCAGTGGAGTTCTTCTCTCATGTTTACAACCATCAATTTTTAATAACACATTCCTCCATGAGGGCTATCAAGGACAATCTATAATATTTTTGCCAGTATGCATATGTACAGAATTGTTGTATTATACTGAAAACAGGCACTTAAATGACACATTCTCATGCTCATCTATTGCACTAAGGATCTTTATACAGGAATCGTCTCATTAAAGCTTCAAAACTTACTATAAATATTCATTTCAGAAAAAGAAATTATAAAGAGTAAACCAATCAATAATGCTGTACTGAGCTAGTCTAACATACATTCTGATTTTCTAAATGCAATGATAAAAGAGCAGACTATTTTCAACCCCATTTCTTAAAACAATCTCCTGTAGTTTAAATTATCTACATCTATCAACTCCACACACTACCAAAGGCTGAAACAGTGTAGATCAGATCCACAGAAGTCAATTAGTTATGCCAATTTGCTCCAGCTGAGAATCAATTCTCAGTTGCCTGTGCACTTCCTATAGAATATTCTGTAGGAATTATTGCTTTAAGGAAGTTTGGTCAGCCTGTATGGGAAATAAAAACATGAAATTCCTTCTCGACATCTTTTGGGCTTGTTAAAACAAACAGGTTTAAAAATAAATCACTTGGCAAAGTATTAATCTTCTTCAAAATGGCAGACAAGTTTAAAGTATCCTTGAGGAAATGGCTTCAACTTGGAGGATTTAGTAAAACTATTCATCATATCCTTTAGTGGGCTTTCCTAAACATGCAATTAAATCATTAAAAAGACTCTCACCAAGATGCAGTAGATGTCAGACAATCACAAGGAATACAATGAACAAAAGAAAGATCACAAAATGCATTAACTTTTACTAACCATGCTGCCTTTTACTAACCATGCTGACGTTCACTAGCATTTTTAATAATGACCTCATTACCACGTAGTTCAACGAGCAAACAAAACCTGTTTATTTGATAATTTATTTATTCTAAAATACTGCAACCTCTTTTATTTGCCCTTGTTATGAGCTCGCTAGTGTAAAAGGCGCTACCACAATCAGTTAAGTAATTATCATAGGATAAAAGCTTTTGCCATGAAAAAGTTTTGTTTGCGAAAGCATGAACTGCGGTTCTCATTGATAGCTTTCACCAAGTGCAGGATTCAGTACATTCGGCCACAAAGGCCTAGATTATCTCCCTCTGTTAAAGGCTTAAAATTCTACAACCAGACCATGCCAGTTACCAGTATCAGATTATGATAACAAGATCATGTTCAGTTATAAAAACAAGTGTCTAAACTTTTCTCATGTCACTTTCTATCTAAGTCCCATTGCTAGTTGTGAAAAGCCCCATCTGAATGTGTGTAGCAGCTCATTTTAAAGCTAGCTCTTTGAACTGGATTCATGGGGTATTTGCATAAGAAGATTTGGGTAAAAAGAATGGGCTGGTGCTGCATCTGCCCATTAATATGCCTGCTAATTCAGCACATTGTAAGCCTATTGATGTACCACAAAAGGCTCAAATTCAAGGACAGTTATCCTGTTGCCATTGTTAGGGCTTGAATTCAAGTAATATGTTCACTATAGGAATACAGTTGTTACAATTAGATATTTTTCCATAATGGTATAAAGAACCAGCGACAATCAGAATTACAATAATGCTGATAAAACTTTAGAATTCATGAATTCTGCCATTTTAAAAGATGCAGGTGCTGATTAATTTTGCTTTGCGTAATACTTGGATCCAGAGCACTGGAATACTTAAAAAGCAGCAGTGAATTGTGGCAACATAACCTATCAAAGCAGACGCTCTCCCTTTAGTGCTAATGCACATTTATCTTGCTTACACGGGTTTTAATAAAAAATTAAAACACTAAACGGAGTTTCAACAGAGTGGAGCAAACCTACAGTAGGAACGTAAGGAGCGGGTATTTTAATCCTGCTTATGAAAAATGCAAAAGCATCGCTGAGGCTATCAGGGGATATCGCACACAGAACATTTTTGCGGTGAATATGAATTGTTTGAAAACACTGTATACTCACAAATGGGAAAAAGAGCAGAATCAGTGATTCATGCAGGAGGCGCAGAGCAGTCGCTGCTCCAGCTCCGCAGCGGATTCACAGCCGACACCGAGGCAGGCAGCAAAATAAAAAGCTGTTAGCTGGAGCACTGCAAAGCGTTCCTCGGCGCGCAACACGGCTGGAATACTAAGGGCCAGCCTGAAAGAAAGCATGTGCAGAAGAAAGCAAATTAAATCTAGTTAAACTTCCTACTTCAAGGGCCCCGAGTTTATGTCCAAGGCTACGGCATGCATTTTGGGGTGGAATTGGGGGAAATAAACGTGCGCAATACCCATGCTTGCTAAAGGTAGTGGGGCCAGCTCCTGGCAGGCGCCCATCGCGGGGGCACAGCCTCATTCTTCGCGCTGCGCGTCCCTCGGCGAGGACATCAAAGCCTGCAGAGATGGGCTCTTTGTTTTGTTTGGTCCCTGACTCTCAACATGTGGTTTCGCGGGCCCAAACATCGGCACCTTTTAACCTATTCTGTTCAGCTTAGGCCTCAGCTTCGCTTGAGCATTAGGGAAACTATAGTAACCCATAATCTGGCTGTTCCTGAATAGAAAGTATGTATCTTGTCACACAAGGGCTGCAGGATGATCGCCCTTCGAGACAAGTTCCTTTACAGGCGCTCGGCTTTCTTTGCTGGGGCCCGGCCTGTCCTGCTGACAAGGTGTCAAAACCCTTCG
>NW_010577824.1:99140-109806 GCF_000705375.1 Tinamus guttatus
CATAAGTATTTGATGGCCTATTACGCATGTTTCCATCATGCCTCAAGCGAGCGCTCCCGAGCGGAGGCCCTGAGGAGAGCACCAACGCGCGGGGCTCGCGGCCTGCGAGCTGCTCTCTAACACCTCCTCTTTGCTGGACTGAACCCTTGCCCAAGTTGATAAGCAGAAATTTCATTAGTTGTTGATTTTATTTATTTATGCATTTTGGTAGCGGTGTGATCTCCTGCTTAATGAGCCTCCCCCCAGGCAGTGCGAAAGCGCCATTGCCAGCCCCGTGCACGCTCGCTCAGCCTCTCATCCCGCACCGCGCTGTCTGTTATTAGCGGGGAAAACAACAACAACAACCATGTATATCATGTAGATCAGAGCCAGGAAAGAAAGGAACAAATGTCAAGGGTTTGAAGCAGCAATTCAAACCCAGCTTCATTTCATCTCTGTCACTCTCTCCTGACTCTGTCATGTAGCAGCCGACTGCTAACTGCGATTTCCCGCCAGTAAAAATGACATTTCTGCCTTCTTTAGAGTAGTTTAATATTAATGGGGAGGGGAGCTAAATTGTTGATGTTGCACCAAAACACTGCACTGCAAATTGAACTATTTGGTATGAAACTTAAGACCTTCTGCATTAAGCTCTTTCACAGTGACCTGACATAAACTGGCAACTGGCAGCCGTCTGCTTTTGGCAGCTTGGCATATTTGGTCATTTATTGGGTGCATGTGAAGATCAAATGGGTTAAGATTCTTCTCCTTAAACAGCAGGGAAAAGAACATCAAAAAGGTGTAAATTTCATTTCCCCAGTTTTGATTAAGTCAAGCATGAAATGAAATGTAATACTCTCAAGTGGCAAGGGTTTATACTATTGATGTTGTTACTTCTGCTTCACAAAGCCCAATCAGCCGACAGCGAGTTGAACAAGCTAACAGAGTTTTAGGGTGGCCAGATGGAGGGTTTTTACTATGGTTGAAAAGACAGCTTAGTGCTTGCCTCTTCAAGCCAAGTCAATGCCAACTGTGTGAAATCCTGGCCATTCTACTCCTTCTTTTTTTCCCCTCTCAATGCTGGTGGCTAGCACCATACAGGCCAGATAAAAAACAATCGCTTCAGCAAAACAACGCGCTGAATGAGTATTTTTTGTCAGAAGTGTTGTTTATCTTCCCCTAAAGTGTAGCAATCTCATGAAGGGCACGGAGATGCACAGCTCAGATGAATCCTCTTCCAACGTTTAAGTTAATGCAAAAATATATTTCATTTAAACAGTACCCAAAATGGGGCATTTTGCAAGAATTTGGTATTTTCTCTGAGATTAAAACAATAACATCATCTGTTTTAAATAGTGCAATAAAGCCAACACCTACTGCTGCAGTTTGGGAATAAGTGAAAATCTAAAACTGTACCTTGTTCATCCCTTAAGTGAAAGTAAAGTAAATTCAGAACACCGCGAGATGCATATTGACAAACTCCTTAGATCTAGATACAAAAGTAACAGGTCTTAAATTGAGTGTGGTCTTACTTCGTTAGGAAATTTGTCCTTTTTTTATAGGTGCTTTTTCAGGCCCCTTGTTCCCACTACATTCTCAAATTTAATGCTCTTGCCACTATACAGCTGGACTAGAATAGAGTGGCTTTAGTAAAGACTTAATAGAATCTTTAATGCTTCTAACAATCCACTCCCATTGAACTGCATTAAGTAGATATTATGGAAGGACAAAGAGCTAAATAGCTCAACATCAACCTCATTAGGCATGCAGGCAGGCCTTGAACCATTTTATGGGCAAGCCTATTGTTAGTACACTCACCAGGTTAGCTTTAAATTGCAAATGATACCCTGAAAGGGGAAGAGAAGTTTTGGAGAATGGCCTCACAGAAAGAAAATCATTTTAGACTATACGGAAAATGAAAGGCATTGTTAAAATTGCTCTGACCGTAGCAAATGAAATACATCATGGACTTGAGAAGCTGAATGCTACACTTGAGGGGTTTTTGTTGCCCTCTTTTTTTTTTTTTTTTTTTGGGTCCATTTAGGAATGTGGTATACATCAGAATATAAACAACATACAATCTGTAAGACTTAATAAGGGTGGCTCAACATATTATTCTTTGTCTGCAGTTAAACAAATGAGAAGAGCACAAAAAATAAGTAGAGGGGGGAGACAGAAAACATCCTATTTGAATAAAAGGCAAAGTGTGGAGTATGTTATGTATAAACCTTTCCAGCATCATTCTTTTCAATCAATAAGGATTCATTTAAGATAGTGCAAGTCTTAGCACTTCTGTGTTCAAAAATATTTTTAAAAAACAGTCTCTCAAGAATTGTTTGCAACTGCAAAGTGCTTTAACAACTGACATTATGCTGCTGCAAGTCTGGGAACATATTCCCAAGCAGAGCCCTTCTCTGTCACCTTAGTGGATGAATAATTGTGCCTTTGCATATTCCTTGTCATAAATGGCAGGAATGAAGGGACCCCAAGGACCGCACTGGCAGGATTGGTGCTGTACAAGCAGAGTAAATTAAAACAAGGATTAGAGCAAGTATGATTGGGGATGACAAGCAGGGCAGTTGTAGCCGCACAATGTGCCTTTTTGCCCATATGGTCTGTACCAAGCTTACACAGCACAAACCCTCTAACATGGATGCTTATTAAAGCATTCCTTCTTGATCAGGACATAAAGTCCTTAAAGCTTATGTCACAAGAGAAAAACAGTGCTTCTTTCACACAGCTAGGCAGCAGCCTCAAGCAGTAATATTTACGAAGATTTACATGAAACTGCCCAATCTTTACTTTTCATCAGGTTAATATACAAGATAACTCTTAAGTGCAGAAAAGATGAGATTAAGGTCTGCAATCATAGTTATGCATTGTCTCATTAAATGTAAAAATGAATTAAGAATGAGCTATATTCTGAGTAAAAATTAGATGCATGAGGTATTTCAAAATTTCCTCCCACAGTATGGATTTGCCATATATGGGGAATTTGGGTGATTTTCAACTACCCATCAAGCAGACAATGAATACATACAGAAGATCAACATAGTATGAGATTCATGCTGCAAAATGTTTGACTGATCACGTGCATATTATTCTAAACAAAAGAGTAGGGCACCTTTCTTACACATTTCAGGACTCTTGTATCATCACAAGTGACACAAATGCCATTTTCTGTGCCTCAGTTCCCTTATCTGCAAAACAGAATAATTACATGTTATATTACGCATGTTAACAGTTATACCAAAAACATTACATGCATATTAGGTTTTGTAATGTTCATTTTATATTCACTTTTTACTAGAGATAATGCCACTGGTCCTGATATCCTGAAGGATATATGGTTTTTACAAAAGTCCAGGAACAATTTAAAATCTCAGGGAAGAGTTTTATCTATAGAAAGATCTTATTAGCATGGTGCTTTCTCAGCCCTGCAATGAGTACTTCAGATAGTGGTTGGAAAGTAGAAATGAAAGACCTTTAATTTTTAACCTTGTTCCTCTGCTCTATAAGGCAGCTCTACCCAACCAAAAAGCATCACCAAATTCAGAGTTTTCTGTGCAGCTTGATCTTTTTTTTTTTAATCTCATCTACTGAAGTAATTCCTTCCTGACAATGCCAGATCTTTCCAAAGAATACATGAGAACTAAGAGTTTCAGTATCACTAGGCTCAGTATTATTAAGACTGATGAGGCCATGACAAGAAACAGCCATGTCTCAATTTTCCTACAGCCTGTTCTGCAGTAACATCCAATGTAGGAAAGTTCCCCCATGAAGCAGCAGGCACAATACCACATTACACAGGCACCAGCAGACACGGGGACACTCAAAACTTTGGAGGTGCCTGTAAACAGGCAATACCTCGTGGAATCACCCACCAGTTCATGCAAAATTAGACCACGGCTTCTTATAGAGGCCTAAGCCCATTTAACTCGGTCTTTAAGTCTTCCCTCCAAATCTCACAGTCTCAAGCAATTAAATTGTCCTGGATGATAAAGGATTGTCATTAGAGCTCCCCCAAAGTCCTAGCACTGCTAGTGGGGTCTGCAGCTGAAAGACTGTGATTGCTCCTCAAAGCCAAGCTCTCCTTTTGCCTTGGGGATTTCATAATATAGGTATGCAGACTTCCAAAATACGGTGACAGCAAATGTTCACCACACATCCGTAAGCCCTGGCTACTGCAGAACAGCATGAGCTCCATACATGCTCTGCAGCTGAGAAGGCTGTTTCTTTCAGCAGCTACCTTTGGACCCTAGTCAACAGTTTCAAATTATTTCCAGGAAGTTCTTCAGTCAATTTTGATAAGTCTATCATGGCAACATATGAGATGTACAACTCTGATGGTGAGAGATGAGAGCTTTTAGCAATAACATGTCAAAGATCACATGAAAAGTGATTTAGGAAAAAGTCCAAGACCCTTCTTTCCACTGGAAAGAGCTATCTGAGCTGAAATCTGGCCATCACACTCCACATAACAAGCCTGAGGCATTCTAGAACTGAAAGCATTTGAACTCTTTCATAATCAATATGTCAACTTCTTTTTGGCTTGGATCATTTACAAACAGTAACCAACCCTCAGCTTCACAGAGGAAAATATTCAGGCCTAAAAGATCACATGCAGCAACAGTTCCTTTGCACAAGTATCACATATTCCACTACATGCATTTGCTTTTAGCAATTTGATGTTTGAAAAGAAAGTTTTTTATTTTCTTAATTACATCCTATATAAAAATATGGCCTCTGAGGACCAGCTAAAATTTGTGACCATACATGACAACAGGTAGGTGAGAGCTACTATTCTGATTCCCATGTCACTGGCGAATAGAAGTTAGAGAGGGAGTGGACAAATATATTTGGCTATTGGCACTAAACCTGAGCAAACAGTAATGAGAAGTGAGTCACATCAGGAAATCAGCCTGAGCCCAGAACACATTTGAATGCTAAAAAAAAAAAAAAAGCCATATATCCATTGAAATAAGGACTTTCTGAAGAGTGAAGCTGAAGACAAGAACAGATAGCACCTACAAAAAAGCTAGAACTACAAGAAGGTATACATAGTACCGTGAATTTTTAGTTTACTAATAACAATGTGTTATTGCAACAATTCTTGGATCCTATGGTTTATTTCTAATGCAGAGCTTTCAACTGACCATAAACATGCTAAAAGATGTAGCTAGCAGAACTTAAAAGATGTGAGCTGGGCACCTGCTTGGTCATTTGTGCTCCTTTCTGTCTTTAATTTACAAGCATCTTCTTAGACTATGTCTTTTCCCCTAAAAGGGTTGCAGATCTGTGCCTTTTTCCAACGATTTTCTCTTGGGACATAATTACTGGGACAAGTGTTGAACAGGATCACAACAAAATACGTTAGCTCTACTCAGCACTTAGAGATTACAGTAGATGTGCTAGTAAAACTCCTAAGATTGACAGATGCTACTATATTTAGCTCTTTCGGTGATTCCCCAAATTTTTGAACTACTCGCTTTCTTATTTTAAGAGACATTTCACTTTGATAACACTGTATCAATCATATATTGTATTCAAAACTATTAGGGCTTCCAAGGGAAAAAGACGGTAAACCTGGACTCAGCTGCCCACCATTTGGATGGATGGATTTTCATCTGTGAGCATAACTGGGGCAACCATTAGGCTCTTTGGAGAGCTCTTGGTTCATATCTAAGATTCTCTGACTACTGAAACAAATAAGAAAACTACCCAATGTTACTGATACGAGGGATATTTGCATCACTAACCAGGAACAAATTTCATGTTACAGTTTCACCGAACCCACAATCAGATATGAGCACTTATCTGCAGGAGGGAAGTTATAGAAGACAGTGGTGCAGTAGTTAAGTTCTCAAGTCTGGGTTCTGGGAAACCACATCGCAATCCCTATTCTGTGGCACTTCTTGGTCACTTAAGCCCAGATGCTCAATGTATTTAGAAACCACCCTCTTGCTATTTACCTAACTTTCGGTGAAAATAAGACTCTAAATTTTCCTAAGAAATTTAGTAAGCTTCTAAATGCCTTTGAGGATCAGGACTCAAGACCTCTCCATGTTCCAGTCCCCTGAAGGCAAAACATCACGCTCCTCAGAAGGGATATTCTGAGGGTAAATGCATTAAAGACTCAGAAGGACTCAAGGTTATAGATATGGGAACCAGATAAGGACTGTAAATAGGTTGGTTTAAAGAAATGTAGTCTGGTATTATTCTCTTTCTGTATTAACATTGTTGAAAGGCAAACAGCTTTTTAAAAATGTATGTTGAAGATGAAAAGCCAAAAAGTATATTTCTTAACTGAGAGATCTGAAGGAAGATCTTGTACATTAAGGCTGTTATTTCAAAACTTATGTAAACACAGATCATTTTAAGTATGATTTTGAAAATTCCATCTAGTATTCTGTGAAATTTAAAATAAATAATATAAACAAAGTTTTGACTGCAATGGTTTAAGCAGCTACTAAAGCTTTCAAAACGTATACAATTTCTTATGTGTTTTTACTGACACACCATGAAAAGAGATTCAATAAAAAATACGAAGGACTTCTATTTTAATCTTCTCACTTAAATTCTAGATTGAGGGCACAAAATTAAATCAATAGTTTATACACTTGAGGATATTTCATATGAAGTGACTTCTACTCAGTCTGATGTGATCTGCACTGAAATGTAAAACACTCAGTCTCTAAGAACTTTAAAGTATCATCAGCTAACACTTCATTGACTTCATAATACTTCATATTTTAAGTGTATTGAGAATCAGCCAGAAATTTTGTGAAAGAGATATGATGCTTAATAGCAATTGATAGCACAGTACAAACTTTAAAGTCATTATTAGCACCTTATTTGGGAGGCAATTCTCCCCTGCGCACTCTGCTCCAAGATTAAAAAATATTTTTCAGTAGCCTCCGTACTACGTGCAGCGCATTTCACACCAGCCCTGTTGATATCCCCAATGTCCTAGAGCTTCCTCTGAGCACAGGTGACCTGTGAGTTGAGAAGCAATGAATGCTCCACTCCTGCAAAGACAGGCATGGATACGTAGTTACCCGACACACTGTGGAGAGCCCCATAAATCTCAGTAGGCCTCTAAGTGCTTGTGGGTTCAGAGCCTAAATGAACATCCACCTACAACTTCCCCTGTACCCGAGCAGAGGGCAGAGCAGGTGAAACCTGCCAATAGTCTTCTACGTCTACTCTAGATGCCAAGGTTCCCCCAAAGCACTTTTTCATTTCTTAGTAATGCTTTTATGGGATATTTTGACAGAGCATCACTTACCTGTCCTAGCAGAGCTACAAAACATGTATTTCCATCACTTGGTTTTTCGTCACTTCCCCTGACTCAAAACAAACCTCAGGCATCGAGGCATTGATGAGAGGGACAGCAGGAGGCATGCAGAGCCCTTCGGCTGTGGGGGGAGAGAAGGAAATGGGGATTAGCTGCAGTGCTCCATTATTTTATCTACATTAAATGAAAATAACATCTCTTTACTGGGAGAATGCAATGATAGGATGCTCAAAGCATTTGCTGTAATAGCAATTAATATTTTGTAAGTAAAAATACACTTGCCATAATATTGACTTATTTCTGTTGAGAAACAGACTTTTAGAAAGGGAAGTTACAGAAGCAAGTTTAGTTTCTTAGTTGAAGTGAAAGAAGCTTCTACCGTTATTAAAAGATAAACATGTAGGTACTGAAAAAACTAATTAAATTTTGTTGAGTTATCAGACAGTCCCTTGTGACTATCCTCTGGTGCAGGCTCTAATGTAAAGAGATCTCAAGTTCGTGGTTAAATAATTTGAAGAGATTAATTAATAAAGAGTAAGCATTAAAGACAATCACAAGAAGATAAAGGCAACAAAATTCTCACATTTACCAGCTTTACAGTTCTACCTTATGAAAAAAAAAAAAAAAGATGTTTCATTTCCAACAGCAACTATTAATGAAATCAGTCTCAAATTATTCTTTTTTTTCCTCATTTATTAGCTGTCTAATAGAAATTAAAAAAAAAAATCTGAGATGGAAATTTAAACTCTAGACCAGATTTGCATAAAGGATTAAGCTCTACTGCTTTCAGTTCAGAAGTACCTTTCAATCTCAACTTGGAAGAACTGATCTTTATCCCAAATTTCTTTTTGTTCCTCTGGAAGTTCTGTTTAATCCAGCTTTCTTAATTTTCACCTTCTCCCTAAACCTTCTAGGCTTGTTACATGATAGCTAAGGATCATTATCCACCCAAGCTGAGGGGGTTTTCCCTTCATTAATTTCTGTAAGAAGATTACCAGTGCTTGTTTGTTGTTGTTTAAGCAAATGATTTCCCTAAGCTCTTTGTTTTTCCAACTGGTTTACACTTTAATGCCCTTGATTGAATTTCAAACAAGAGATCAACTTGACCAACTAACTCTGTTTAGGGGAAGCAGAAAAAAAAATCAAGGAGGTAAGAAAGAACTTTATGGGAACTATTTAAGCAAGAAGGGTGCTTTGAAAACTTATTCATCCATTTAGTCAGTTTTCAGAGAGATGCATCATAATTAACATATCATTCAGGAGTTGTTTAGTTTCTAAAGTCAAGGTGACTTTCCTTGTAAGCTGAAATTCTCTAATTACTGAAGAGTGTTATGGGACAACTGTCATGTTTAATAGTTTTTTATTATTATTATTTAGTTCTACATCTTTTTCCTGCTCTCTAAGGATGTCTTCACTGGAAACATGTCAGGATGTTTTTTTCATTTAAATAGAACATTTGAAGAGTGAGGTGATATGAAGGTTGGGTATTTATTATTTAAAATTTGAATAAAATTCCTATTGCTATAGCCAGTATTTTAAAAAAGTCTTTAGGAGGAGCTACTGTGAATCACTCTCACCTAAGCTTACACGAAACAAATGCAGCATTTAAGCACTCTGAGCTTCTTAAATAATTTCACTTACATCTAGAAATGTATACGTAAGCACAAACTAAGCCACAAAGATATCAGCTTCATGTGGCATATGCCTATTTATACCTACATATTTATCTTGACATAAACAAGATCTTTTATTTTTTTAAACATGCAAGCTAAGCCCTTGCCTCAATAAAGTGATCGTTACTCAAATTTAATTCCATCAAACCCCAAGATTGGGTTGATGATCTTTTGTCCACTAGGTCTAGTTGTGCCCTCCATATTCATGCAATCTAACATCTTACTCCACTAGAAGTTATCTGTGGAACGGCAAACTATTTCCCAGCAAAACTGCCCGCTATCAGTTTGCTTTATATTTTCTTTGTATGTATAAGTTGAACACTATCAGAAAGCAGAGGGTCTGCATATCAGCACAGGCACCAATAAACATGGATCCACAAATGTCCCCCAGAGTTACATCAGTGTCCCTCCCAGTAAAGGCAGGGGGTCGGCTATTTTGGTACAAGGTTGTTTCTTGTCACTGGGTATTTGCTGGTGTCCTGAAATGACTACTCTATCAAAAACGCATTGAAATCGAGCTCTTCACTTGCGTTCTAGATCTACTATTATGCAATGCAGAAAAAGTGTCACCAATTAGCTTTTGAAAAATCAGAATATCTGCCATCTGTTAAAGAGACAATTGCCAAAGCTGCTCAGTAATTTGTATTAGGTCACGATCATCATGTGACAGGTCAGCTGGTGACTTGTATTCCCTTTCCCAAGAAAAATGCCAATTTTACTGTTAGATTAACTGAACAGACTCTTGGAAGTCCAGAGAACATCTCCCACTGGTACTTACTGAGATAAAACCTTTTCTATATATACTGCACCCTAGTAAGTTATTTCAAAACAAAACAAGAACAACAACAAAAAAAGAAAACAAAACCCACAAACAACTATGAACTTAAGAAATAAGACTAGGAAACAAGTTAGGAAAAAAGACTAAAACTTAGTCAGTACAATTCCATTAATAAGACTGAAATAGCACCCCTAAAAGCTTGCAGCTGAAGCCCCATTAGCAAGACTGTCTCTAGCCTAAAAGGAACCTGAGGAAATACCAAGGAACTGCTGCAAGTTCAGATATTTGATTGAAGCAAAACTGACAAATCTGTATGGGATATCAGTGCTAAGGGATGCTATATTCACAAGTGTTTAAGAAGAAAAAAACATATATATACACACATACAAAAAAAACCCCAGCCTATTCCTTTTATAAATCCCAAATCTTAGTGGTGTGAGAATTTTGTGCCAGCTAAAGTTGTGACCTGAAAAAAATATACACATGAATTGTAGTCACAGTAAAACTATAAAAACAAGCAAACATAGAGAAAAAAGTATCATTCTTAATCATAGTGCTCTAAATTGATAACCGCAGCCTATTACTAATGCCCAACAGTTCAAGCACTGATGAAAGGTACCCCATAAGCAAGGCTCATGGTTGTGATCCTCCTCTGTAACTGACCTTCCACAAAGGCTACTTTACATTCTCACATGGTGTATACCAGATTAAAGCAGCTGAAAACCTTGGAAATTTTGAGGATGTGACCTTACATGGGCTCATAACAACTATATTATATTGATAGAGGAAGCCCCTCTATTTTGACTTCGCTAGCAATAACAGACAACAGCAAATCCAATCGCACTGTGCGATCCGCAGACTGCCAGAGCTATCACCAACACAGATGTTATGCTGCATGAGGTTTTCTTTTCTTAATAAGAAAATAAAACCCATAATATT
>NW_010577824.1:119279-158553 GCF_000705375.1 Tinamus guttatus
CTAAAGAAGAGCCAATTTGAGGATGTCTTTCATCATTTTGCATTGATGAATGCAAATTCAAGAATATATACTATTTTATAGTTACATGAAAACATGTAATGTGAAAAAAACAGGCTAAAGACTGTAGAGAAGCAGAAGCTGCATTCTAGAAGGAAAAGGCAGACTATTTTTATGCCCAGCAAAGGAATAAATACTCAAATAGCCTCATAAATATTGTTCAGACTGCGCAGCAGCTGGCAAGTTAAAACCAAGATGGGGGTTTACCTTCTTGTCCTCAATTCTGGAATCTGCTCCTCTCTCTGACCTTGAACGTGGTGCACCCTTTGCAAGGAGAGTTTCAGTAGCAGCTCCATGTTATGGTGCTGCTAAGATGAGCATTTCAGTGGGTGAACCTCAACTCCTCGTGCGCTTGAGAGGCACTAACCTACCTAGAGTCCCCTGAACTATTACAATAGCACATCTCTTGTACAGCTAGAGACCTGTGTTACATGCAATAGGTAGCTGCCTGCTTCCTTCCCTTGTCCCTTCAGAAACATTAACACTCAAGGCAGACCCTTTGGCCAAGAGAAGGCAGAAATGCTGTGTCTTCTCGACCCTGTGTGCATTGGGATCTTTGACAGCTCTCAGGAATTCACCTGTACAGTGGCTGGATATGGAAAACATGGAAGGCAAGACAAAAACTGTACAACTCATTCTTGAACACAGGTGGAGAAAATAAACAGTATACAACTGTTATTATAGCAACTAGCTTGCTTAGTGCTTGTTGATGACCCCAAGATGAGCTACATCTGTTTAACAGATTATGTATCTCAGTATCCAGATCTCTGCTAAGTAGTTATTACTTAGTTATTACTGTTTAAAACAGTTATTACTGTTTTAAATTAATGAATGGACTTTAAATGTGTTATTCCTGTTCAAACTATAGTGATGGAACAGGATATTATCCTTACAGTTGCTCCATGAATGTATCATTGTACTTTTTACCGGAACTTTGCACAACAAACTTTATTTTCACTGGAAACATCGATAACTAAAGAGCACTTCACAATATCTGTTGAGGTACTTACTAACTTCTGATTTTCTACCATAAGGGTATAATTGAGATGCTTTCAACAGACAGGCTCACAGGGTATTTTTCACTGTAATACAGATGTCTTAACTACACTGCTCTTCTCTGTTGAAGCACACAACTCCCTACCCACTGTTATTGAAGGCAAGACAGCAATAACTTTGAATGGCATAAAGTGGGAGGAAGGAATATAATCCCCTCCTTTTTAGATGAACTACACAAAGTCACTATTTAAGTATTGCCACCAGTCTGGTAACAATATCCTAAATACTTGTACACAACATTGTATTTGTACTGAAATCTTCACATTGGGTCAGTCACTTTGAAATAATTTCCTAGCTTTTCCATGAGAGTTGCTCAGCTCCCTAGGAGACTAGCTAGTTTTCCTGTCCCGTCCTGGTGTGACCATGGAAAAGCACCAGTGAATAGTGTCACTTGTGGTCTCTTTACCAGTCATTGAATTGCATTCTGTGGAGGCCAAAGCACGAGGAGATGATGGGCTTTGAACAAGGAGCAGATCTGTGAGCCATTTGCTTCTCTGTTTACTCGGGGAGAGGAATGCAGATACTAATCAGGCTGCTGGGCTCAGCAGCAGATGTGAAAGTGGCATGCAAGCCACCCTCCTCCCTGTCGCCTGCTAACAGCATACCGCCCCATACAAAGCACTTCCACACTTGCAAGGGCTACAGAAGGCTGGAATTCACATCTCCACAAAGGATGGGCTGAGGAGCCCTCTGCGCTCCTGATGCACTAAGACAGGAGCTTCCCCATTACCTCATTCCTCAAGCTAACTAATTTCTGTATTTTTCTCAAAAGGAAAAATTTTGTTTTGCTTTGTCTGCTTCCATACTTACTTAAAAGACAACTGCAGCATTTCATACACTCCCTACCTCCTCTACCACTCTTGTTATATCAGTATAAATTTTCTCTGGCCAAAATTACACAAATTCTTGAAGGTTTAACTCCATGCAAAAAGAACAGGAAGGACCTGACCAGAAGAAACAGTTCTGAGTAGGCCAGAACAACAAATCACAAGGAAAGAAAATAAATATAACTGCCTGGAAGAATTTTTAAATACCTTTTAGTATATATATCAATATTCTATCCTTTCACAGCAAGACTTCAGACAAAAAAAAAAAAAAAAAAAGAGAAATTAAGAGAAGCCCCTTTCCCAAAGCAAAGCAGACTTTTAGGATCAGAAGCTCCTTTTATTCCTAAAGGCCCCACATGCTGCTACGGATCAGGACAGACGTCCCTGTCTGATGTGACTCGGATGACCTGTAGACTCAAGACACAGGAGCACATACTGAGCCTAGAGGAGAAGCCCCATATTTTGGGTGATTGGGCCACCCACCACGTCACGTCACCACAGCTACAGGGGCCTCTACCATAGCACGGCAGTCCCATGCCCTGGGCACACTTGTTCTACTGTTAGATGCATTTAATATGAAATCTTAAACCTGCAAGTACATTCTGTAATACCTCTTAAATATAGAGAATACAGAAGCAACCCATTTTTTTCTAGATTTTTTTTTCCTAGAATGAATTCACCAGAAATTGCATAATGATTTGAGAAGTTTCATGAAAGAGACAACATAGAAGTTGTAAAGACTCAATTTCTTCTCTAACAGTTTAGTCCTCGAGACGTTCTCAGTAATACATCTTCTTCCTAGTGCACCATAGAGCATTTGGTGTCTTAGAAAAATCATTATAACGCAAGTGTTATGTAAAGTACTTTTCTTGCATTTGGTGATAATGCCATATTTTTTTCAAAAGGCAGGCTTCTAATATAATAAATTTATGGCAAAATAGAAAAGGAAGATTAAGAATTGTTTTACATTCTGTGGTGTAAGATTTCTAGTTATATTAGCATTTTGAGGAGGATTTATTTGGAGATTGAGGATTAATTCCCATGAAATCATTATACAAATTTCAAAATGTCAACTACTTGGATAGAGCTTATGATTTTATCTTCTTATTTTGACAGGCAACTGTGTAAAACAACTTCTGAGTAGAAGCCACACAGAAATAAAGCAAGGGTAGGATAAATAAAGACAGAATGAACCGCACAGGTTTCCTGATCAGCTGTCTTTTTATTCTGATTACTTGTAGGACAGAGCAGTAATAGACGTTTTCCTTTGCACAAAATAATAAAAGCAGTACTTATCGCTTGTTGCCTACAGCTAGTGGCAAAAGGAAATTAGAAAAGTCCAATGAAGCTGAGTAGTAATTAATCATCATACAGTGGGGCCTGTCAAATCAGAGGGGTCTTTCCAGCTGATAATGCTGCCCAGCACAATTTAGACTGATAGAAATTAGAATTTTTTTCCTCTGACAAAAAACAAAAAGACTAGAGTTAGCACAAATGTGGCCAACTGTTCACTTTAATGACTGCCTGACCCATTTACAGTTGATGTCTGCACCGAGTTTAACTCAAAACAAAACTGAAGAAACATTGCATATTACTCAAAGTCCAAAAAAAAAAATCCATAACTATTCTGTCTGTAGCACTTAAGTAATGCTAAGCTGCTGCTTTTTAAAAAACAAACAAATCCATTGTTTTTCACTGGTGCAAAAGAAGGAAACATCAAAATTCACAACAAGCAATTCATACTCTTCTGAAATGCATTAAATAAAACAGCATAAACATCAGGAACCTTCTCTTTCTTTTACAGAAAGGCAGTCTCAGCACTTCCCACAAAGACAGAGTAATTAGCAGAACTGGAGGGCTATGCCCCCGCCCCATCAAAGCCAAAATTTTGCCACTGATCTTAAAGGAAACTTTATTAAATCCTGACTAGGAGAGGAAGAGGACATGATTTCAAGTCGACCTAGACAGGTGACACCTTATATAACTCTGAGCTCTCTGTAAATGCACTATGCAAAACCCAGCCAGGAGCAGCATCCAGGTACGCAGGGGCCAAAAAATAAAGCAGCCAAATGCTTTATGGTGAGGACCAGCTCAGAGGCAAAGCTCAGCAGAATGGCAAACCCTTGGCCCTGCTTGCTCAGAGACAATCCTTGTTTCCCCCCAAGAGGTTCACCTCAACCTTTCCGCAGTTTTCCTGATGCCAAGAGGAGACACTAACCTTTTTCAGGGGCATTGGAGATTAACGGGGAGGAAGACGAGGTCTTTTCCTCCGCTTTCCCCTTAGCACCACTGCAGCGGGCAGGTCTGCTTCACCTCTTCTGTGCTAAGCCGCCCACGATGGAGCCTCTTCCTACTCCTTGGCTCTGCAGGTCAACTCTACCCTCAGCATATGCACCCCTCTTCTTCAATTTACTTCCTCACCTAAGGGAGTCTAGAAGAAAGCCAAACAGCATCCTGTTCAACTCATCCACCTCCTGCTCTGAAGCCTCCTGAGCTGTAAGTGAGGATAAAAATTTCCAGGTGAGGAAATGCTGGGTTTGGTCAGGGACCTGAATGCACTAATAGCTCCTAACGGCCCTGACGAGGCTCACATGGGGTGGCCTACTCAGCCAGCCAGGGATCATCAGGCCTTGCCCCACAGTGCTGCAGTGGAGCTGAGCTCCAGCCCCACCACAGCCTCTTCCTGGCCATGGGCCCAGCGGGCTGAGCCCTGCCCCACAGAGGTTCTCTGTGTGGGAGATGCTCAAAAGCACAGGTAGAAGTAGGCAGAGGGCCTCTATGGAGAGGACAGCAATATCATCACAAGAACTACATGGGATGGCAGTATAGGTACTCCTGCTCATGGCTGACTTGTCCTTGAAGCCCCCGTGGAAAGGCATAACTAAATGAGAACTTCAGAAATTAAAAGCCACCAAAAATAGATGAAATTCCTCATTCCACAAATGCCAAGGACCAAACACACTCACTGTGGCTCTTTTAAAACCAAGCAAGTTATTATTAAATAAATCCAAAGCACAGCCGAGCAGATGACAAAAGCGATCATCCTGAAGAGCACTCTTTTTATTACATGTAGGCCTGCTGCCATAAAAGTGCAACCATAATAGTTACAGAAGCCATCAGGCTCTGCTACGGACTGTATGTTACGCTGCTACAGAAAGAGCAGGGAAAAAGTTTTAGGCACACACGTATATACACACAATGTATGGGCCAATTCAATGCGTTTACATCTGAATAATATGGCTGTATTTCTTCCTTGTCTCCATGGACGTAAGGGGTTCCATATTGTCACCCAAAGTGCATGGTGTATGCATGGGTACCTCCGGCAAAATGCCTCTGTGGCCATAAAGGCTCTATAAATCTGAGCCCGTGCATCGCAACTTGGAGGGAGCTGAGGGGAGCGCAGCGTGTGCAGATAACAGAATTAACATGTGAAAAACACATTGTTTTCCTTTCATCTGAGGTATAACACAGATTCATTAGGAGATCTGCATGCTCCTGTACCTTTCCCCCACTACTAGAATGAATGAGTGCTATTTACATATGTCATTAGTGGGAAAATCCCCCATGGAGGACTGCATTGAATCCTAATTTGCACTGAATAAAATGCTTTATATGATGTAAGACTGTCAAGTGCTCTAGACAGTGCAAATGCGTGTTTAATCACTGCAAAAGGTTAGACATGACATAGTGCAAAATACGTCAGAGAGAATCACAGGCAATATGTGAGTGTCTATACTCACTGGTGCTTTGACTGGCAGAATTAAAAAGGCATCTCAGCAAGTGAAATGTTGCAATAGCAACAACAAAATGTTATGACCATACAAATTAAACTTAGCTCAAACACAGGACACTACATTGCATCTGAACCTTATTATAGCACTTAACTTCTTCCCATCCTGGTTTGTACATACCCTGTGCAACCATGTGGATAGGGCTGGAAAGACAATGACAAATACTTGAGAGGAATCCCACATCAAGTTTTTGGGTGGAAAACTTGAGAACTTTCTTTTCATGCTCACACTCAACAGATCCAATCCATTTCCTGGAGTTTTGTCAGCATCAGAACTGCAGAACTACTGGTACATCCATGCGTAAAGCAATCAAAAAAGCATTTTCTCAACACACTGTTTACTAACATGATCATTTTTCCCCAACCTGGGATGTTGTTACTGTCTTTAGAGCTATTATGGGGTCCTTCTGTGACCTTCATCAAATTCTGTGACCTGCGTAATGCAGGAAATCCGACCTGCAAGACCTTACAGTTGCTCTTGACACCAAAACCACCGAATCCCCTCGCACGTCAAATGGAAGCCGCGCTGCACCATCAGTGATAGGTTTGACACGTAAGGCTACAACAGAAACATTTACTCTCCTTTGAAAAAAAAAAAAAGGATTTTAAGAAAAATAAGCAATGAAAGCCATTGTAAAACCTTATCCTCTTTACAAAAATATCTTAATGGCACTGAAGGATAGTGAAGAAAAAAAAATACAAGCACCACTGAAATACTGTTACTCTGTGGAGAATTAATGCCAAAATATTTGGGTCTCCTAATTTCCTTTTCTCATTTGTTCAGGATTCTGCATTTTCTGGAGTAAATTACAAAGCTCTTGTCGATTCCACTGGCACCAGATCAGGACTATTTAAAATTTACCCTCGTGAGAAACTGCAGGCCCATGCCTTACCGATGTAATCATGTCAGCCTCACCAGAAAACAAAACAGTTCTCTGCATCTTCATCCCCTTTGGATTCTAAGTTAGTGATATGTCATGAAACAATACAAGATTTCAACACTGAAACAACTAGTTCAAATTTCATTATTTACACAAATCTGGAAAATAACCACAAATAGACTTCTGTACAGAAGGCATTGCAGCATAAAGCACGTAGTCGTAGACAAGATGAAGAAAAAAGTCCTCAGTCAATAGAAGATGAGGAAGGAGGACCCCACTATTATTCATTAAATGCACATTAAAAAAAAAAAAAAAAGCACAGCAAAATGGAATTATTAAAGAAACAACCCAGTCTTTCCAGAAAAAAAAGCTCTTGAAGGGAAAAGAAAAAAAAAGTCTTGGAGGGAAATATTTAAACATCCAAAGAATTTAAATCGGGTTGTGAGAGAAGCTATTTAGGCCACCAGAAGATAAACTGCATATAAATCAAGCATAGGCACTCTTCCCCTGCTCTTCCTAAATTAAGTATGTACTTAAATCCCCACTGACTTGAGTGAATGCATTTCCAAGGCTAGTTTGTATAGAAATAGGTGCACTAGACTGATAATATACCACACTCTTACGTTACATAGTGGCTTAGTTGTGAGGCAAAGCAGACTTTGTGCTGCTCTTGAGCATTCTGTCACATAAGTATTCATGTATTTAAAATCAAGCACATACTTAAGCATTTTGCTGAACTGGAGCCTTACAGCAACTTAGGATCAAAGTTTGAGTATCATGAAAGCACATGGCTCCTCTTCCAGAGTTTGGTAGCTTAAAATACTTCCAGTTTAATGATAAACAAACTTAATGGAATCCTGCTAGGGTAAAAAGATCCTCTCAGCCCTCAGCAAATGTGGTGTTGAATTGCTGCCTTGTCCTCCATACATCTGCCTATGCGCCCCTTTTCTTCCCTTCTTTCTTTCTTCTTTCTAAGGTTCCCAAAGGTTTCTGTGGTGGTTAGAACGGCCTGGGCAGGTCAGTGAGACACCTTGCCTGTCACTAATCCATCCAGAAGAATCTGTAGACAAAACAAAAGGAGTTCCCTTAATTAGTGCCTCCTGGTCTCATGCTACTTAGCTGGGTATTTAGAAACCGATGCTCAAAGCACCTCTCAGTGTGTTGCCTTATTCCAAGGCATAGATAGAAGAACTTCACAGTTCCCTGCCCAGCATCTGCCTGGGAAAGCTTGTTTGCTAAGGCAACATTTGCCTTCACAGGGAAGACAGCCATCTCCTTGTTTAAACACACGCCTTGAGTTTTGATTTCCACACTGCTTCAAGCAAGTGGCATGCAGGCAGGAGACCCTTATTAAACATCTATGGAAGTCAAAATCTCATAAATCATTAGTTGACCTGTTATTGCCTTCCATTCATCCTCAAAACCACACAAAAATTAGCAACCTCCAACTTGAACTTTGTTCCAATATTCATCACACTAACCCAGCAGACTTAGCTGATAAAAAAAGAGACAGACAGAAAGTAGTAAAGCAAAACACTTTTTTTTTTCATTAAGAAACCATATAATGTTAAAGTGGACAGCATCTGAAAGCATACATTTATAATGATCCAGTATACCATCTTTCCTTCAGGATACTGTTAGCCAGCTCTCTTGTATTCAGCTCTACATTTACATATAGATTGAACCTTTCTAGGAAGCAATTTTACGCATTTTGTCTTAATATTTTTCTCATTAACATTGCACATAGATTAAGCATTTCAAGAAGGAAAAGACATACCTGGATATCATCAGCACAATTTCTAGAGATCATGTTTGCTTTTGAAGAAAAATATTTAATAAGAGACTAGTAAGCACAGGACTAGTCACAAGTGGATTTTCAAGAATCAGATAAAAAATTTTACATAAATTACTCTGGTCCTCTTAAAACAAACATTTCATTAATTACCTCCTCTGGTAGTAAGTAACAATAGAAGAAAAACAACAGCAAAATTGCTTGTAAAGCAAACTTCTCTCACAGGGCTCAGTATTTCAGTAAGGATCATTAGTCCTAATCAATCGGAGCATTTAATCATGTGCTTAAGTTTAGGCTTACAGATAAGCATATGCATAGTCAGATAAGGCTAAGTATTGTGCTGAACTGGAGCTGAAGTGCTCAGCATCCAGCTGGATTAAGCCTGTACTGCTGAAATCTAAATTTTCTTCATGTCTTATTTGCAGACGGGGTATAGGATTCAAATTAGAGGGAGGATTAAGAAAAAAAAAAGAAAGAAAGAAAGAAAAAAAGGGTCCTCATGATAGCAGGGCCAGGCTAAGCAAACATTTCATGTACACACCAGAGGAAAGATGAAAGGAAAGCAGCTGCCCTTCCATGGTCAGAAATTCTTATCTGCTGACCGAACCTTTGTTGGTTTGAGAAAGCACAAGTGGTCTGCACTGGCGGAAGGTTCAAAGCAATTTTTTAATAGATAATGCAATCAAAAGTCTGTCTATCTGTTGAAATATTTAGAAGAACAAGATATCACTTTGACCTCCCTACACCTGCGACCTTTGTCAAAGACTTTAAGAAGTGCTTTACACTTGTTTATGTTTTTTATCTTTAATGGGCTTCTGCATTTTTCAAAGATTAACATTTTGTGAAGTTCTCTGAGCAAGAAACACATTCTGCAACTTCTGGCCAGCGCTTTAAGGAAGAAGCTGCCTGTGCAGATTTAGTGCCAAAACTCAAATCAAAACCCACCAGGGATTTGAAAACTCAAATCAAAACCCACCAGGAGGCGTGCAGATTTAGTGCCAAAACAAAACTCAAATCAAAACCCACCAGGAGGGAGCTGGGACTGCTGCAGAGGAGCGCACAGATCTGGCCTGATACTGACTGTTGCCCATTGCACATCCAAAACAGGAAATGAATTAGCCCAGCTAATGCATTGTGGATAAGATAGCATGGTGCATCACTGAATGCTCATCAGAAAAAAAGGAAAATAATGTCTCTACTATATTTTTAATAAATTATCTCAACATTTACAACCACTTAGAAAGAATTATATAGAAACAAACAACAAGAACTCCATAGGAGAATTTACCAGTACAAACTTCAGCATTTTGGCAACAGTGGATGGTTTCTTAGATTAACTTATGCCAAACAGAATCGTGCAAGGCCCCAGACAAAAGTGAAGTGGGTGAATATCCACCATGTAGACTTTTACTAGAGAAATCTGCATATAGAATAATCATCTGCTATCCCACTAGTCTTGTATATACAGTATTGGAAGGGATCCAGGAAACAAAAATTCAGCACCTGAGGCTGCCACTTCATGTGCCTGCTGATAGCAGGGACAGTGACACATGCCTTTCTTGTGAAGTGGCCTAAGTGCAAAGAAGAGTACATGTTCCTCACATTCTAGAACTAGGGCCACCTCTCATTCGTTAACTGCTTATATTACTGACTGTGATCCCACTTCTTTCCTTTTATCCAAGTACACTCCAAACACATTGGTTATACCCTATGTTACTTTCTACCCAAAAGGTCACTCTTCGGTTCACTTTTTCGAATTAATCACTATACAGGTGTATTTGCTGGCACTTGATCTAATCAATACACTCAACATACCTGCTCAAGTTTTCTAAGCTACTTGCAGCTAAGCTAACTTGCAGCTAGTCTTTTCCCATGGCACATAATCTTTTTGAAATAACTGATGCCATTCTGAAAATCCTCTGCCTTTTGTAATGTCCTTGGACTTGACTGTGCATCTCTCGCTCCTGTCCCAAATATAAGTGTTACTCGGTCTGACGCAGCATGGAGTCAGTCCCAGGTGGCTCATTTTAACTGAAACCTTTCTCAATGACAAATCAGGTATCAACAGAATATACGGAATTATATCAATGCTTCAGCAAACTCACCATCCCTCTATCTCACTTCAAGGACTCACCTTTGTGGGAGGATTCATCCCAGTAGGTTATTCCCCGACAGAATCTTTAGTTCAGGAAATTTTGTCCAAAAACAAGGAGTTTTCTGCTTTCTCACTATGGAAGTACTTTTACCTGCCATATTTACCTTTCCAGAAGCCAGAGCTGGACTCAGCAGCAGCCAACGGGCCAGAGCAGCAATATTTCTGGTGGCGATGCTGCAAAGCACGACAGGCCGTAACAGGGAAAAAAGGCTAGCGGAGGACTAACAGGATGAAGTTTATAGTTCAGCAGAGGTCAGAGAGGAAAGTTAGAGCGCGACAGATTTATAGATTTAATGAAAAAGAGACTATGAAACAGTAACAAAAATATGGCAAATTAGACAGGTATGTAGGATTCTCTTTTTCTTTTTCCCTTTAGGTTTAACAGAATGCTTAGACCAACATGATTCTTTTGTTATACTAGATAGTATTTTTGAAAAACAGCATTACAAAAGGTTAAACATAGAACAGATGTAAGTTATAAAATACAAGCTGATCAAAGCTCAGATTTTGAGACAGATATGTTAGCAAATGATGATAAATCAGTCCCACTAGAATTGTAAGAAGCAGACAAATGTAACTATGCAAGAGTGAAAGTCAAGAGTTGAAAATAGGGAAGGAAAGAAAAAGAGTGGAAACAAATGTTGAAGTTAATTCTAGACACCTTGTGCAGACCATCAAGTGACTACATTCCACAAAAAGGAGAATAATATCTACTGACACATACCAGTTTGCTTTCAGAATGACTCCGATGGTTTAAATTCTTAAAACTTATTTAATATATACACATTTCTATTTGTTGTCATTTAGCTGATGTTCTCAAAAGTTTTTAAATTACAGAAAGTACTTACTGCCATGATCAAACTATAAAGGATTTAAAAATGTATAAAAACAGGTACTCATTAGGAAACTCTAATATTTGAGTTACCTTGCTGATTTCTTTTTTTAGAGAAAGCTAAAACTTTTAATGCATCCAAGTTAGGACAAAATATACAGAAAGTTCAGTCATTTCTATGAAACTTAGAGGTTCGATTTCTTTCACTTACATGGGTAAACAAATAAAACACAGTGAGAAACACGGTATTTACAAAGTCGCAAGTGAAACAGAAAACATTTAAAAGTGCAAGAAAAAGGAGGTAATTGTTAGGACTGTCAGCAGGGGACCACTGCGATAATTTGATCTGAACTCTGCTAACAAATCACTGCACCATTCTTTCTACTTTAGTATCTGTTTATGCTTCTACAAATTGAAACCCCACTGGCAATGCACTGCAGAACAGAGCCCAGCACAATAACACATCAGCCTGGCGATTAGTTCAAGGTGGGGAAGGATTAGTTGACCATCCCAAACCTACAGTCCTCCTCAATATTTTGTCTTTCCCTGCTGAGGTAAAAGGGTGCAGACATATGTAAGTAATAAACTAACAGGCTTCCATCTACTTGAGGCTGAGTGGAAGGAATGCAGAACAAAACTATAAAAAAATAATAGACAAAGGGGTAGTGAAGACTTGGGGGAACTCAATACCACATCTGCTAAGCTATGCTGGGATGTAGCACCAGGATGTCCATAAGCTTTTAAAGATATAACTATGCCTTTTTGTGATCTTGCAGCACACTGTTACGGCCTAGGCACGCCAACATTTAGACCTGACACAAGATCAAAAGGCTGATAAATGAGAGGAAAGGGGATGTTTGACCCACTAAACCATATTCTACAAGAATTCAAGGCTTTTTAAAGCAATAAGAAAAGTAATATATTACTGCATCTTGAATACATTGTGACATTCTTTTCTAAAAAACATGATTAATATCTAGATTCATTATATGCTTTTATGCATGTATATATACAGACATACATATGAGTACATATGTTTATGTTTATCTCTGTGAAGATGTTTTAGCTCATAAAAGGCTTCTGGAATTTTCATTTCTGAAAAGTAGTATCAAAATCATTTGCTAATTGGAGTTTAGTTATTTACATGTCAGATTTCTTACTAGCAAAATATGTAACGATGATGACAATCAACAAAAAGACAAAGAAACTGAGCACAAAACTGTTGAATAAAGTTGAATAAATTGAAATAAGCTGAATAAATTGAAATAGGTTATTTTTTCTATTTTAGCTAGTATGTGTTACACACTAAACTTCTGCTACAATGGAATTCAGGGTTTATTTCATTATCTAAATGAAGCCATTCTGAGTTTGAGCTTCTCATTTTACAGGGTTGTACCAGCACCATCAGGGTTGCCATATCACCAAGCCTTCGGAAAAGGGTTAGGAATCTTTTGCTGGCAACAGACCATAAGCAACAGAAGCTAATATTAAACATCCAAACCTAGTAAAATATGTATTTAACTAAGAATGCATCGATAGCAAGTAAACCCAGAAGTATGATGACAGTATTTACTGTGAACAGCAGGTGAGAAGTCAGCAATCTGCAAACTTTGTTCCTAGACCTATGCAGTACCATCATCCCAGTCATAAACCCCTTCTAGTTTTCTGAAACATGCCCCAAATCCACTGACAATCCTTGCAGGTCTCTTCCTTATGCCACTGAGCAGCCGGGAAGGTGAGCACTGGCCTCCCTAGCCCCCATCGATGACTTTGAGGCTCCGTACACTCTCTGGAAGAAGAATTTAGTATCAGCAGTTCCTGTGCTAATCCCTCCTCAGAGCTCTAGGTACTCAGCACTTTTGGAAATCAAGTTAATAACTATTAATGACATAGAAAGATGGGGCCTGAATCTTCACAGTACTCCTTATTTAAGCATATTTCACATCAAATTCAAATGGAAATTTAGCTGTGTTAGGTGAGAGCCTTGCTGAAAAGGGTCCAATACCTTCAAAAAATGACCTCAGAAACTCAATCAAATTACATTTGGATGAAAAAGCGATGAGATGTTCGGATTATCCAGACACCTCAGAAACCTCCTCCTCCCAAATAAGAGTGTTGTACAAATGCAGCAGGCACGAGGAGCCACTTTTTAAGAGGGTGAGAATTGGGGTTATGGAGAAGGTTGAGCACATCCCTTCTCTTTAGTTCCCATGTAAGGAGAAGGACCTGCTGTTGTTAGGTTTGGATATTTCAACACGGGCTAATTGCATCATCTCGTATGTTGGCACTTGGCACAACCCGCCCGCTCCGATAGCGGTTACCCTGGTGCAGGGTTCCCTGTGCTGAGCATCGACACATGTCCCAGGCCACCGGGGATGCTCTGCTCCGAACGGCCGGGCCGCCTGCCTTGAACGGACAGCAAGCACCATCAGCTGAAGAGTGGGCGATCAGTACGTCACACTCAGTGCCCACCTCCAGACTAGGGATTTCCCAGCTTGGGTGTTTGGTTTCTGTCTCCAGCGGTTCGTCTGGGCTCCGGCACGGTGGCCGGGATGCTGTCATGGTCCCAGACGGAGCTGGTGACATCTGGGAGTGCGGAGGGCAAGCAGGCATGGAAAAAAGTATGCGCAGAGTCAATTTTTAGAAGTGGGTAAAAATAACGCTGCTTGACTCTGCTCTAAAAAGGCCCGGCAGAGCAGAAGCCTCTTTGCAGATAGACCCGAGTGAATTTGCATCTTGTTGTCAGCTGCACGAAACAATTAGTCAGGAAAGTGCAGCGAGCGCCTACAGGTTGTAGACAACACATCTGTGCAGCCAAGATCAAAGCACGCAGTAACAGACATCAGACGACCCGAGAAATTACTTGGCAACAATTCAACTTTTTCCATCAAACTGCCCCCCCAGCCATGAGGGATGCCAGGAGTTACCTGCTCGCGCCAACGGACGCGGCTGGAGCAGCGCGGGGCTGTGCTGCTGTTGAGAGCGTCGGCAGCCACGGGCAGTCAGCGCGGAGCACAAATACAGCAGCACCTACATACAAAGCTCTGGATTTTAAACTTGACAAATTTGAAAAGAAACTCACTGTCAGAAACGTTAATATTCATAAAGTGGATATTTTATTTTTGTTTGTTCTTAGGCGAATTCCAAGCAAACAGGTTCTTGGCTCTACTGGTCCTGGAAACCTGTCTCCCAGTGAGGAGACGTCCAAATTAAAGCATGGGTTTCTTCCTCAGAGACATTTCGGTTTCTTTATTCTCAAAAGGGACAATGCACAGGTAATTTTGTTTTTATGCAGCTTTGGTGTCTATCCTGTCGTGCCACCAGCTTTTCACACCTGGGGTTTAACGAGGCTTTTCCATTAGGAGCTCGGAGGTTTCAGCGCAGAAATAAAAAATACATTTGCATCGTTACCCACTTTTCCTTCACTGCGGCCACCTTCGAGACCAGAGGGACTCTCGCTCTGCACCCATCTGAATACCCATAAAATTAACACTGGCTACATGTTGCTTGGCAAACAAGCACTGTTTGATGGATGCAGAAAACCTGCACAAAATCCTACAAAACGTTACTTTGCAGTCAAAAAAGCCTCTCTGCATTTTTGACTGGATTTAGTACTACTTCCAACTCACCAGTTAAAAGCAGCCAAGTAATTTAATAAATGCGTTTTAATGCCATCTTAAGTGACGCGGTTACATTAAAACCATGTCACTCCACAACAGAACCTCTGTATTCCCAGGGAATACAGTACTGATTTTAACTGATGTGAAAATATACAGATTTTAATAGCCTCTTAATCCTGCCAATTTTGCTAATAAGATTAATGTCTAAAAGGCAAACAAACAAACTGTGCTCTTGACACTTAAAACAAAAAAAAATGCAATTCCTCCTGAAACAGCCTTTTGCTCTATCATGGCCTCAGTCCAGCAATGGGACTACCCCGTGCCTGAAGTTAATCGAGTGCTTAAGTGCTCTGCTGGACTGAAGCCTGCAATAACATAAATCTGAGTGCACAAATTATCATTACATATAAGGAACTTCTGAAAAATAAAAATAATTAAATGACTGGAGCTGTTCATATACATATTTGAGTTCCATAACATAAAGTAAAGCACATTTTATATAACGCCAGTGCTGTCAATGTATTTCTGAAGAACTTTCCCTGTCTTTCACATGTCTTCCCAACTGCCTACATCTCAGCTTCCAGCCACTGACTTATGAAGTGAACCCTTCTTTCATCTCTGTATTCTGATCTGTATCAAAATCTGAATGGATAGACATTCAATACTACTGGGCTACAGGCCTGCTCTTTGGGAAAATGATTTGCAACACAACGTTTGCACTGGAGAGCGGGTGAGTATTGTTGGAATGGTAGAAGGAAATTATGAAAGGAAGTGAAATGGGAAATTAAAATATCAAAGTAAGAGGGAAATGGGATTTAATGGAGCATTTTTTACATTTCATCTTTTGGGTATTATCTGAAAATATTTGGACTTCCTTTTCCTCCTATCAGCCAGGCCTTTTCTTGAGCCTTAATTTTCATTTAGTTTTTATCTCTGTCAGACAGTCTGCCTTTATAGGGTCTTCTTGCTCCTGCTCTAAGAACATTCAGACTAATTTCTTTTTCCTTTAGCCATTTATCTTTCCAACACCCATTCAAGTCTATGGATGCATGCATCCTGAATGAGGAAAAAGACTAACTAAGACTGTATAGGCCATAAATGTGACCAGGAATCAAAAGTAGCTTGCGGATTAAAATCCATCAAAACTCACCATCCCAAGCAAAATACTCAGGCTGTCTAGACACACAGTACATCTAGCATAAGGCAAGGAAGAAGAAACATGTTGGACTCACTCTTCATTAATCCTACATTAATAAGTAATATAGGAAATGATAAAAACCAGAAACAAATTCTGCAACAGTGTTTTTCCCAAACTCTTTGTCCTTCTATAAGAATATTGGCACAAAAGCTCCAACTTCTACAGAAAACTTTTCCTACAACTTTCAGTGCTGTGATTAGCAGTGGGGGCTACCAGCACTACAGAGAGTTTTGTCAACACTGGTCAGTCTGAAGGGTTTGGCGTAGCCTATGTCAAACATCCTGAGCATGAGTAATTGACCGGCACAAGCCCAGAAAATCCAGCGTTGCCTAAATCCACTGCATTCAGGGCTCACCTGATGCAGCATTGCCTATGCGCGCAGCACGGCCGTCTCTCCAGTAATCTAGAGCCATCTTGTTAGTTTTCTAGCTGGACTGCTAGAGGTTTCAGAAAAGTAAGCTGATTTCACTGCCCTAAGTGGTAGCTTTGAAAAGCAATGTGGAAACAAGAGAGCCTATGAGCCCCCCCAGTAGAGGACGGCATTCAGAAGAAATCAAGCTTTCAACGAACCCTCCCATTGCAGGAACCACTGATCAGCTACTTCTGCCCTCAGGTCACTAGTTTAGCAAGGATCAAGACATTTCACTACTCCAGAACACAGATTAGTCTGCATCCCTTCTGGAAGGACTGTCATGACTTACAGATGTTTCTGTCGATGCTGGTAAGAACAACGTACACGTTGTGCTGGTTCTCTCTCTCAGAAAGAAGGCTACCAGGCACACATCTCAATTTCTGCTACTAGCATCACCTCCTGAACAAAGCACACAGGATCTGGGGCCGTGGAGCAGAAACCCACCCTTCCTGCCCTCCTTAGCCCCAGTCTGGCTTTTCATGCCTTCCCTCAGGACCATGAGGGGCAAGGCAGCTGGTGCTGGAGGTGGCTCTACCATCTTCACCAGCTTTCAGCCATCACAGATTCCCCTTGACGTGGGGAATGCTCCCTTCCAGACCTCTGACGAGTCTGCAAAATCAGCGTGGTGGACTGGAAAATCTGGTCATGTGTATTGATTTCTGCATCATGTTACAACTGCACTGGCTACGCATTGTTCTGGGGCACTGGCTTCTCGCCAGGTTAGAACTGTCAAAATTAGCCATGGAGTATTTTCATTCAACTTTCTAAATATGTAACATTGTGAAATCATCTTTTTTGTGTGTGCAAGGAACGGATTTTTCAAGGAGGTGTATGAAAAATGATGGTACCCTCCCCATGTTTAATACAACTGAAATTTTCAAGGACTTAAAGACCATGTGGTAAGAATGAACAAAAATATCATAAACCTTCTTTTTTTACAACTCCACACTGCCACCATAAATCAGACCAAGTAGCTTTGCCTTTAAAACTGAAAGGACTAAGACATACACACATTAAACATAAAAATTAAATACTGAAGAAACCTTCCTATAATCATCTATACTTCAGTCAAATTCCTTACGGAATTCACAGTCACATTGCTTCAAGTTAAAAAAAAATATACCTAAATACTTTTAAAGGAATATATAACAAGGAGGATAAATAACAGAATTTTGAAGTAAACCATGCGGTCACCATTTTCATAAGTCTTTCAAAAGAGATCTGGTTTCCTACAACAAAACATATGAACTTGTGTGAACTATTGCACATCATTAAGAGCTGAGAGGCATCACCAGAACATTATGGTTTCTTAGCTTATTTCATCGCAAGATAAATAATTGTGAAATAAAACCATACTAAAAAAAGTCTCTATTGATCCTAGATGAGACAAAAAAAGTTATTAGGAATTTTTTAATAAAATGTGTTTTGATAAACTTCTTGGAATAAAAAATCTTTTAAAAAATAGGATAACTTTTAACATTCACATCATTATCAGAGAGATGACATTCGACAAGTAGTGTCATAAGAAAGACCAGGCTTGGAGGAAGAGAGAGTACCTTTTATGAAAACAAATTTTACTGTTGTAAAGAAAGGAAAGCTTTCAGGCAGAGAACCCCTTATTGGGTTACAGAAATAAATCAAATGCAAAGCTCAGCATAGACTAGGGACTGTTTATCTAATATCTACATTGTTTTTATCAACGTAAAAAATTTGAGGGGGGAAAAAAGGTAATGAGAACCTGTGGGGCAGGAAAAGAGGCAGGTAGGTAGTGTTAGCACCTTTGCAAAAGTGGGGTTTAGCACACCATGAAGTGGGAGAAATTGCAAAGGCTGAACCGATTTCTACTCTGTGATTACCTCTCCCTATAAATCCTGCCTTTCCTTAGGGTATAATTCGACACTACATCTTCTTTAGCAGCAAAGCTGTTTTAGGAAATTTTGCATTCTTCCCTTAACCTGTTGGCTCCTTTCTACACCTGCACTGCAGTACTGCCTGCTCCGCTGAGCCGGCCTCACCATCGGAGCGCGCTGTGCAAGATCATCAATAGGATCTGGAGTTAACAAAAACAAAAAGCCCTCGACACCTCCAAAAAGATACTTGGGAGCAAAGCCAAGGGTGAGAAAAACCCAAAATGTCAAACTGCATCCTCTCAAAATGGTAAAATATTCCCCAAAGGTTCGATTTGTTAGCAAGGACTTCAGATTAGCAGACACAATTCATTTATGTTTGGCAACGTTAACTAATTATTATCTGCAGACAGGAAGCACAGCTGCTCTGTGTGCTCTACCAGCAGTATAAAGCATATTAAGAAAGCAGCAGCATGATAGAAAACATAGCTCCAAAGAAATCATATACTGACAAACTTTCAGGGATTTCAATTGTTCACTTTTTAATTGGTATTATTTCTAACAAGAAAAAAATGGCTATCCTCAAGAGACTGCAGCATTATATTTGCTTGAAAGCTTATTCTTTAAATAAAAATGGCTGTTCATAGAAAGTCTATTAGTTCCTTCCTTCATCCTCATCGAAATATGTTCTATCCCTTGGGAAATAAATTTTAATTTACTGTAATTTTTCTTGAGGTTTTTCACTTAGTATGTCAATGTACACTTCTCCCTCCTCCCTTTTTTTCTCTTTGTGTAAAGACCAAGCTTTTTATGAACAGAATTAAATGTGAACAAATAAAAAACAAATGAGTCAAAATCTGAAAAACAGCTGGAATTTTTATGGATCATTCTTTACAGCACTCTTAATTTTAATTCAGTGTTCATGTTTCTGTTTTCTAAGGAACAACAGGGAAAAGGAAGCCTCCTACTAAATAATACAAAATTAAACAAGTCCAGTTAATATTGCCTATTGACCTAATGTGTGAAAAGACTCCAAGTTTCTTATATAGAAAAGCTTATCTATTTACTCATTTGGGGCAAAAATTACAGTGACTTCAAGCGGACCAAGCTTCTACAAGCTTCAATCCAGCCTGGCTAGTGCTCGGTACAAGGTACCCTTCTAAATCCATAGCAATGAATGATTGAGTGAACAAGTGAATGAATGAAGATAGCCATGGTATTTAGAAGTGCTGAACATGCACAAAGTGGTGACGTGAAGAAAGCAGCCAGCAAACCGTGAATATGTGAATGTAAATTCTCTTTCTTGTAATCAATATGGCAGCCAACCAACACACAAGCTACGAGCTGCCAGAAGGCTATTAAAATAAGAACGCTAATCCAGATACGAAGTGATAAAGATATGCCTAAGGATAAGCCACACATCACCAAGGTTCACTACATTTATGGTATCACTTCTTTTTTGTATTGAACATGTACAAAGTGGAAGAATCATGGTTCACTGCTCCAACTGAATGGATCGGACATCATGCTAAAGTAAAGGGCAAATCTAGCCAATATTGACAATTTGCGAGAAAATGAAAAGGTATATTAGATGGAAGCGGCAAAATTCTGCATGAAGAGCTGCTTTTTTAAGAGATGTGCCTCAGTGTGAAACAGGTGAAAGTCTGTTCTACTAGGGTAGAGCCAAGTTCTGTGAGAGCATGGAGGCCAACACAGAAACACCAGCCCTGGGCAGGCATGGGGCAGGACTATGTAACCATTTGAAACAGGTGAAAGTCTGTTCTACCAGGGTAGGGCCAAGTTTTGTGAGAGCATGGAGCCAACACAGAAACACCAGCCCTGGCCAGGCATGGGGCAGGACTATGTAACCATTCCCACTTCAGGTATCCTTCGGTTGAGACTTCTGCTACAGGTGAGGATGGACCATCAACAAGTCAGGTTCTCCATTCTCATGCTCAGCCTATCAGCCCTTTGTTATCTATGACTGCTAACTTCATGCTAGCCTCACTATCGATTTCCCTCACTATTGATTACACTTTTTTTTTTTTTTTTGAAAAAAAGCTTTGCTTACTACTGATATTTGACTAACAAACCTGTGATTTCTTAAATCCCTTCAACTCCTCTCCCGTGTTTTTGAATACTAACGCCATATTTCTTATTCTGTAATAATACTAGTCCTTTCCCCACTCGACGTAGTTAAGAAACTAACCTTGGTGATAGATTTGCAATACAAAATGTATTAAATTTGTTCTATGTTTTAGGATGGGGCTTTACTCTACACTTAATTTGACCATATTCAAGTGCCCTCAGCCCCTGAGTTTCCCTCTCACTTTAGATACAGTCATTTCTACTTCTGCAATCTCATTCACGTTAGCCAATCGCTTTTTAACATGCTTCCTGAAAAGACAATATAACAGTCATCTAGTAAGGGAGCATCATCAGGAACTTAGTGATGCTCCTAATACAATCTGGAAAACAATATAAAATATTCACTCATCTGCATTTTTATGATAATGCATATTTTCTTTAAATACATAAGTATAGTATTTGCTAGTATAGAAATGTGTATTCTACCTAGAAGTATCTACTAATTATTGAGCAGTAATTTTCTGGGAAAGAAAAATGTAGCCCCTATTACTAAGGTCTAATCAGGTTTTTCCTACCATATGCCTCTACAAGGCAGAAAACAATAGTTAAAGAAATGTCTAACAGCTAGCATCAGTCGCATTAACACATGTCATGGAGGTCCTGCTGTGTTTTATTAGACAAATATAAAATTAACAACAGAACGATAATGATTTCCTAAACTGGTTCCAACACAAATTTCCAATTTGAGGTCAGATGTATTGCCTATTAAAGTTTTACAACAGCAGTCAAATAGTGGTAGTTAGTTCCCCAGAAATAAGAGTATTCACCAGAAGTAGTTTTAAGAGTGTTGTTTATCACATAAAACAAAATAAAAATTATTATAGCTTTACCTGAACTGTTCAGACAATAATATCCAGAGAAGATGATGTTGGTTTACCTTAATTTCAGACAATGCAGTTAAAGACAATTGAGATAATTACATTTGTACCAAATATACACTACAACATAGTGATTGCTTGATCTGATCTTTGTAAACTGTCATCTTCAAACTACTTAGCAAGCATACACTGATGTTATATTGCTTACAGAGCACGGAACTTAAGATAACAGCTACTGTGTTTTTGCACTGGTAAACATTTTCATCATGATGAAGGAACTTCAATCAAAGAAATGGATTTTTTTTTAGCATATCACTAAATTAAAAATGAAGATATAATTTTAGATTGACAAAAATACAGATGACAGCAGGACATATTTCATAATAACAAAAAAGTTCTTCAACAACAGTTGCTTGACACATTTAGCAATCTGAAGTTAATATTTAAGTTTTTCTCAGAAACCACCGACAAAGACAGTAAGTTATACTAAGAACAATAGAAATGAGAGTAAAACTTTCCATGGACCTATATTTAATTTATAAAAATGGATATTTTAATTTTTATTCATGTCTATAAAGATTATTTTGAACATATTTGTTTAAAATACGTAACTGAATAAGACTAGTAAGCTGCCCATACGGAAGAACAAAATTCTAGCCCAAAGTATGCCTCTGATCTAAATAAAACATTTTAAAAAATAAGTAAGATTCATAATTAATGTTGTAAATGTCCTTAACAAATTAATCCAGCGAACTGGACTAAGGCTTTGTAACATATTCATAAAGGTGGCATTAAGAGAAGTGTCAGTGTAATAATGTACATCATTCAAGGTATGCTTTTCTTATTCATATACCTTTCTCCAGACCAAAAGCAGGAGTGCTTAAAAGTGTTTCCACAGCAGTATTTATGCAAAGGGATAGAGGATGAACTCAAGCTAACGTTAAACTAAGATATCAACACTAACATAACACAGCAAGGGAGCCAAGACTAGCTAAAAATTTGTCTGCGACTGGGACAACTGGCCAGCACTGAGCCCTGGGCTGCTGGGGTAGATGAACCAGTACTGGCACCTGAGCTAAGTAGCTAAAAACTCACCGGAAAACTTTTATTTTTAACAGCAACAATAACCTGCCGATTTCCTCAAGCGCTCCAGACTGTCAAAACTGAAGACGGGCTACCAAGAGAGGTGCGAGCAATATGACCAAGGCACACAGCAGTCCAAGAGGATGCAAAACTTTCCAAACCGAATGACTGTACATATCCATGCTGTATACATGTGTAATGACACGTTATGGGGATAGACATATACACCAAAAATACAAGCGTAGGGCCTGCATTATGCAGGGCATCAGCATTGCATAACACAGGCTCTCTGGACTTTAAGAAACTATAAAACTCATATTAAAAATCACTAACGAGGTAAGATCAAACATTGCAATTACTTCCAGAGTGCTGAAGATGCCTAGGAGCAAGGAATCACCTGCTTATTTTCAAGTAGCAAGAGTATTTCTTTAATGGTCTCATATGCCTCATATCTTGGCTTTACACTATGGCCTTATGCTGGTTTTCTAGCAACCGAGTCCTGTAAAATCAGGACGTGAGATTGGGTTATAGTGTGGGAGATTAACTCTCCCTTCTCCCCTTCTGCCCAGTTAGGAACTCTTTGGGGTTTCATTATTTAGCTTCCCCTCAGGCGTGGGGATAACACCATCAGAGCCATTTTACAGGCAGCAGGATTCTGTAAATGAGGCTCTTATTTAAACAGTATCATGCGGAGCTGATGTTAAAGTTCTCGGCTATTTACAGGTGACATCACACACGATGGCTTCTGAAGCACAGCCAAAACAAGTATCCTGCACAGATTAAATTTTCTTGTCCAACATATATCAGAAAACAGCCATTCTGCCCTTGCTTCACTTCACAAATCTGTTTCCACAATCACATACACGATAGGGCCACAGAATATCCTTTTTCTACCCTGGAACAACCACAGCTTGGCTCTCTCTCTACAAAAGCTGAGCAGCATTTGCAGGGACAGCCGTTTTCTTGCTCCTCAGACAAATCTATCCCTAGCAAAAGCCTGCAGCAAACAAACAAACACACCAACAAGCCAACAATGCCCCCATAAAAAGAGCTGGTAGCAGCTCAAGAGTGGCAAGGCTACCTAATCACTGCTTAATTAATCAGCTTCTGACAGTGCCGCCTATAATAATAAATCAGGATGAGAATATTTTAGTTTTACCATTACATTTTTTGGAATTAATTCGAAAAGAGGTATTGAAGTTTCAGGAATAAGATCTTCTGGGGGAAATTATATATGTCTGATTATTTAAGCAAGGAAAAAAGTTATGTTTGTTTTCCAAGGAGAAGTAATTTAATAGCAACTCAGCTTTCCTATTCCTTGGTAAAAGTGTACCCGTATAGGCAGTCCCGTTAATTTCAGGGCAATGGCTCACACGAAGTGAATTCTGAGAAAATAGTTGTAGGAGAGGGCCCTAAGTTCTTAAACACAACGTGCTGACTTATACAATAAATGCAGCCTTTGAAACCTCCTGCTATCTCTCTGTCAGATATTAATTCTACACAGTAAATTTCACCATTTATTAGCATGCATTTGGAGTTTATTTTCTCAATGTTTAATCACGCATGGTAGTCATTAGCATATATGAACACTCCTTTTCTAGAGCAGTTTCTGTAGAATTCTCATTTGAGTTAATTACTATGTAAGATAGCTAAATTCTAATTAAAATTCAATGGCACATGTAATGATAAAAATTTATCAATATGGGGTCTTTTTCAGCAGCTACTTTTATTAAATTGCTTTGCTCCATTGTTTATTTCTTGAAATCAGGACTCTAAATTAGGCTGTTTTATAAACACTGTAATAATGTTTTCATTGGATTTGTCTGTAATTTTTTACTTCAAATTTTAAAGAAACAAATGCTTTTCCAGTTTTGTTTTACTCATTGTGGGTTTGATACGGCTCATAAGATCTACACTAACCTCCATCTCGGAGCCCTGAAAATGATGTAAAGCACCCAAGTTTAGTACCACTCAGGTTAATGGTTAAACATGCATTAATTCAGTGGAGCTATAGGAACAATGGAGTCCTCAAATATATTTTGCTTTTGTAAAATAAAGTGTAAATAAAGTAGACCAAACCTTGCCAACAATTTAAAAAAATCTTAAAGGAGGAGTGGATACAAACGCCTCGCTTTTCCGATCTGCAGTCGGACACTACCACTTTTCTACCTCCTAACACTGCAAATTGCTCTAAGTACAAAGTATAATTAACACCAGATAGCGATGAACATTCCTCATGCCAAGTTTAATGCAGCAGACCCCGTTGTCTCTCAAGCTCGCTCTGACACTGCACTTTCAAAAGTAGCCCCTGTGAATGCTCACATGTATTTGCATAAATGCCTGGAAACGGAGGAAAATATTTTCCTCACACAAACACTTTTCCATTTTTAGGAAATTTGTCTATGCTAGACAAGTCATTTAAAAATGATGGCTATTTGTTAGAGTCGAATCTAAGCTCTAGCTGTGCTTGCTGCATGCAGGTTGCACTCCTAAATCGCCCTGAAAGCTGCAAACAAAAAGAAAAAAAAAAAACACACTCTGTCGCATCAAACGCAGAAGGCTGTTATTCCCAAACTCAAAAAAAAATTGACTAATCACCCTTTAATCAAGTTATGGTTAATAAAGTCATCCAATTTTTGCTTAATCATGTTAATATTCAGACATGTTAAACAGTAAATCCCTTCAGGCATGCAATCCTGTTTGCCAAGTTTCAGCCTACAACAAGGTGTAAATCTCTGAAAACAACCTTTTGGAAACACTGACAAACCGTTGGCTATTATAAAATAAGTGGAAGTCTCTGTAAAATAAAGAAAAAAGTACAGCTGAGCGTCTGTACAAATGCCTAGCCTGCCAAAAGCAGGGCAGAACTCCAATGTCCTAGATTTAGCAGTTGCAGAATGTCCTTTGCTATATGAGGCAAAGAATATTATTGAAACGGGCAGGAAAAACAAAAATGAATGATAATTATTTATTATTAGATTATAACATTTATGACAAAATATAGCTTGATGCTCTCACTACCAGTTACATTATAATATATCTGGCTCTTAGCAACATTTGTAATCAGATTTATTCAGTTGTTTATTTTTAAAGGTATTTTATGACTTCTGAAGCAGAATAAATAATAAATAATGCATTTCCTCAGTGTTGGTGGGAAAACTCAGGCTATAATTAGCATACAAAATTACATATTCCAATACTTGATGTTCACCGATGCCATTTCTGTCATGCCAGACAGCACAAATAAAAAGCTGGGAAGCTAAATAGCCCCTAATAACTTCATTCTCATAAACACCCACCCTTGCTCAAATACTGGTCCTTTGAATAACTCCTGGAGGTGGAAGCCCCCATCCGCAGCTTCCACCAGCCTTATTCGAAATGAACCTACTTTGTGCTGCAAGTTACATTCAAATAACGGATTTCTGCGGGTTCCTAAGGAGTGGCGCAATGAAAACTGCCGACACCGTGGGCAGGAAGGCCCCTTTAAAGACAAAATATGGGGAGATGCCGAGCAGGGTCTCCCACAGAGGACCTTTGTACTTCGATGCAAATGAATCTCAGAAAAACAGACTGCAGACAATGACGGGGGAGAAGTCACAGAGAACCAATCCATCTGCAGCTATTTTGTTAACTCAATGTTTCTTACATTCTTTCCTCTACACAAAACACTTGATGTTGACAGCTGTGAATTTTAAACAACTATGCTGTGTATGTTTTTCTAATTTTGTGTATTCAGATAGTTTCCCTGCACTGGGGGCTGAAAGCGGAGTCCTCCGATTCCATAATTTAGAGATTTCATGCTTTTCAAAAAGTCACAGCCACTCTGATCGAAAAACAAAGTAGAAATTAAGCGTCCAGTGGAAACAGCTTCAAAGGGCAAGAAAATTCAGTCTTTAGTGATGTTATACAACACAAAATTCACATAAATACGAACTACAATTAGAGCATGTCTCTGTAAACTATATTCCTCATGTGATAATTATATTAATAAAACACGGAGAAACTTTGTTTGGCTAAACCACATTCTGATTTCTCAAAATCCACTCGTACTTTGTAGTGCTCCTTTTAATGAAAAACTGCAGTCTTTTGAAGAAAAAGTTTGCATTCAGTCAATTGATCAAATAAAATATTTGGACAACAGTAAGTTATCCATGTAATGAATGAAGTTTTTACGAGGGCAAAATCTAACTTAAAACAGATGCTCATCTAAAGCAATGTTTGTGGGTGCATCAGAAAAGTCATGTGAGCAACAGGGACGATGGGGACAGACGCCCTCGGTGCTTGTCCCAGTATTCGACATGCTCAAGTCCTAAGCCTTTTTTGCTTCCTCAAAAAGTAGGGCATTACAGGGGGTCTGTTTGGCTCCAACTTCTACTCTAGAGAAGGTCTGGAGAGGAAGGTAAGAGTGAAAAGACCTCACTTGGAAGATGTCCTGATGGGATCTAAGGCTAAATGGCTCTGGAATGGACGGCGAGGTGGTCAACAGTGCTAAAACTGAAGGGAGACATATGCCATTTAACAATTTTTGTCTTGTTCTGCTGAATTTCCCCCCAAATTCAACCGTGGATTGCTAGTTGCTAGGGGACAGACCTCTTGAGACCTGGGTGCCAACCCGCATGGGCTACTCCCCTTCATCTTCGCTTCAGACATGGAGCCTCCCTAAAGGGAACCGCTGACAAAATGGTGTGTTGTCCCTCTTGCCATGCTGAGCCTGCTCACTCTGTGGCTACCCGCTCCCATCAGACACGCTCCCTCCCCAGCCCTGTGGGAACCGGAGCACAAGGGCACTGCGGTTTCGCTCGGGGGAGGACGGGGAGGTGGGTTTCGTCTAGTCTGGAACTGCATTTTCACTCCTTCCCAGCCGCTTATTGTTCTTCTTTTGGCACCAACAGGACATATTTTGGACGTGATTTTCTCCGTGGGTGTGGAAATTAATCTGTCTCCAAGGCACATCAGGCCTGGGACAGTTTTGAAATACGTGCGAGGGGATGCGGAGGGGAGGGAAGGCGCGGAAAGGAGGTCACTTGCGCATGCAGGAAGAGAAGCCCCACGTGGCCTCCTCCAGCCTGGCTCTGCGGCACCTCACACCACGCTCGCTTCATCAGCCCTTCCCGTCCTGCCGTGGCCGCGAGCTTCCTCCAAAGGGGCTCCGCACATGGCCACGTCACCCAGGCCTAACATCAACAGAGGTACCCGCGCCCGAGGGAGGGACGGGCCCTTTACCAACGTCCACACCAAGGCCTGAGGTGGCTCCACAGGGGCCTTCCCAGCAGAATGGCCCCTCCGAGCACGGCCTGCTCCGCACTCTTCTCTTCCCAGCATCCCTCTGCTCCCGTTGCTCCTCTTTAGGGCGAGGCACAGCAAATATACAGGGAAATACATGAACTAAATCTGACAATGAGGTTGAAACCACTTATACTATACACTACAGGAAAAAACACCACCACCCTGACAGAATTTCAATCCAGAGGCTTTGGAGGGTCAAAAGAGCCATAAGAAGTTTTTAAAGTGTGTGTGATTTTTCCTTCCATCATTTTCTAATTAGAAAAGAATAAAAGGGAGAAATGTATCAACTGCTTATAATTTTCTTACATAGACTCTGAGTCAGTAAAAGCATTAGAAACCACAAGCCACGTACATGTTTAGGCACTCCACTGGCTCAAAATTATGCTTTCCACAAACAAAAGGCCCCTCTCTACAGATTTACACAATAGGTTTACACTGAGCCATTGCGATCTATCATGTAACCAAGTACTTAATGACTCTTTAATATAGGGATTACTGACACAAAAGATCTAACAGCTGCTTAAGAGTTACTACACAGCAGCAGCTTTCCAAAAAGATATCACTTCATCATTTTTATATTTTCTAAACTATCCAAAGACACTTATATTCATGGCAGTGACTTGGAAGACAGAAAAAATCCAAACAGAAATAAATTAGAATATACTTGACCTCAGTGAACTGGGAAAAAATTAAATTTAAACACCTTTCAGTTTAGAACAGATTTGTTTTCATTTATTTCTGACTTGCCAAGAGCTTTAAAAACTGCTTATTTTATCTGAAAAGATGACTTGCAGACTAAGACCCTGTATTTCATACTGAGCCCAAGAATTACATTTTTTTTAGCCAAGTTCTAAGTCCTTTGAAAGAATCATGTACAAAGATAGCACTGACAGATTGTGCAGCAAAAGCGGTAATGGGTGTCGCTATAATAACTAACCCTTTTAGAAAAGGGGAGAAGAGACGCTAGGGCTTTTTCCTTCGCCGTATGTGCGCCCAGTGCGTGCATGTGTGTGTGTATAAATATATGTATTTATAAATCCCCTAACAATGAACATTGCCGCTGCCAAGCACTCAGAGACAAAGTTGATTTCCTTTCAAGTAATTGATGTAGACTTTCTTCAGTATCCAGTCCAGACAAGTTCTCCAACGTGAACAGGAAATCACACCGTCAAAGGAAAACTGAGCATTCCTTCCACACGGTCTGGGTCAGCTCCTCAAAAACACTAGATTTATACTACTGCTGCCAAAAAACCTTGCATTTCCATGCCCTCCTGTTGCTAAGATAAAGGATGTTTCCTACTGCCTCAGAATGCCGTCCTCATTTAAAACTCCAGCTATGTTCTGACAAAACATGCTGCTGTCACCCCAAATTGAGCAAATGAGCCTATGTCCTACAGTATAAAGACCAAAAGAGTTATTGAATATCACCCGGGGAGCACAAAATGAAAAGGCTCCCATTTCTTCCTGACCTTTTTGGGCATTTTTTCCTGAAATCGGCCTAGCCCTTCAGCCTTCATTTCTCATTCTGTCGGTGGTAGCACAGGAAGGACAGCTTGGACTTTTCAGTTTCAAACAGATCAAGTTTTGTTAAATAACTTTTTTTTCTTCTTCTTCAAACCCGAGGCGGAAGGGAACACTGTGAAGAAAATGGAAACTGGCAAAGAGCTTTAACTTCAAATAGCCTTATAAGTCAGTGTTGATGTGCAAAACTAATTCTGTTTTTTTGGCATTTAAATATAACTAGACAGTTGCAAAAGGGAGGGGTGAGGGGCGAAGCGCAAGGCAGATTACCAGCCAAGTGAGAAACACAGAGCTCTGCCGTGCTCTAACTTCTGTTTATCAAAAGAAATAAGCAATAGATGCACTGGCACTAAGGTTTATAGACAAAACTGTATATAAACTTGTACTGGAAACTTGCAGGAAAGGAACCTTTGGATAAAGAGCTAAGAGAAAGGCATTTCACTCATGTCAGAAGGAGAAGATTCCAGGTAATGAGAACTCCCGGCTCCAAGAAAATATACATGCAAATAGCCCCATTCATTAAAAAAAAAAGAATACTGCTGAATATAATGTATCTAAATATTTGTTCAGGGTTAAGTGGTGTTGTCTAAACAAGCAGAAAAGCTCTTTTTTCATGTAGATTTGCTCTCCCCGTTAGGAGTGCTAGCCACAAACTTGCTACTCACTCCTTTATGCACGTTTCCTTTCCCAGAAAACTTCTCCCCATGCTGTTTTGTAGATGCAAGAGGCAAGCAGGAGCTGACATCAAGCATCTGTGTGGCCCACATCATCATCTACCCAAGCTTTAACTCGCTGATTAGTCTGCTCCTTGCCATATACACGCTGATGGGAAATCACACGCACTCATCCCCTAGAAGCAAAGCATTGAGATGGACACCTTTGTCAGCCTGCAGTTTCACACCACGTGCAGGAAACTGCATTTTACCACTCTAAAATAATCTGTCTGTGAGGCACAGCCTGTATCCCAAAGCGTTGCTGTTTAAGCCTGCTAGCGACGCTGCTGCATCAACGTTACCTCTGCTGCTTTCAGAGTTGTCATTATTTGATGCTGTTGGTCCAGTGCACAATCCAGAAACACTTCATAACTAAGAGGAAGAAACAATTTTCTACCACATGAAACAACCATTGGTGCAAAGGGTCAACAAGCACTACAACTGCTGCAGGATCTGCAGCGCTGAAGGGGATAAAGGAGACTCAAGTGTGGAATGGGATCCTGACTGCCATTAACTCTTCTGTAAGCGATATATGGAATCACTCAAGCAGAAGGGGAGATCTCTGACAGCTCACTCAAAGGAAGATGAGCGAACGCTCCGTGCTCAATAGGCATCTGGAGGGGAGGCACCACACGCTTGTTCTTGCGCCAGCAGAGAGAAAGCAGTTGTACGAAACATGCAGGGAGGTGAAGAATGCTTGAGAGTTTCAGGAGCAAAAGAAAAGGCACTTAAAAATTAGCGTATACAATCTCCTTTGATCCTCTTCAAGAATATATAGGTCACTCAAAAAACACCAGCTTTACCTTGAACACTCATCACAGCATCTGAATAGAGAACACACACACAGATACGTGACATTCTGTTATCACAAACAGAAGGGAAGCATTTGCACGTAGTCTTGCATCTAACAGTCTCAGTTCATTTTTGACTGAAGTAAATAATCTAAAGACAAAAAGCAAATTTCTATTTAGTGCCTGCCGCTGTTCAACGCTATTTTGAAGTGCTATGTTCTAGGGGAATGCAAACCCCATTCTGAGGACAGCATTTACTTTATGAGTTTTCTTTAATCTATTATTCTACATCTATTGCTTAATATTTTTTCTAGCCAGTTATGTGCACCAATCAGCCAGTAATCGAGGACACAACTCTATCCCCCTCAGGTGGAGTCCCTTTCCATTGTACAAGAGTCGTTTGTTGATGTGGAAATATAATTTTTGACTGAAACAATCCTGGAGCACCAACATACTCCAAAAGTGAAAAATTACAACTTAGCCTGTAAAATACATCGCTGCTAACACAAATAGCCAGATCAAAGAAACGGCCAAAACAAAATATTCAAAAATGAAAATGTAATTTCACAAGCAGAAGTGACCCTCCAAAACCCCCAAAATTGAAGCCCTAGATCGGCAGAGAAACCTTCATATAGTTTCACATGGAGAACCCATTTTCTTTTACCAGTGCTCTTCACCTTCACCTCCATAAATAGCTCTTCTCCTCTCTTTGGTGGAGGAAAGCAATCTACCATGCCCAGGTGGATTTAATAAGGGAGGTGTAATACTTGAGGTCAAAGAATATGAATGGATTAAAAGATTAGGGAGAAGAACATGAAGGTTTTCACCTTTAAGGTTCCTGTTCTGAATTCATCTGATGTGAACAGTGAGTGCACAGTGTAACCATCAGGGAGCTGTGGCTGCATGGAAATCTTTCCTTCAGCTCCCACGAGTTACAGGATGGGATCATTTTAGAAAGCCTGAATAGGTTAAATACATTTTCTAAGATTGTCTGTCTCTATCAACTTCATATCTACTTTTCACTTTCTTTATATTTCATTACTACAAACACAGAGCTGCATACATTTCACTATTAAATTCAGAATTATCAGGCACAACACGATGTCTTCCTGTTACTTCAAACCTCTTATAATGAAGACAGATGTAAAAAGATCAGAGCTAAAAAGATCCACTTTTTAGGACAATTCCATATTACTCAAATGAGTGATGTTCATTGTATACCAGACTAGACCTACTTTAAACCATGATCTAAGGCACAAAAAGAACAACGAGACTTTGGCAAAAGTTATTCCTGTAGCATCCACCAACAGATCAGCACCTGTGAACTGCAGTTTAGCTCTTCCATGCTTGCAAGGGGTGAGCTCAACAAGTAGGATGTGGTTTCTAGGTAGTGGAATAACATTTAAAATAACATTTAAAATAGCTAAGTGTTACATTAAGTTTCAGAATTTAAAACTGTCTATGATTACTCCTCAAATTCCTTCAGTTAAGCAAACTATTTCACAGCAGAACCACCAACAAGGAATGAGGCTGCTTTAAGAAGAAACTCAAAACTCCAGAAATGAGCCTCGCTTTTCCAACGTGATGAATACACACACACATGCTCAGAGTGCCGAGGGACATGGAAAATAATTCACTGCTAATACTTGGGTAATAGTCTTGCTAATGGCAAATTCATTAGCATTGTTCAACATGGTGATAACCCCGACCTACGTTAATTTTGGAATGACCTTGAGTTATTAGCAGGTGACGACGAAAGCAGTACAGTGTCCGGCCAGAAAGTAAAACCTATGACGAGACCCACATGTCACACACACACACACACACAAAAAAAACATGAACTGTTAATTTACTTTACCTCTCTGATACATACTAGTAAATCCATTTTTGCCTCCAAGAGCTTCCTCAACAGGAAGGAGATTTAAACCTTCTCAAACACACAGAAAATGCATCGCGTCCTTAGGCTGGATTTGCTTAACAAGCAAATGAAAATTGACATTCCACATGTCACACACACACACACACAAAAAGAAAACATGAACTGTTAATTTACTTTACCTCTCTGATACATACTAGTAAATCCATTTTTGCCTCCAAGAGCTTCCTCAACAGGAAGGAGATTTAAACCTTCTCAAACACACAGAAAATGCATCGCGTCCTTAGGCTGGATTTGCTTAACAAGCAAATGAAAATTGACATGGCCAGTTTCAGACACTCTCAACGTAACACCCTGAGCAAGTATAAGAGCAGTATAAGATCAGGCACACACAGGGGGAGCGGTCGCAACGCTTCCTTCAGTCACAAGGCTGCTCTAAGGAGCTGAACTGCTAAACTCTGTTATTATCACTTAACTTACAGCACTCCTCAGTTTAAGCTGGTGCTCTCTTTGGGGGGAAAACCCTTCTTAAGGTACATATTTGACTTTGATCCAGCGACACGTTTCTGAAGGACAGGATCTGCCAGGACAGAGATGTACAGTACTTTATTTAACCCGTGTGCCATACGTGACACTTTAGGCACTTCCCATCGATATTCCTTCTGCCCTCCAGGAGGAAACTGCAGGGAAGGAAATTCCGTGGGAAATGCTCAATGGAAAGAGAGGAATTTTAACTTGCAGTCAAGCTGAAAGAGGATTTTGCCTTACTTTTAATGTTACAGAGACCGAGCTAAGGTTCTGATTCTAAAACGCACATAATCAGATGACTGCAACAGAAACAATGCAACAGTTTCTGAAAACAAAAGCAGAAATAAAAATCTCAAAAAAAAGAAAAAAGAAATATTGAAAACTTCTACACAAATCAAAATCCTAAGCAGCTAGGAGTACGTAGCAGGCATTTGTTGCAGGTATAATCCATATTGAGAAATTCTATGGTGATTTTCCTGAAAAACTGGTTTAGATTTGACTGAGTTCTGCGTCAAGAGAAATGGTGCTCTATGCGCTTTATATCCCTCTTTTTTAATGTACTGAATACAAATAATGTTTAGCAGAATAATGGTGTGATATGTTTCTATGATCCTAATTTAACAAGCAGCAAAGGTACATAGGCTAGGAAAAAAAAAGGATTACCTTATAAGAAGACATGAGAAACAAATAATTATACAAAAACATGGAAAATGTAAACTGTGCGTGAATGCGGTCAGCGTTATATGAGAGTAAAACCTGACTTTATACCGGTTACTTTTTCATTCTTGCTATTTGGGAAGGCCTTTTCTTAAAATAAATAAATTAATTAATAATTCAATTCAGACAAGAACCCATAAATTGTGCCATTTTCTGATTTCAGATTAGAGAGAAATGTACACAATAATGCATGAACATCAAGAAGTAATACAAGTGATATACCATTTTGACACGGAACAAAAACAATTTATTTTCCTCTTGTGATCTCTGACAGTCAACAGAAGTCCTCGTCTTCCTGCAAACATGCATTTTAAACAGCCGCTCTAGGTCAAACAAAATTCCTTCACATTTTTGAGGAGGAGTTTCTTTGAGTATCAAGGGTTAGTGGCAATAATCAAGCATACATTTACTTATTGTCAGTATTCTTTAAGTAAAATCAAAGCTAGTCCCTAGAAAGAAAAGGACGGAACTGAGGGAACTTTCAGCAAAAGTTTTCAATTTCCACACTGACCCCAGCTCTCCGTGGACATGATTGAATAAGAGCTATTCCTAGTATTGCCATTTACACAGAAAGTCTCTTACAATCAGTATCCTAAACGTAGCACAATTGAACAACCATACAATTAAAACACAAAAGACTTTTTGATAACAAATCTTCCTAACAAAGAGCATCTTGAACACTTCCTTCACAAGCAGATGTCATGGGATACTAAACAAATTTCATAACTGTTCACATCAATTTGCACTATTTGATATATTTTACTCTTTCTTCTTCTATGTCAGCCATTTATTTGTATTTCCAAGATGTACTAATTATCGCTAGGCAAACAAACACAAATTTAAAAAACAACCAGCGTGCCTATGATTACATGTGGTTTTCTAAGGCAAGCGGACTGACCCATCACTTATTTTCCTACAGTTCCACTTCTGTGCATCCTCCAGACAAGTGCTGAAAACTGCATCCACTTTCATGGCATAAAAATAACAATAAAAACTCAGCGCCCGTAGCAACCCTTGAGCTACCAAAAGTGAAAAGAATTACATTCTTAATTCACAAGACTCTCTCTACATATAATAATTCCTTTTAGGTAAAGGTCAAGTTACAAGACTGTTTGCATTATGCATAGTGATTTTCATTTGGGCTTATTATAAAGCGGTATAAAATTTATGATGTCAGATTTCATGACAGTTAAACCTCAGTTTGTTCTATTGCGGAATGGCATCTGGCTACATTGAATAACAAAGCTTCTGTATAAAATGACCTTATATATTTAGGCCAGCTCCAATAAAAGACATCAGACCAGGAAATACTTGAACAGATGTTCATAAAAATATATCACTTTTCAAGTGCTGAAGGACTAAAACGGGAATACAGTTGCATAATGGGAAACAAATTGTTACAGTCAATCATGAAAAACAGTCAACTGTGTAGATTCCAAAGTGCTAGGGGAAGAAAAACATCCTTTCCTGTAGTATTATTTCAAGGCATTTTATATACAAAAGCAAATAATCTAAGAAACATATTCAGTGTTGCTGCTTTATCTACTTACGAGGAAAAAACAGGTTCTTCAAGGAAATAAGCATATAAAAGCATGTTTTATTTGTTAATGTATGTAAAATCATGATTTTTAGCTGACAGTACAATTATTTATTATGACAATGCAACATCTTCAGTGAAAATTGAGTAGTCTTAAGGTGTTCTGTGCTGTTCATTCATGCAAAGAATTCTTGTCAAATATTTTAATGAGAAGAAAAGTATGGCAGTCAAGATTAAAAGTCAAGGTGACCTTTAACTGTGGAAAGCAGTATCTACATATCACTGCTTTTTTTTTCCTATTTTTTTAAGGTCATCACTTTTTCTCTCTTGAAGAGTTATGGCATAACTGCAAATACATAGTACAATAGTGCATTGAAACAGCTAATCGTAAAAACTGTTCTTCGTTCAAAATTAAGCTCTGCATCACCCCTCTTAAACCACACACATCCCTTGGACAAAAGTCAAATACCTGCTTCAGAGAATTGAGTAAAGAAATCAGATCTTAAACAAATTGATAGATGCACAACTATTATACAGCATCCTATAAAGCAATAGAGTAACATCTTAAAATTGTGATTCCTCTTCCTGAGGAACACTCACCCTGGGGATTCGATGCCTGGGACCTGCTCGTTCGCAGCCACCGCGCGTGCAGGGATCCCGCAGTGTCGCTTCCCTCCTTCCAGGCGTTTTGTAGCTTTTTATTTTTCCTCTACAACTTTCAGCAAGTCTGGAGGGGAAAAAAGGTAACGCACAGCTCAGTTTGTAGCAGGTCTTTAGCTCTGTCAAAAAAATAAACCAAACCAAACAAAACCTACCAATATGGGTGGAAAAAAAAGGCAAAGACAGGTTGAACAATACCTCAAGGCTGACCATGAATATCAATATGAGCTTGCTAATTCATGCACATCTCTAAATTTATTCACTTTTCTCTAATCTTTACTCACTTTCCTGCACAGAAAGCAGTTCAGGTTTAACATGGTATTAGAGTGGTGATAAGCTTTACAGATTAGAGTTGGTTTATGTCCAGGCAGCTTGGCTTGGGCTGCTCATGAACAGAGAGAAATTACTGTTTACTTGTACATGTCCACAAAGATATATTCTTAGTTATATATATTAAGAAGATTACTTACAGAGTATTGTTAATTATCTTTAGCACTCCCAAGCACAGTATCAAACACATACAAAAATGTGTTTTCTAATTGCTACTATGGAGAGAAAGGAACAGAAAAAGAACAGATGAAAACAAAGTACCAGGTGTCATTTCTTATGAAAAATTACACATAAAATAGTTTAATTAATGGGCGGTATCATTTATACAAGTTTCTAAGTGAATCTTAAGTAATCTAAACACAGTAAATCTGATTTAAGAAAATTAATAAGAATGCTGTGGATAAACTTGCTAAAACATGTAATAATGGGATGAATTTACTAAAATACAACAATGTTGGCACTGCTCATGATCAGACCCCGAACCTGTTGAAGCTATAGTCAGAATGATGCTCTTCCCTACTAAGTGCATCCAGTTCTCAAGCCTGAAATGACTGAGACAATCCAGGTATTTACACCCAAAATTACAACCTGAAATACAGTTAGTAGTGATGCATCATACTTGGAACAGTTCATATATATAACAAACATATTTCAAAATAAACTCTCACACTATGATCGAATTAATTTGCTATATCTTTCAGGAGCCTCCACAGAGTTTCACAAAGACTAAATTTGAGAATATTACATACCTTTGTATTTAAAGCATTTTAAACAACGTATTTGCTGACTTCTGAAAAAGAAACTACATCCTTACTAATGCTAAACACTTCCTCCATTTAAAACACAACTATATTAAACACACTAGTCTTCTATTTTACTTTTATTGAAATGTGCACAAGATTCCTTTCTTAGCTGCTTAGGAGACTTGGCACTAGTTATAAAAGATTTATTGATCCAGTACTAACTAGAGTAGATTACAAATAGTGAAGTGCCAAACAGTGCCTTTGCACCAGATTGTGATTTACAATTAAGGAAAAGAAACTGGATTATTAATTACGTACAAAAATCTGGACTTTGTGTGTTTTTAATTAAGTCTTGCAACAGAAATACCTTTTCTATACTTGGGAAAAACTTTTATGCCAGAATCTTCCCTCCAGGATAAAGAAAAAACACAGACCATTAATTCATACCGAACACCAAGTTCTGCTTTAAAGAAAATGCTTGTGTGAAAAACATGCATGTAAAAAAGAATGAACCTCTTAAATCAAAAAAATGGAATAAAACATCATTCATTAACAGATGATGCTATTGAATTTTGGTTTTAAAAAAATGCATTAAAATGGGCAAAAAAAATGCTCTTCTGAACTTCAAGAGATTTTTTTCCTATTTCTTTGCAAGCTTTCCACCAGGTAAAGTGGAACCCACATAGCTAAACTGTGTCACCGTAGCATAATTCTGCAGGATGATCTTAAACCCGCTATCTCTTGACTAGATTGCTTTGGATGGGTTACGGGTAAGACCAACAAGGCATTTGAACTGTAAAAGTGAAGCAGAAATGGTTGAAAGACCTGAGGGACACAAGATGCAACCCTTAAATCTAATAAAACCGAGTTGCATCGAGTAAAATGAGCCCTGAATAAACCAGAACTCCAGGAGGAGGAAATCTCCTGGCCACAGCTCCATGCTAGCGGGAAGCACGCTTAACGTGGCAGCGCGGGATGGAGTAAAGGGAGGATAAAGAGGCAGATTAAAGTGAGAGTAAAGAGTGAGCGTAAAGTGAGGGTAAAGACCCTGAATACGTTGAGGGTGAAGGAGGCAAGGAAACTGAGGGTAAAGGAAGCGAGGAAAGCAAGGGTAAAGAGCCCAAGTATGTTGGGTAAAGGAGGTGAGCGGAATACACAAGTTTGTGGATTCACAAATAAGGGGGTTCCCCCACATTCTTTGGCTGATGAGTGGGGCAAAGGAGTATATGCAGGGGGGAGGCTTGAGTGGAGCCAGGAGTGAGAGGAACCAAAGAGCATACGCCAAGAAGGAAAATGCTACCCCTTCTTTGGCAGGGGAGATGGGAGAGTTGGGTGACCTGAGGTGAGAACAGATGGAAGGGGGCAGGGAGTTTGGTGTAGGCGGGCCGGGAAGGCTGCAACTTCCGAGTACCTTGGCCAATGGGGAAAAGGAGAGGGCACCCCTCGGTTGGGAGATTAGGATGAAAGGGGGGCTACGTCCTCCAGCAATTTGAGAGGCCCCACAGGGATATGCCCGGTGGACTCTCCCTTTATTCAAATATAGTTTTAGGACTCCTCTGTCTCCTTTTTGGACGTTCAGTTCTTGACAGCGAGATTTTCCCGCACGCAGCCATATCTGAAATCCTTACCCTAATGGACGCAAAGGAACCTCGCTTGTAGACTCGGTTGTTTATTAAAACTAACCCTCGTTCATTTTCCAGTCATCTTTCACAGAGAAGCAAAAATTACTGAAATAAACATGTCTAGGAGGAAGTTTCATTTGCCTCTTATTACCAATCCATATTCAGATATGTTAATATAAAGATGTACAATATTACATAAAGGGCACAAAACCTGACATTGTGACACCGGTAGCTGAATGGTTCTCTTATTGTAGCGGCTCTTATTCAGCTATTTTCTAGTGCTCTCATCAGTCTTTTGTGTGAAAGTCTTTGGTGAGAGTCAAGTCTGAACTGATAAGGCCTTGGAGACATAATCACTGGCCTTCATTTTCCATTGACAGCACCACACAGCCAATTCACAAACATTTTCATATTAATATTGAAAAATTTCCCTA
>NW_010577824.1:165881-222945 GCF_000705375.1 Tinamus guttatus
TTCCCGGGGATGTGGCACTGAACATGCCTCAGAACAACAAGGTTGCTGCAACATTCACGTCAGTGCTCAGGGTGCAGGAAAGTGCTTTAGCCATCACCAGAGGTCAGCAGCCGTGTTGTCAGGGGCACAAACCAGCACCGCCAGGCGCAGGGACCGTACCAAGAACCGGTGAGATCACACTCTTCCTCACGAGGACAGGAAAAGTTTTATGCTATAGTCCATCTTTACAAATGACATGTTATCCTGTCCGGCCTCCAAAACACTTAGCTTTTCTACTTTCCTTCCACAGCTATTCAGGACTCAGAAATCTAAAGCCATAACATCACCACCTCATATCTTACGGGATGTCATTTTGGCAGCAAATAATTTACTTAAAAAAAAAAAAAATCAGCACTAGACACTTCTTTGGGACAGGATGGGCAGCATTTGCTGTGTTGGAAAACAGCCCATCAACACAAGTCTCATGAAATAAGACTAGGTTTTCAAATTATACAGTCACTGCCATAACAGTAAAAAAAAAACAAAAAAAACAAACAAAAAAACAAATTAAGTGTTTTTTTTATTTATAAATAAGTAAATGCTTTCTTCTACCTTTTATAATGTCCACCTCTTAGCATAACAAAGCTTTTCATAGCTTACTAATGGCTCCCTGTCACTAGTGCTGAGAACTATTATCACTGCTCTGCCCCTTCACATGGGCCTTTCAAACATCACTGTTTCACTTAATTCTTTCACCTCCTTCAGTTCAAATGCAATAAAAACCTTTCACTGGCTGACAACTAGAAAGGCAGAACAGCCTCCAACTGCTGTATAATTCAGGAGGGCTCTTTCTCATTTTAATTGGCTGCCTAATTGGAATGTTTATGGGTTCTGCGATAGCTTGGGATGAAAAGGCAGGGTGAGCAATTATGTGCTCAGCATTCCTATCTGGCAGAGTTAATAGTTTTTTTAAAAAAGCTAAAGTTCACTGGAATGCCATGTTTTTGTTCTCTAAGAAATACCTTGATTTGAAACAATGTAATCCCCAAGTCAGAAATTATGTCAAGCTGTGCTTATCCAGTAGCAAGTTTGAGCTTTTGGAAGCCTCTTTGCTCCTTTTTGATGTTAGCATAACATGAAGAACAGGAGGCTATCTGGTGGCTGTCAAGTTTTTAACTGCTTGCTCTCTCACTGGCTGGAGATAAGATGCAAGCAGAGCACTTGATGGACTTGATTAATTCTCTGGAACGAAGGTTTGTCTTTCTTGGCTCGATGAATGACTTCATTCTAGTAGATGAGGTCACCCAAGTCAAGGCAATAAAGTTTCTGATATTCACATGAAAGCCAGTTTTCAAAGCTGCCAGTCCCTAAGAAGAGAAGCACAAGTGTTTTCTCATTCACCTACACTCTAGTGGCAGCATTCGCCTGCTCTAATCTGTCCTCTCCAGCATGGGACTCTATTTCTGCTGAAGAACAGTTCCACTACAAAATTAGATTCAAAAATTTGTATTTTTTTAATATATGCTTTGTTCAAAAAAAAGCAAATATTTTTGCAAAGCAAGCTGTCAACATGCCAACAGGAGGAGAAATTACCTTCTAACTTTCCAGCCCGACCAAAGCAGAGGCTTTTTTTTTTTTCTTCCCTCAGTGTGACATTCCAGTTGTCAACTCGAGGGGAAAGGACTATTTCTGTGCTCTTTTTTACAGCACCCAGTGCAAGGCAGTTGTGAGAGCGCCAAGTGCTACAAATACCAATAGCAAACACAGAAGGTCCATTCCATGCTGGAGTCCTCGTTTCCAGTTCAATTACCTACTTGCCTTGTACTGGATGCACCTTATAGAGTTTGCAGCTTATTTCTGGATCAGTTTTGGAGGCCATACTGCTATTTCTGTGCCTCAGTTATCCCACATCTAAAGAGCTGTAGCAATGAAAAGACAAAAGGAGCATCCTTGGGCACAGATTTAACCAGGAGGCCCAGTAAGACACAGCAGATCTCTGTCAGCTGACAATAACACCCAAGAAAGTGCCACGAGTTGCTAAGCTTAGGGCAGGCATCATGGTCCTTTCCCAAACGCTCTCCGAGGCCCCATGGAGAAATTAGAGTTTACAAGCTACAGTTTAGAAGTTCCCATTAAACTGCTATGGGGATTTTACCCCAGGTTTTATTGCCATCTGGAGCCTGCAAACCGGTAGAAGCAGCGACTTGGTTTTAGAGGTCAGGAGAGCTGGACCACATCAGAGAATGCCGTCCTGCCCAGGCCGTTCTTCGGCAATGTTGATCTGGCGCATGCCAGGAGGGATTTCTAGCCACAAGAGCTCTCCAGAGGTTCTCTCAAAGGTCTCCTTTCCAGATTCATACACATCAGCGAGGAGTCCAAATGATACAAAAATAAAATATGACAAGTCATATCCCTGCCAGATACAGGCTTACTTAAGAGAAGAGCTAAGGGGCTAATTTGGGAAATACATAACAATTAAGTAAGTTGTCAGGTAAACAATACCTACCTTTAAAATGAACTTTGCGCACATTTACTCTAAAGATTATAATCTGCTGATATTAAGAATATCACAGAAAAAAAATCTGATTGCTCAAGATGTCCATCTCATTTTATGGGCAGAGGCGATTCAGAGAAACCCATATGTTTGGTAAGTGTCCAAACATGTGGATGCTTATGCAAACCAACAATTCTTTGAAGTACACTGTTTTCTAAAGTCCAGGCTGAAACCTAAAATTTAATAATCAACAAAACAGGCAGAGCTAAGGCAGAAATTCTCTGCTAAACTCTGCAGGACTGGGATATGAGAGGAGGCGTCTCTCTGAAGTGACATTATATGCCCAGATGTGTTGTAAGAGAATAAGGGTCTGTCTTAAGATGGCCTGTAGACCCTGTGAACTTCCTTGTTTCGTGACTTTAAAGCAAGAAGAAAAATAAATAATGAAACATATTAAATTCATTATTGTAGCTCTGTGTGCGCCTTCTGAAGGTTTAGTTTTTTTTTTTTTTTTTTTTTTTTTAAAAAGCTTCAACCTTTGGAAAAAAAAAGAAAAAAAAAGTGCTCAGTGACAAATAAGGCAGCAAATCTATACCAAGATATATTTTTTATATACTACCAAATTTACATATGGAACTCATTGTCACAAGATACTATTAAAGCCAAGAGCTTAGCAGGATTCAAAAAGGCTTAGACATTTATGTGAATAATAAGAACATCCACAGTTATACTAGAAAGGAAAAAGACATTTATAAGTGATACTAAAACTCATACTTGAGGGCATAAGCCAACTGCTAGCTGCGTTGGTTTAGGGAGAAAATCTCCCAATTGACAATTTTTCCATAACTGCCCATTATGGGTTTCTTTGTACCTTGCCCTAAGCATCTGATGCTGACCAGTGTCAGAGAGACTATCCAAGTCTGATCCAGTCCAGCAGGTGTTATGTTCTTAATCTAAAACACTTTTTAATGTAAAGCTGTCATGAAATATTTTGAAAAGGCTGCTTATTCCTTGCCTAATCCTATAGCATTTGGCAGCTTTTAAAATGGGTAACGGATATTCTGCCTCAGTTTGTACATCCACCAAGAAGAGGGCGGTTAGTCACAATATTTTCTTACGTCTTGTGCCAGCTCCTTTACTCCTTTAAGTGGCATCAGATTATATGGGTCTATATGTACATTCCATCCCAAACAAAACATTGTTCTCCAAAACCTCCAAGTTTTGCAACACCACTGAAAAATCTTGTGATGTGGAGGGTGAGAAGTCACTCCCAGATCTGAGCAAATTTGGAGAGTGGGAGTGCTGCAGGAATCTGCCGTTGTAAGCAAAGAGAAGTCTTAAGAGAGCTAAGGACCAACTCTGCAGAAAAGTTCAAATGAATGGTTCAGTGAGCCTGGGGATTTATTCACCTTCCTCTTTAAAGCACTTAATCGTCATCTGTATTTCTAATGATCTGGCCAGACATACTGACAATACACATAGCTTTTACTACCACAAACATACATATATATATATACACACACACAAATATCTGTATATGCAGCATATACTTGTGTGTCTGAGGAAAGTTGTGGCCTCCCATCTTCCTCCATAGACTTTGCCTGCCTTATTTTAACCATCACAGCTTGGTCTTAATGATGTTTATTAAGTTTAAATATAGAATGAAATGGTTTTTCTGCTTGGAATAAAGTATTAGGAATGTGATAACATATTCAGAAGAAAAGTCAAAATGACCCTTAAAAGAGAAATGCATTAACTCCTAGCATTGAATTTATGCTACTTAGCATCACATTAAAAATATTCAAAATATAAATCAAAATTCAAGGGTATAACTTATATTCAATTTCAAATTTATGGCATTTTAAAATAGGATGATTTCCTCAAATGTGCAATAAATTTGGTTTTGTGGAATTGCACATGCCACCTTATCATGACAGTTGCTTTATCTACACAGTCCACTGAAGCCTAGTCACTTTATATAATCTGAATTCACAAATCAACTGTCGTCTTCACTTCACTGATTCATTGCTGATGGGCCTTTCACAAGGTAAAAAATCCTTTCCAAGTTGACAAGAGTAATAAATGGAGAGGTGAGAGCTGCCTCTCCATCCTGCTGTTCTATTGTACTGCCGATAGTGACACATGGCAGAATAAGCTCATAAACCAACCTCATCTTTTGACCTCTGCAGAATAAATGGAAAGAGGGGGGCGTTTATGATGATGACTGTATTTAAAGACCAGTAATGACCAGATAAACCTCTGAAATCTAACTAGCCCAACCATCAGCTTAGAAAAATGATGAGTTTGGGCTTTTGTTTGTTCTTTTTGCTTTGTTTTTTATTATGATGCAAAAATATTGAAAGTGCAGCTATGGCACTTTCAGAAGAACCCAGGGGCTACCCAGCTGTATCAGCTTATAAGATACTTAACACAATCACACGCGCACAAAAGCAACCTTGAAAAACAGTAATAAAAAATAATTGTTCTTTTAATGTTCCAGATTCAAGAGATGCACAAACCAGTGAGTGAACTAGAACGGAATGGGATTCCAGGAATAACCAAGCAGTTTAAGCTAGGACACTCTCTTTGATTGATGTTACCCAGGAGAGAAAGAACAAATTCAAAATAAATACCAGTTTGTAATATCTCTGGGAAAGATTGTAGTACTGAACCTTTATTTATTAGGGATGCATCTTTTTAGAAAAATTTGCTAGTGATTAATCTTCATCTACCACTCCACTTGTGTCCTCTGCTGCAGGTAGACATTTGTGCAGCCCATAAATGATGAGCAGCAAAACTTGGAAGCTACGAACTGATGTGCAGTATCAGCCAGACCTAAAGCCTGGCAAGTAGTATGGTAACCAATACGTGACCCAAATTTATATACCTAGAATAAACATGTTTACCTGGTACCCCTTATCTACACACCTGCTAGTAAAAAGCTTTTTTACTGGTATAAAAAAGTTTATACTCATTCCAGAAAGACAACAAAAGCTTTTTACCTTGGCTCTAGTAAGATTAAATACACAACTAAATATATTCCAATTTTCAATGATATGCTATTTTGTTTTATTCATGAATGTATCATTCTGTCTGCATTGTACAGATGGCTCTTCAGGATCTGCATGCATTTTAAAACCCCTGCCTGGAAAGAGTCTCAAGCTGCAAGCAGCAAGAGCCATAATTTAGTCACCTAAACGAACAAAACAATTTAAAATATTAGAGAAGGAACCAAAGTTTCAGTGGAAGACCCCAGTCCTGCAACAAGATCTACTTCTGTGAATAATCAACTGATGCCCACAGATTGCTACACCAAACACATGAAATAATTTTAATGGCTTTTCTACACTTCTATATGCATGCAAGTGTACAAAATAAGCAAACCAAAACAAAAAATCACCTCTTTCTGTCAAATGCAGACCCTAACAAATCAATGACAAAATATTTCCATCCTGTAAAATACCACCACTGTAAAATATACATGAGCCAAAAGAGAGTACAACAACGAGCACTAACAAGAGCAGCACGGAAGTCTTCAGAAGTCAAAACCAAAGACTGATACTGTTCAGTGCCTTTCAGAGGCTATTTTTCAGCCTAAAATTAGAAGTTCACCAGGGGAACTTCAGCAAATACAAGTTTAGCGCAGTTGTAAGGACCAGAAATTGATCATCAATGCAAGAACATCCCTTGTCTCACCACAGGCTTTTGGAGAAAGATACACTGGCCACATCATGATACTCAACTTCTTCCCATTTGCTTGGTAACACTGAGGGTAGAATATTGCTGCCAGGTGAGGTGGTACGTAACCCACTTCTGTTCATCTAAAAAACTTCTAAACTTCTGGGTAGCTCAAGTCTGTAGCAGCCGGGTTTGGAGCTGGATCTGTGTTCAGGCAGGGCTCAGGTTTTGAGCTGCACGTAGTATGTAGAAGTTGGGCTCAAATCAGACAGCCCTGAAACCTCATGAACTTGAGACAAGGGGAATTAACAATAATAACCTGAATTCAAGGATTTCTCACTTTTAATTTTTGTTGAAACAGTGCTTATCATTACACACGTGTAGAAAAGTTGGTTGTTCATATTGATTATATTACTCAATATAGCATGCTTTAGTTTGAAAATCAGGTGTGCTTTTTTAAATTAAATTATTCAACAAAAATCTGACTGCAGAGCATTCTGCTAAAACCTAATTAATTAGGAGCATGATTTGATAAAAGCACATTCTGCAGTTTTAGTTTACATTCCTATATGAGTGGAGACGTCATTATTTCATGTTTTACACATTTTAGGCTTCAGAAGATTTTTTTTGTTTGGTTGTTTTTTTCTCCTTTTCTTTCCCAAAGCTGATTCTGAATCATATAAAGAAATACTCCAGGCTTAGATCATATCAATTCATTAACTGTTGGCAACATTCAGTTCTGATTTTCAAAAAAAAAAAATTAACAAACCTAATAGAAAGGCATCATGAAAAGAGCACTATTTCAAAACTTGGCCCTTGTTCAAGCTACATATGGTCACATAATCTTTTAAAACGCATGATTCAAGTCTCAATTTAATTATGTAATAGCACAAATGGAATTACACTGCAGATGAAGTGCAGTATTTCAGCTCAAACACACACTGGAGTTGTGTGACTGAGCCAAGCTTATTTCATTTGGTCATCATATTAGAGAGCTTAATTTGAATGCAAGCACACGTAGCAAACAACAACTTCAATATGATATCTCCTCCTCTTGATCTAAATTTTAATACTTGCTGGGCTGGGCACTCTTATAAGATAATTTATCAGGGAGATTAGAAAAATGATGACAATCTAGCATTGACAAGCATTTGTTATTAATGCATTTTATTTAGCCTGTATCCCCATGTAACTCCTTCAGAACATAGATGCCTCTCCCCCATGTACATGACTGCACGCGGGACCCTTCAGTATAATACAGCTCTATCAATATCTTGGAGAGCAGCAGGAGCAATGAGACTTTTCTCTTTCAATAACAGCAAATGCAATCATCTTGACTAGCTTATTCTGCAAGACTCCTGCAATGATGCAGTCTCCCCGTGCCTTATCCCCAGTCTCCCCTAAGTTTTCCCCATTCTCTGACATGCACACTAAGGGTAGGTGCCCTACAGACCCCCAGCCTGGAAAATAAGGGAGAACAAGCTTGCACCCTGAGACTGCTCTTACTGAATAGACCACTTCACCCATTGGAGCTGTTTCTGCCTCTCTGGATATGCAGGCAGATCCAGTGCATCAAGTATGCCCAGCTCATCTTCTGAAAGCTGAGGAAAAAATACAATTTTATTTCAAATGGATAAGTATAAATTGGTCAGTCTAACTGAGCTACAACAAATACATCAACCAGGTTCTAAGAAATAACTGAGTGCTAAGAAACAACTCAAGATTTTTAAACTATGTGAAGTTAATTTGACCAGTACCACTCAGGAGTAAGAACTTGGCTTTACGATCGTAAAATCCACAGAAATCATCCCCTCAGTGCTCAGTAGCAGGCAAAAAAGAAAATCAAGGATCAAGAATTACTAGCAACACAGAGAAAATTCAGTATTTGTCTGCACGTTCAATACTGTGGGTAATGCGGACCCACGCAGCCAAAGGGGTCCAGGAGGGAAGCGGACTTGAGCTTTGGCTGATCCCTGGCTTGTCAATGCTGGGGAGAACAAAACACAGGTACTGAGACTTCAGCACAGCTTTTGGCCATCACTTCTGAGAACGCCTTGCAGCAGAGGTTCAGGAAACAGAGTTAGCGTTAAAACAACAGAAGGTAGGTACATGGCTGATTAAAAACTAGAGGTTATCAGGCTGGCTTCATGCTTGGTCCCAAATCTGCTCAGTGACTTTAGTAACAAAGATAAAAGAATAGAGAGCATGGACACAATTCAACAAAGATGATTACAAAATATTACATGTAAGAAATTAATACTGAAATTAAAAGCACGAATTGCTTGTGAAAGGGGCAGCACTGGAGAAAAATAAGGAAAATTTGAGAGTATTTTAACTGGATTATTGCATGTAGTGGCACAGCAATTACTTTACTCATCATTGCTGGGGCTTCAGCTGAAACATTGCAAGACTTCACAAAAAGAAAAAAGAAAAAAAAACACCAACAGCAGAAAAAAAGCAAGCAAAAAAGAGTAAGCAAACAAAACCTCAGGACACATTAGAAATAACTGTTAACCTAACAGTGGTCTGAAGCAACATCAACAAATAAAATCCATATTCTAAATTATACTAGCCTTGCAGAGGGCCTGAGAACACCACTAGAAGCTTTCCCCCTTAAGAAACCCGTCCACACTGGCTATATTCTCTGAATATAGCTTCTACTATTCAACTAACTACAGTTATTTTGCAAGTAATGAAAATCTTGAGAAAATTATTGTGATATTATAGAGAAAACTATTGCATCAGTAATACTGTTTAATGGTTTTGGTAATTCTGAAAGGCTCTTATAGCCACAATACCTAAGAGCAATGATAAAACTATCAAAAACGTAGTTTTATAAATGCAGTTTTATGATGTGCACATGACAGCAGCTTGCATAAGCATTTCTACTACTAGAACGAGGTGAAAGACAAAGCAGCCTAAGGAACTCAGGCTACAAAGCTTGAGTCTAGGCTGTATGGAGAAATACCTGTGATAGAGAGAGGAGCAGGGCACTGGTAACACCTCAGCAGCAGCACTGAGTGCTGATCTGGCCATTCTTGCTCTAGAAAGCTCTCTTCAAATTGAAACAGCTGAAAAGCATCAAGAATTAGACCCAAGTCAGAGCAGAAGAAAAAAGGTTGACTTTTTTAGCCTACCAAAATGAAGCAGGGCAAATAATGGCTGTTTGTAAGTGCCACTGGGGCAGGAGGGGTAGGCAGAGACGAGGCTCTAGGGAGGAAAAAGAATCACTTAATTGAAAGAACCATGTCCAAATCAGCAATTAGAAAAAGTCAGGAATTTGGAAATTAGGAAAAGGCTGTTAATTGGGAAAGCTGTGAGATTCTGAAACTGTTGCATACACAATTAGAGGGTGCAAGAAATCAAACTGATATTAAAATGGAGTTCAACAAATAGAAGAAATGATTAAATAATATGATGGCCTTTCTTTCAGTTTTGTGCTCCTGAACTTTTTGAATGACAAGAATAAGTTTATTCTTATCTTGTTGTTGTTAACATGAAACCTAGTATATATTTTCAGACCGCTTCATCTCAGACTAATCTAGACATGAGTGAATGCAGATGCTCAACACACATGAAACGTGAAAGAGAACTGAAAAATGAGACATGTGTCAAAGCACAGACGTGTGGTCAGCAGGATTCTCAAGTGTAAACCATCAAAATGAAAAGTAACCTTCCCTAACAGGTTGAACAAAAAAGGCTGCTGCCCTCGAATATTTCCTCTCTCCCCACTGCACAAAGTACCTCTTCTGCTGCACAGCACTGGTTTGCTCTCCTCTAGGGTCTTCTGTCAGGCTCCATGAAATGACACCCCAGGAAGATGATAAAATCCAGATAGCTGATACGGGACTACCACTGCTACACAAACGACAGCGAGGCCAAGCATATTTCCATGAGCGTCTTCACAAAGGTTGTCTACATGCTGAGACTCTAATATACAAACACTGAAAGGTGGATAGTGTCTGTTGTCATTTTCTGATGTTTCTCAGACTGTTAGATCTTTAAAGCAAATGTTCTACCTTTTACAAGGTAGACTTGTAAAGTGGGCAAGATGGGCAAAATGATTGGAATAAAAGGAAATAGAAGAAATGAGGAGGAAAATCTCCCAGACTTTTCAACCTCCCTCTCACGACCAAAACATTGCTTTAAGCAATATGATACTGCCTTCACTTGTGATTTTGATCCATGTTTTGTCATAAAAAACCTGATTCTCATCATACTGAGTAAATATTTCATTTCTAGATCTACACAGTAAACACTAAATACCTTGGAAATTCCATAAAAGTAACCATTCATATAAAAAATCCTTCATGTGAAAGTTAAATCTAAGCACACCACCATCTCAACTAAGGCCTTACACAGCTAGATATAATAAGTGCCATTGTATCAAAGCAGTCCAAAGTGGTATTTCCCCAAACTGCAAATGCAAACAACCTGTTCTGTTCAGGAACATCAATATAATCAAATTCGCTTTGATTATATGGGATCCTGTAATCATAGCCCTCTGAGAATTTTTGGCTATTTTCAAAAATGTCTAGGAATTTACTCTGGAAAATTAATGCACAAGATCAGAAAATTCTACCTTAGCAAATACAAAAGGCCATTTGATTAGCTACAAATAAAAGCCCCTTGAGCGAAAATGAATAAGGTTTAAGCTACTTGAAATTATTTTCCAGCCTGATAAAGCCATTATCACATTTAGAGCGTTTACAATGCAGAACTACATTCCTTTGATCATCTTATAAAATTAATTGATCTTGCTTATCTATTGTACTATTTTAAATCATTTTAATTGAGGACATTAGGAGAAGTAATGGTAACAACCAATGCATTTATTAGCTACTGACGTTCAAGGCAGCAATGTCATTTTCATAATCTGAATTTCTCTATAACAAAATTCCATTCTTAATGGAATTTACATATAGATCACCCCCAGCCACAAATAATTTACTATTACTTTAAGTCCTAAAGGACAGGCAGAAAAACTGTGAAAAATCACTCCAGCCATACTTAATTTTAATTATTCTTTTAAATCAGATAGAGACCCTGAAGTTAAATTCTCATAATTAAATAGAAATTAAAAGTTTCTAAAAGCCTTATTTTCAACTCCAATTTTAAATGCAAATGAACAGAGGAGAATTGCCCCATGAAAAACTGTGAGTAATGTTCAATGACAGTGTTTTGTTCCGGAGCTACAAAACTCTTTCCTCACCTCGAATCCCACGCAATTTTGCAGGCAGTTAAAAGCTGCAAGAGGCTGAGTGCAGATGTTCAGCGTGAACCAAAAGCCCTGACTCTGCCAGACTGCCCTTCCCAGTGCCTGAAGAATTACTGAGTTTACTTGAGAGAGCCCTCATGTTTCCAGGATAAACTACCAGCTCTGAGTTGTCCACAGAAATCTACAGCACCCATCTGAAAGGGCAAGACTGACCTTCCTTTTTAATAAGGGAGCTATCAACGTTTCCTTTTGGCCTTTCATACTAAGTGAGTTGTGCCTGGACTAACCAGCTTAAAGCTAAGAACTCCCTTGAAAATGTGTTTCATTTCCATCTTTAAGCCACCTCTATTCTATTCTATTGGACTCCCAAATTAAAGTATACAGGCTAATGCAACCAAGTTAAACATAATATTCAGCAGCACCAAAGCCAAATATAGATGTGCTACACAAATACACACACAAACAGAAATACTACCAGAATGGCCCTATATACTTGAGAGAAACTCTTGTATGACCCTGGGCAAGCAAATCATTTAGGTGACATATGTACTGACACCTGGCATCAACCCCCATTCCACAACAGCTGACCTCCTTTACCATAATATCTTCAGGTCAGCCTCTGGAAGCTACCTATTTCAACTCCAACATCTCTATTGATCTTCAGGAAGATGATACTCTGCCTTCTCTCCCCTTACCTCTTGCCTTGTCAGGTCAATAATTCCATGTTCCCAAATCCTTGTCCTTCTGCAGTCCCATTTCCTTCTCCGCTGCCTGAAAGAAACAATTCTAGAAGGGGAAACAAGCCATTAGGCAATTGCTTGGACAACTGCCACAAACCAGTAGCATAACGTGGATGTCTTTGACACATAGACTACAAAATATTATAATATGTGAGGAAGGCTAACCCTCAGACTTTGGTAACAGAGGAGACTTTTTCCCTCTGTATTTTAATTTCCAAACTACAAAATGAAGGTAATAGCATTTCCTAAACTGTAAACACATTAAATATTTCATGTGCTCAGATGCATTCTGACCATATTTTTAAAAGTAAAGAAAAAACTACATCAAGGCTGTCTATTGTGGTGGTCTATCAAAGATTCCTTGATGGTAGGAGGGATGTGCCAGTCAGCAACAGCACCGAGCTTGCTATACAGGGATGCTGAATACTTCCAAAGTGTCGCTGTGCCATTTATACCAACAGCAGGACAGGGCAGAATGACAGAGCTGCTTCTGATGGTGACAGTGTTAAGTACATAAAGTGGGTCAGATGGCACCAAGATGTTCATTTGCACCTAGATTGGAACAAGCAGCCTCATTCATGCTAATAATCATCCTACCCCAGAAGAAACAATTCATTAATGGTTCAAAAGGGGGCTTGGAAGAGAGAACTCAGGAGTTTGATTATGGGATGAAGACATGGGCACGCAAGGAACAGCGCCACATTCCCCATTTTGTCCTTGTCCTAGGCCACAGAGAAAATGCCATCTCCCCCAAGATGCTCACCAAGAAGAAAGGAGGCAGCAATAAATAGCGCAGACAGAAACCTGCCTTTACTTTTTCTGATGACTAGAGTTTATCATTCCTTTTCACAGAGTTTGCAGTGACTACACAGTAGTGACCTTTTCCTCAATTTAAATTGTAGAAAATGACAGTTAAAAGTAAACCCTTGCATTTAGATGTACACACTCTAAGGACAACACCTGATTTTTGCTACAGCAGCATTCCTCTCCTAACATCAATTAGACTATAGGCCTCTCACTTTCTCTAAGCTTTTCACAATTAAAAATTGAGTTTTGGGGGTTTTTTCCACCTTATTTTTTGTTTAGCCTCACTGTGGCAGGAACTTCTGGATGAACCCATGCCCACAAGCTAGATCAGAGGGCCATTGCACAAGGACCAGCTCCACCTCTTCCAAATTCTTTGGAGAAAGAGGGCTGCAGTGACTTGGTTGCTACTCCATAGCCAGTCACCTCTGCTCTGCACCTCTGCAAAGCAAGACCTGCATCTTCCTCTCTGTCTGTGGTGCACCTGGTACACTTTCAGCTCTGCTTCCATTACCAAAGATCCCATTAATAACACCAATAGGAGCTGCCAAGCTGCCAGAACTGTTTTCATTCAACATTTTTCTCTGCTGTATGAGAAAGTAGTGTAAAGCAATGCCACGCTGCCTCCCTTTCTGGACGGTATAGTTTAAACAGAGTGGACACAGTTAGTGTCTTGTAACTCCAATCCAAGGCAGGAGAGCTCTCAAATTTTCCCAGATTGCACGTTTCTAGTATAGTGTTCCTAGCACAAAGACTGATCAAAAAAAAGGCCATTCACTCACCTGAGGACACCTAACACACTGTGGCTGTAAAGCACACTGAAGATAACTCTGGATAAAATTGTAGTAGTTTAAACTAGGTGAGGGCGAAGGTGTGTGCTGATCACACCTAGCACTTCTGTGGTGAGTAGCACAAGCATAAGATCCATTTAGGATCTCATGGCACGATAAGCATCGCTCCCATGCTGCTGCGGGACTGGCGAGGGCCGGGCTGAGCTCTGCTGCCTCGCGAGCAAGTTCTCCCCTTGTGGCATGAAAGGACGGGCACTCAACTTCAACGGCCCTCTCCAACACTATAGTTCAAGGGTTGGTTCTTAAAGGCCCCTGAAATTTGAACACACCCACTGCATCACCTAAGTAACCTATTAACTAACAGAAGTAGAGCGGCCATCTTGAACCCTTTCGTTGCTTTGATTGGTATAGAGTCCAAGGGACTCTAGAGAGTCCAAGTCCCCGGAGATGCACTCCAGAAGATAAGTTGTGAATCAAGCTGAACATGAGACACGATGCTTCGTAAGTATATGTTTTCATGCCAGGAATGCTAGAGCTTACATAGAGAAAAAGGAAAGCTGATTAGGCAGAAGTCACCATTCCCTGGAAAAACAGCAATGGTAAAAGGAGTCGCCTAAAAAGTTCCCTGACTACAGCAGGAAGTTTTACAACTAAATTTGTCCTGATGCCTTAAGATTTGATTGCCATGCCAGAAATATCCAGTGTGAAAATTTAGCCTGGATTTTCAATAAAGCCAATTTGCCAGCAAGAATCTGAACAGTAAGTGTAAAAGACTTTTTCCATGAAAAAGAAATACTAAAAGACAGGGCAACTCTGATCCCAGACATAGCCCTGCAGCAGGCCAGGTCTGGATTTAGGGCACAATACGGTTCCAAATACTAAATGCTTCTGAAGTGCACGCAGGGAGATCCATATCCTAGTCCTGGCAAACTCCTGATGAGGAATTGACTCGAGGCTAGTACCAGTTGGGACACGTCTCCAGGAGAATGTGCCTTAACGCAATCCCCAAGCTCCAGGCTTGCAAGGAAATAATAATGTGAAAAGCAGTTGGACAGCTATTAACATACAGTTTTCTTTGACATAACAGCTCCTCGGTCAAGTTATCAATTAAAAACAGGGGCATGGATAAAAGGCTAGAGATTAAAGTGTCTTCTTAGCAAACATATTTGCAATGGAAAGGTTTCTAGGATGGATGCTAAGACAGAACTCTATAGCAGCAATGACAGCACCAAGAGATGTTTTAATCCTTACATCTATTCTTAAATCTGCAATATGCAGCTTAAGTATTACATTTGCAAATTATTTAATAAATAATATTTTCATAAAAAAGTATGGGCCACATTACCATCTATATTTTTATTTCTTTGTTTACAAACGCATCTATAGGTGACCCGGTTCAAAGCGAGTTGCTTTGCTTGATCTCAGTTTATCAAATAGTAATCAAAGACTTTAACCATATCAGACTAGGCTTGTGTGTGGATTATCTAGCTTTTCCTGCCCTGCCATTCTGCATAAAGATCTAAATCACTCTGGCTAGATGTCAATCAGCATGGATGACAGTGCAACAAACACACTGGCACCATCAAACGTCACTTGGGCAACCAAGGCAGGAAGGAAACGCTGCTACGTCCCTCTTCTGGCTTCACGAGCCCGTGAGAAAAAGGACTTGAGGTGCTGAGGCCCAGCAAGGAGAGCAGGAAACACCTCTTGGAAACCCATCTGCTCCCTCGTACACGTGATAAACAGCAACGCGAGCAGCCTAGAAAAGACAACACACGTGAAAAGGACTGTGATCCAAACACAAGCCTATCTATAGAGATTAAAGAAAGGAGGCAAAATATAAAATTAATATGCCAAACATACACAAAGTGCGACTAGGTTTCTCACTGCCTGTGACCAGCCTCTAAAAATAATTCTTTTCTTTCCCCCTGCCCCGCATCAGCAACAGTAAAGGGCTGTAGTTTCAGTGCTGCAGGGAGGAATATGGAAATCCAGAATGGTTCCACAATGTGGCCAAAACCAGGAGTTCATATGGGAAAAAAGGCACTGTTAGGGAAAACATAATTGGCCTCAGCAAAGACGAGGCAGCAAAGAAATTGAGAAAATAGTTCAAATGGTTACACACACATATATATATATCTCACTGTCCCCAAAACAAACACTGTGTTTCTACAAGCACAACTGCATTTTCTGTAATAACACAAGTCTAAGAATCACAAATTAAATGTAAATTACTTGTGTATAATTTACGAATACCTAGGGCTAGATATTATTATTCTCTGCATTAATAGTTTTCTACTGAATGTTTGGATTGCTGCACTGTAGCTTAGTATCCTCTTTTCTCCTCAGTGACCCCAGAAGTGAAAACACATATTGCCTATTTTAAAAAAAACAGTCATTTACTTATGACCAAAGGAGAAAATATGCTTGTTACACTGCAAAGCTTATATTTGCCATAGGGAATAAATACAAAAAAAAATCTAAATTGTTCTTCTCATAAAAATATTAAAGCAATACCATCTCTACCTGCCTATGATTAAGGGTGCTTTGTAAACAGATTGTTGTTCATTTTATGAGTCATATACCATAATATTGCAGGATCAGGGTCTGTTAGTCTGAAAATATTTAGCAATCCTACAAGTTAAACACAGTACATAAATAGAACTTTCTAATTAATATTTCTCTTTGGTCTGTCACTTAATTTCCCTTCTTTACATATAGATAAACAAGCATCATGACAGCATGGTATAACTCTTGAAATAAACCTGCCAAGACCAAAGCCTACACATGAGATTTATTTTTAACAAAAAGAACAAAAGTAGACAATTTTTGCTTTTAGTTTGCTTTTGTTCCATTTGTAGCTTGTTCTGATAGTAGGTTGATTGTTTCAGTGAAAACCAATAAGAAGAAAATATTTTTTCTGAAGAGATATTCAGTGCTCTAACCTGCCCTCTAGACCTGAGGTACCTGCAGGATGCTTAAGGGTCATCTGTGTTATTTGACAAATGTTAGATCTAGTATGACAGGCAAAGATACAACCTTAACACTCATTCTGTGGTGCCATTTTGAACTCAGCTCTGGTAGCAAAATGTTATTTTTTTTTAGTATGAAACGTGATAGCTTAGTGCTGAAATATGAGCTTCACACGAGATAATATCAAAGTGACCATTTATGATGCCTGTAATCATAACCTCTACATAAGGCTCAAAGACTCATTCCACACAAGAGATACATACATAAAACACTGCAGTCATTTATGGATGCCCTTTACCCCCGATGTCTAAAACTATTCTCGTGAAATACAGCAACCTAAAAACACTTTTCTAGAGGAAAAAAAAAAAAGCATAGGAAAAAGAGCAGCTTTCTCTTGAAAGTCCTCTAAGGAGTTACAGAAACAATTCCACTTATTCCCACTGGTAATACATGCATATGAGAATTTATTATCAAATATAAGGCATATTCTACTGCAAAGATCAGCGCTTGAATGGATGAACAGCAACAAACATTTCCAAAGCTCCTCTGCCGAGGAGTTTCACACCATGTCTTGGCAGTTATTGTAGCATCATCTTAAGTGCAATTGATTGAACCTACACATGGAAATGTAACTTCCTTGCGTAGTTAATGGAAAGAGACCTCCAAAGGTGGGTTAAGTATGTCAGATAGCCACACAGATGCCACGCAGAAGCATGGGCCTTCAGACCTGCTTCAGCTTGCTTTGGCTCCATACCCACTTCGAGAAGAAAGCAGCATGGCTTCTTCGGCTTTCCTTGCCCAAAATATCACAACCTGTTTCTTGTCTTGATCCCTCCAGATGCAGAATCTAACCTAGTAACTCCTCACAAAACGATATGCCTCAGAGGTCTCTTCACCCTACGCAAGAAAAATCCCATTTTACCAGTAGACTGGTTAGAAAAAAATATTGATGTCAGAGAAGAAGAGAAGCCATGTATTTTATGTATTTTAGGCAAGAAGTCTAGGGAATTGCATAGTGCACCGACACAGAGAAGAGACACGGCTGCCTATCTGTATTAGATTCATATATTGCTTTAATGATATTATAATTGTGATTTCCAAGAGGTTAATATCAAAGGTGAATGTCCTCCTTCCCTGAACAGCTGTACCATTGTATATATGACAATTTAAAGCAACTTACCATTATTAGTGTTTTAATATTTTGCATTGCATTGCTTCCCCTAGAATATAACTGTTTCTGAGAAAAATATCAGCTCTCCAGTACAGCATTCACCATCCAAAAGGGAAGGGCTAGTGAAAAATCTGCCTTGGCTGATGAATCTGCCATGCCACGTTCAGCTGTTTCACCTTTTTTCCTCTGTAAAGGAACTAATCCATAGAGAAACTAATACAACAAGAATATTCTGTGGGGAGAATCAAGGCTCCAGGTGTTCCACAAGGCCCTGGCATGGGCTGTGGGGCAGCAGAACAGAAGGTGGATCTCACGCCTATCTCAGAGATGTGCAGTGGGGACAAGCAGCACATAGGGCAAGAGGTGCATTTCAGGCTCACATCCCCTACAAAGCTGCAATAAGACAAGCCATAATCTCGCCTTTAGGCTAATTAACCAACTGCTTTCAGCCATAGCTATTTCTTCACAGCTTTCTTAGTCTGGCAGTGATAAATGCACACAGAAATGATGTGAATAGTTGAGATTTACACGGCTGGGGTAACACACACAATGTCACTCTTATTTACCCATGTGGCAAGATCCCGAGCTGCCCTGCACTAGTAGCACCACTGCAATCATGGGAACCCTGCAGATTTACACCCCAGAGACACCTGATGACCTCCTCTGCATACAAACTCGTGCAGGGGCAGTAAGCCTAAAAGCAATAATAATTTATTCATAACACTACATAATTATCCATAAAACTACATACTCGCCAAACAGCCTAGAGATATTGCACTGGAAATCACCGCTCCTTCAGCATATTGCATGTGATTTTTAATCGTGCTCAAGACTAATTACTGTGAAGTGTTTAACTGGGCTCCAACTGATTGATAATGTTCTCAACTACTCAACTCCTTCTCCCACAGTTGCCAGATGGAGAAATCCAGATTAGTTTACATCACCTAATCAGAGCTTCCAGCTGAAAACATGAGCAAATATTGCGCACACCAGTTTGATTTCCAACTTGATAAACTTTCCATCAAAAGCACACAGCTCTGTTAATCAATTCTTTATGTTTGCCTTTCTTATCTTGCAAGAAATCGTTTTGCACTGTACTGTTTTGTTTAAAATGTAAATGAAATCACAATATATGAATTTAAAATCAATCACCAAATCTATAAAACAGGTCGCTGCATTATCCAAGCCTATCTGTATGACTGGAAAGTCTTTAGCTTTGGAGATGACTTCAGAGGTTCCCAGCAAAGGAAGATGGAAGGGTCAGGGTTGGAGCTTGCTGGAAGAAGCTGTGATGAACAGCAGTAGATTTGTGTGTGATGCCTCCTTCCAGGATCAACCAACCTAGCACAGCATCACCTCTAGAGAAATGGCAATCTGGGACAAGCGAGTGCTGCTCTGCAGAGAAAAACGAAGATGAAAAAGCTAAGTGTTACTTTGTTGATCTGCCTACAGTCACATCAGCACACAACCGAACACGGCTCCTACACGGATCCTCCAGAATGGATGATCGGATCATTACACAAAATATTTGGAAGTGGTGCTCTGACTCCTACTGAACATTGCCAAAGCAGTTTCATCCTCTTCACTAACACGTGTACAGATTAATTACCAATGTAAAATGCAGAACGCCTGGAGACATGTGACGCTTTTCGTTTTCGCACCTGGTGAAAACCAGCTAGAGCTGCAATAACCTGCACGACTCTGCGACCTGATGATTTTCCCCCAGACTGCTGTACTTTACTGGAAGTATGTAACAAAGGCAAACGTAAGCAAAATTACCACATTGCAAAACCTTCCCATTGCTCAGAATGAAGGGAAGCAGCAGTCAAATGTCAGTTTTCCCAAGCATTTCTATTGCGGGAAAGTATTTTGCGGGAATAACTTTTATTAGATGAATTTTTCACATGAACAATTTTTTTAAAAAAATAAAAAGCAACATGCACAGTTGGTTTCTCCTGAAAGTGTTTTTAATGACAAGCAATTGACCAAAATACTACTTTTTTTTCCCCCCCTCATTAAAAAACTTTTTTTCAGGACTCCGAAAATATTGATAAACAAGCAGGTTTAGGGTTTACCTATAATCCATTAAGTAAATAAGTAAACAAAAAGGAAGTTTTATAGATTATATAACATAATAGACTAAAAGTTGCACAGGAATGGGTGAATAAAACTTTCTAATTTTATAAGGTAGATGGGTAATTTTATTAATATATAGCCTATTCACTACCATCACAACGTCCTCCAGAATATATGAGATGTGCTAATAATATCACTCTTATGGAATTAATGATTTTTTTTTGACTAAATAGCAACTGGAGCTTAGCATTCACCAACGGTGGAACCAGAGCATGGCACTTACCAGGACGAAAGGGATCAGCCATACCAACTGAGAAGCACAGTCTGTCAATTTTGCTATTCATGGAGAACTTAGAACTTTAATTTTGCTACTGCTGAAGCCTGCATGAGAAGCCTGGAGTACAGCCAAACGCAATAATCACAGTGCCTGCAAATCAGAAAACTAAACCATTAAGAAGCTCAAGATTTTCTATATAATGTCATTATTGAACAGTATCAGTCCCTCTCACTCACTGAGCTTTGAAAAAAAAGATCTTGTCGTAAGCAGGAGCACCAGGGACAGGATCTTAGGAGTGCTGAACTCTTCCCCACTCCAGCCTTTACAGATCCAGACCCTAAAACTCAGTTATTATTGTGCTGATTTTTGCCAACACTGTTCGGAGACAGGTGCCTTTTACCTGGGAAAGGATGAAATGCAAGGGCTCTTTGCCTCTCCCATATTTCTGTTAGCTGCTTCTCTACATGGAAGTAGAGAACATCCTGATTCATTCTATTTTTTCCCCTTTTGCTGTTGCTGCTTGCAGTCTGCGTTTTGCATGCTGCTTGCCCATCTGATGGGAGATGAGCAGGTGTGCACTGAGCTCTGTTCCAATTTACATTTCGTATTTTAAAACAGACCATAACTTGCCATAGGCATTTGGTTCTAGGACAGAATGCCAAATACAGAACAGGAAGGTTTGCTTCTTAATTGCTTAAGTAAATAAAACTTTCTTGTGAAATATGTTACTATATAAAACATTGATGAAATACCACAGGGTATTTCTACATTTTCCAATCCCACCCTCAGAAAAATGCTAACAACTGAATTTCCCACCCTACATCTTAATAGCCACAACAATTCTTCCTTCTGGTCACCTAAAAGCTCCACAGTGACTGAGAAGGATTCCTTTGGGAAGTCCAGGTTGCTTCCAGTATTTTGCTTGGGGAGGTCTAGGGGCTTACAGAAAACATTTTGATATGTCACAACACAGGCTTCACCAAGGAAATGAAATGGCTCATTGTGCTGGGTATTTAGAAAGTTTGTTATTGCAATAAGGAATTATATAGCCACACGGTACATGATGCAAACACAAAGCACAATGCCCTCAGTTATGCATATTAATCTACAAAGTTGCTCTGACAGCATTGGGATGGCCTGAAATAAAGGTCTCCTTTGCAGCCAATCTCAAAACCATACACTTGAAGAGAGGATTGAAAACCATCTAGAATATGAATGCTGTAGCATCAGTTAACACCAAAAAATTACAGATTCATCTGTTCCTGCAGATAATTCCTACAACCAGTACCTTTTCGGAGCCTAGGCACTATTTGACTTCATAAACCAACACTTCCTTGACTCTACCCACCTTGACCTTTCCCATTAAGATAATGTTCATGAAATCTAAATTACGCTGATCGATATTTATAGCAAAGATTTATTCAGACACACCTGTTGACCTGGATAAAATCTTCCACAGGGCTTGAAAGGCAACAGCAAACATCCCTCACCCTACTCTGTGCCCCATAGACATATCCAACAGAGCATCCAACTTGCAGCAAAAACCTGCAGATGTTCTGCTGGCAGGGTCAGCACAGCCCAATGAGCCGTGCCATTTTGTACTAGCCTTTGGATGATAAAACAAGAACCTGCCACAATTTTCCTATATATGCATTCTAGGCATTCATCTTTCTCTTTGCAATTTTGGCAATTTCAAGGCTGGACACTTACCCATCAGTTTACCTTTATTCTACGTGCAGGAATAAAAAACTTCTCAGCAAAACTAAAAAAAAAAAAAAAAAAGAAATAGCATTTAACTTGCTTAATATTGTGTAAAGTTGAGCACCTAAACATAAGCACAAGGATTTTCTTTTTTAAGAGTAAAGACTGATGCTCTTATTTCTGCCATTTTTCACCTCGCCTTTTTCATTCTATTAACTAGATACCTCCATTTTATTTCTGCCTTCCATTGAGCATTATAACAGCGTGATTAATCTAAATATGTTATTACATCATGAATTATTAATATTGTGTAAAGTTGAGCACCTAAACATAAGCACAAGGATTTTCTTTTTTAAGAGTAAAGACTGATGCTCTTATTTCTGCCATTTTTCACCTCGCCTTTTTCATTCTATTAACTAGATACCTCCATTTTATTTCTGCCTTCCATTGAGCATTATAACAGCGTGATTAATCTAAATATGTTATTACATCATGAATTATCAATAAAATTCATCTTGTCCAGACTAGTCATCTAAAAGTTAAGCCTCTAGCTTTACCTGTCCCTTAGATAGTTCTAGACAGTGAGAAGAGACACCTCAAAGTGACTCATGCCACATCTTAAACACTTTAAATGGGGAATTATTCACCTATGGAGCTCTGTCTTCCTATTACTTGACTACAGAAGAAGCCTTGTATCATTGCTTAGGTGTTCAGTTCTTAGGTACATAAAGTTAGGCAAGAAAAAATACTATTATGCATACATAATTCCTGTTTAATTAGGACTTTTCTTTGTACTTCTACTGGAGAGTTGTTTACTTCTGCACATATAATAAGTGTTATTGCTTAATTGTCATCACTTTCTTGACCAGGGCAAACTAGAAAGTACTGATGCTTCTGTTGGAGGAAGAGCCACATATTCTCATATGTCCTCCCCTGGATTAACAAATATTCAATTACTTATTATACAATGGCAAGACATTGCATTACCAGGAAGCAGGAATAAATTACGAAATGCATCAGTACTTAAATCATCTATTATATCTAAATTAATGTTGAAATCGGGGCAAGTTTGTCTAAAGCAAATTTTGCAGAAAGAAATATGTCTAAAGGATTTTTCATTAAAAAGTCTCATCTGATTTAAGAAACTCCTGACCTTTTTTAGGCTTCCATGTGTTTTTGTAGTTCTTTCAAATAATATAGAACAGTCCTTGCAAATCCTTCCATCTTGCACAGTTTGAAACAAAATTATTTTGAGAAAGAAGTGAGTTTCTTATTTAAAAGAACAGAAAAATTCAAAATGCTTCCAAGTAAAATATTTGTGTTTTAAATAGGCCATTAAGAATCTTTAATAGCACTGTTATTCTGTACAGCTGTTACTTCTTTCATAAATACGTCACAGGTTTTAATAACCAAGAGAACTGTGTGATAGCTTTACAAGGTGTAATAGGATGCGATAGGATGAGCCAATTAAACCTCTCTCTTCCCCCCTCTCAATTCTATTTTCCATTTCATACATTTAAAAACAGAACAAGAAAATTTTACACAACCCAAAATATTTCATGTAGCTTTGACCAGAGTGTTAATATTTTCAGGGTGCACTAAAAACATTACGACCTTAAATATGTAAAGATCATTCTGTAAGTAGACAGTATGTTCATCTTTCCTCCCAGCAATAATTTATAAAGAAGAGATCATGAATCATTACTATACAAAATGAATCCATCTTCAGTATTTTTATACTCTGAAACCCATCTTTTGTTTTACTATTTTCTACCTTAGGTCCAACTTTTCCAAATTGTAGTTACCTAGGTCAAAAAACTAAGCAATCAATTTATTATTACACTGAAGCCCATGTTCTCTTGCTTTCTTAATTAAAAAATATTTGAGTCTCACTGTAGTCAAACAAACTTAAGCATGAGCTTAAGTGCTTTGCATAATTTTCGTCTAAGTCAGTCTAATATTACTCAGGATATTCAAAACTCTTAAGAAAACTGGGTAAGCGTTAAAGGGAGCAGACAGACTTGGTCTTACTGCAAGAAATAAATTATTTTTTTTAAAATGGACCAAATATCATCTTCCCATAATAATATCTATAGAAGCTACCTGACTTTCAGATTATCAAAAATACCTTTCTACAGGAAGAGAAGGCTCACAGAATTACAAGAAGCCCAGATAGCGAAGCCTGAGAATGCAAAGCATACTCTAGGGAGAAGTGCAAGAACTTCTTACAGAAAGCATTTCAAACCACCGTTGCTCAAATACCTCCCTTAGTGCTTTTAGACTCTTAATTGAAACTCTGAAGCAGAATTATAGAATTTGATAAATATTTTCTCCCTGCGATACCTGACCAAGATTCAGATTCTGCAAAGGCTTATGTGCAGATAGAATTTTACTTATTCAAATGCAGAGGTAAAGCTGCTTATTCAAATCAGCTGGACTACTCATGTGTGCCAAGTCACAAACACAACTACATTTTTGCGGAATCAGCTCATTTTGCCCTGGTGCTGGGAATTCTTTATGCTAACTAGAAGAAAAATTACTGCAAACTTATTTTATTAGTAATCTTCTAAAATTGGACCTATTGTCTCTGAGCAAGTTGAGACTGTTTTCACTTAGTCCACATTCTGACCAGGGCTTCAGTTTAAGTCTGATTTTTCATATGTGGAAGAATTAATCCCTTGTTCTTGATTATATTTTGTTAAACGTCAATCACCATTTCTAGGAAAACATGAAGACATCCTCTGTCACTTTAATTCTGAATGTGAAAAAGAAGTCATGTTCAAATTCCTTTTCTTTATTCCTTTGATAATTGAAGGCCTTGTTATTTTAATAGACCTTCTTGGTACTGCTCCAAGATTCTAAAATTCTTTTTGTTTTTTTTTTTTTCACTATATAAAACTCATTAGAAAGGTTTCTTTTTGCCATTGAATACTACTGAATGTTGATAAATTATTGTGGGACTAAAATAATTTTCCCAACAGTCCCCTTGCAAGTGTAAATTTAGTCATACAAATCAAAATACAGGTTCTGCTCAATTGAAAATAATGATACCTATTGAATGGTCAAAAACTGTCAGTAGCTATTAATAAATAATCCTCAGCACATATGGTGATGTCAATCAGCATTATTATTTTACCCATATAAAAGGAATTTAGTAAGGCATAGCTGCACTCTGAACAGTGATACACAAGTTAATCATCGTCACACAGTACATTATTGTCAGAGCTCAAGAATGTCTTTGATCCCTACCTCCGTTTCAGAGCATTCAGGTCACCCTTTCTTGCAGCACTTATACATGCTGCATGTATACTTCAATGTATATACTGAACGGATGGTTGAGTTGCAGTAAGTCGTAGCGTAATCATGACTTTTTCAATTACAAAAATATACATAGATCTGAGGGGGGGATAAAAGAAAAAAAAACAGTTATTTCACATGCATGCTTAGCCTTTTCAACCCATTTCATCAAAAATTTGATCACACAGACATATAGCGAGCCTGCATGTCAGTCAAAAGGATTGGAAGTACTTATGAGGAGATGTTACGGTCTGTTGCATCAGAGATGCAAAACTAAGAAGTTTAGATAGGCAGCTGACATAATAGACTTGACTAGAGAAACGCGGAGCAGCCAGGCCACCTGGGCGGCCCACGGCGCCGCGTCTGCGCCCCAGCCCCGCTCCGCCTCGCACCGCCGCAACGGAGCCCGCCCTCCCAGCCAAAAACACCTCGTCAGCCCTCGTACGCCACTGCTGAAACACCACCAGCGTGTAAAAAGATAGAGTTGCCAAAGCAAGAGCTGGCATCTGAAAATACGGAGAAAATAGCCAGGTTTATGGGAATCAGCTCTCGGGCAAGTGCGAGAACCATGGCAAAAAAGGCAATAAAATTATGGTTAAAAAGCACCATTGTTCTGATAAATGTGTATTCTTCACTTGCGTAAGCAGTGTGTTTGAGGAAGACGTTGGAAACCAAGGCCTTTCAAAAAAATCTATTTTGTAATTTCTATGAGAATGTACAGGTTGCATGGAGATCAGTTCTTGGCTGTTGCTGAGTGAATAATAAAATGTTAAACATGCATTAATGCTGTATTAATACATATTAATAATTATCCCTATTCTGGGCCAAAAAATATTTACAGAGGAAATCTTGATTTTAGAGTATTTTCTAAAAATCAGAAATGAAAAAATATATATATAGACATGACACCATCTGCTAGTACTAAGGAAGAGAAGTTATAAGGAAAATAAAAAGTATAAAAGAAAGGTTGCACTTTCAATAAAAAAAAGGAAAAAATATCTACAGCAATTCCTCCATTACAACCAAATTTGCCACAAGTTAGGGCAACTCTTTACATTGCTTTATAAATACAAAGCCTAAATTCTAATAGAACTATGCATGGCAAGTTCAGAGATATTAAGCAGTACTAATCCTATTCTTCTTTATGACTAGTTCAAGAAATGACCTCTAGCTAGATCTGGCCTTGTTCTATCATGCAACTAGATTTTTCTTACAGAAAATAAATTAAAAAGGTGTGACCTTGCTGAAGGCTTGCAGAGAAAATGAGGTACATCTTGTCACAAGCAGAAGAGCCTATTTGAAACATGGTTTGTTCAATTTGAAAGGCTGCTGCTTTCCTCAGATCAGAAGTTAAGATAAAGGCAGTGGGATGAAAAGAGGAGAAACATTTCCAAGAGATGAAATTAAAGAGCTACATTGGAAACCCATTCAGCAAGACAGAGCCCTTTTTGTGGGGGGATTTATCGAGGCCTCATCAGCCACACCTCATCCCTGTGCACGCAGCGCGCTCCTCGCTCCGCGCACAAAGCCCGTCGTGTAAGGAAATGAGGAGAGCTGCTCGCGAGAGGCATCGGAGGACACTCGCTACAGCCCTTCCTCACACTGTAGGTCATGGTGGAAATGAAATTACCCACCCAAATTTTACGTGTTGTGCTCAAGGAAGGAAGGTCCTTGCATCTCTTGATTCTGGAAGCTCTCATGAGCCCTGTGCTTCCCCTCGCTAATAAACGTGTCGCCCATGGGGAATTCTCCCCCCGTTGCCCAACATGAGCCCGTGCAGAAATTCTGCATTTCAAGCAGGTTCAGAGCACCCTCACCCAAAAGCCAAGATTTAAAACTTGCCATGATTTTACGGTTGGGACTCCGGCTTGCTTTCTCTTTAAAACTTGACCTATTAAGAAGATGTTTTTCATACTACATTGTCTCACCAGGGGAATTTATACCTTTGTCCAAATCAAAGCAGAAGAATTTTGTAATTTCTCTTCTAGCTTTTAAAATAATTTCTTTTCTCATAACTACAAAAACATGAAGAGAATAATGTATAAACACGCCTGGCTTGTCGCTCTAGCTGGATTTTCTAAGGGAGAGTCAACAACAGAGAAACAAGATGCAGATTCTGTACTTGAGGAAGGTTTTTTTCTTGCTTTTTATTAAAGCAAAAATATTCAGTAAATCCGTTCCATATTTATCTATGAAGACAACCAAGAAAGAGCTGGAGAGGCAGTGGTAGGGGGGCATTGGGTAGGTCTCACTTCAGAGTTTTTCACTGTTAAAATGCTCTACACCTCCTGGATTTTGGGCACTTTTACTTTACAGGCTAGTTATTCCCCAGAATCCATCTGTCAAGGTGATTTTATGACTAGTGGACTGGTATTAATTAGTACTAATTCACTAATTAGCACCAGTGAATACACAGCATTAGTGAATCATTTGCCTTGGTGCTGAGGAAAACCTTTGCAGGAGCTCTCAGCTGGCAGGTCCCACCTGCAACGCCGGGATGCAGCCAAGTCCTAAGCACTTACCTAACCCTAGGAGGTCACAGTTTGAGGCTAGTCTTCAGCTTCAAGTTTAACAGCGTGGCCCCACGGCAAGGGGAATCGGTACATAGGCTTATTTCTCCCTCAGGCTGCAAGTGGGCTGCATCTTTGCTTCCATGGTTGGCGCCTTCTTGCCCCTTAGCGGTGTCGGGCAGCCCTACGGTCGCTCCGTTCTGTTTGTCGAGGGGCAGGCGCGTCGCCCAGCCTGGTGAGGCCCCAGCATCGCTCACAAGCCCTTGGCACAACCGTAACACGGACGAACACCAAGTCTCCCGGAGCAGCAGCTGCAGAGGGAGCCCTGCAGCCCCTCAGGGAGAGGGTTGGGTTTCACGCCGCCGGCCCCTTCCCGCTCCGCTCGCACCCGGCCACATTCCCACCGCTTCGGGCAGCTGGGGCAGATTGCACCGAATGCAACAGCAGCATTAAAGTAGATTCTTTCTTACAGTCCTTTTAATATTTTTAATCCTAATTTGAATGTTTTCTAATTGCAACCTTTAGGTACCCAGCTTTAAATGTCCTAAAAGCAGAATCCATAATCTTAACAACAACAACAACAACAAAAAAAAAAGCCTTTCAATTATCTCACAGCAGTCGATATGCAAATAAAAAACATATGCTGTACTAATTCTTATAACTAAATACAGCTTAATTTTACTTGTTTAGAAAGAAACAGAATGCGAGCAAAGCTTTTGGTAAAATGACAAGTGGAATTCCAAACAAACAAGACAAATATTTCCTCCAGAGGCTAAACCTACTGCAAAATATTAATCTCTCCTTCTACACATCTTCACATGTCTTTGGTGAAACACCTGTCTGGAATTGTTAATAGCAAATATTTTTCAGGGTATACACTTCAAAGACAGTACTGCAATGTCAAGCAGTGTAAAACTTTTGAAGTAGTTTTAGCTAAATACTTCTGTGACAACTGTCTGAATCAATTTGTCTTAGCTGCCTATATTCTGATATTATACAAACCTAAGAACTGGTTATCAGCCAAAAAGGATAAAAATTTTGGTGAAGTCATGACTAGTAGGTTGTATCAGTCAAACATAAAAAGATATGCTAGTGTTGCAGGTGGTCTAGAAAACGAACAATACCATCTGCTTTTGTAATTTCAGATTAACAATGCCTTATTCCTGAAAAAATCAATTCAAAAATTTCATGCATACAAATACCAAAATAAGCTCAGCAAGCCAACAGAAGCACATTAACCCAATCACAAGGCACTACAAAAGCAGAACATTATGTCCTAATTGTTTAGCATAGTGAATAATAAGTCAAAAGAGACAAGATATATACTTTCAATTGCTTAACAATTTTGCACCATCAGCAAGTGACAGGGCAAAAAAAAACAAAAAAAGGAAGAGAAAGAAGTTGGTAGGAAGAGACAAAGAAAGCAAACTAAGAACAAGTTCTGAGAATTACTTGCAATTGCGATAGCAAAGAAAAAAAAAATCAAAGAAGGTCAAGCTGACCTCAAGATGCTAAGAGTCAGGCTCTTGAAATCCTAAATCATACAAAGAGCTATGACTTCAAGGCACACAAACATAAGAGGATTAAGGTAAGTGTCCCACCTAAAAGCCTGAGAAAACAAAGATTAGTTTTAAGTACTAAAAAGAAACACAAATTCATATGGATGCTCCAAGTGCAGGAAGAATTAATTGTTAGCCCGTATTAAGAGCACACTAAAATAAGCTCTGCGTAACACAAGGGAAAAAATCCAGGTTTGATTACCACCTTCTGAGTGCAAATATACTCATGTCAAAACTCAACAAATATTAACAACTTAAAGCACGGATTCAAACCTATTGAAGTCAATGGTAAAGTTCCCATTGACTTTCGTGAGCTCAGCCCATATGTTTAGAAAGATTAGGTGAAGACAAATATAAGTATTCTTTCTAGGGGAGAACAGTAAAATGGCTAATCTCCACCAGTGGCCCCTACCTGCCTGAGTTCAGTAACAGCCTTCCCAACCTCAGATCCAGAGCAAAGACCTCTACAGCTAAACTAAAAAATAGTTTGTGTCACGCTATCAGACTCTCAATCATGATTATATTTATGCTACATTTATGCTAGCAGAAAAACATACAGTGTCTTTTAGAGAGCAACATTACTTCTGGACATCATTCTACACATCTGAATTATGTTTGCCATATCTTGACCTCTGTGCACCAGACACAAGAAATAAAATGAAAATTAAGTACCCACTCCACATTCTGTACTCATTTTCATGTCAAGGAATACTGAAAAGTAATGCAGCTGTTCATGCCCTTTTTAGGTGGGAGGAAAAGCAGTATGGATGTTCTATGGGCTGACCAGCTTTCAGTCAGCCTACATCTATTAATTCTTATTAATTGAAGAAATTAAGATATTCCAATGCAATTCAGTAGGACAGAAACTTAGATTAACCCAACAGGTCAATATGATTTTTTCAGATTGTTTTCCTGTTTAAAATTAATATTTTCATTTTTAAACTATACTAGTCAAAAGGCCTCTACTGAAATGTACCTGTTACCTCGGGGGTGCTTTGAGGCAACCTCTGCCATTTACCTTTAAGATGCTAAGCACAGGGAGTTATGCCTCCCCTGGAAGTCCACCTGTTATTTTTGCAACTTTTGTCAAGATGAAGAGTGCTCAGTTTCACTACAATCATGAAATATTAGTGCCTTTTTTTAATAAATAGAAAAAGATTATAAAATGAGCATGGTCTAAAAATCCCCATACTGAACATTTCCAGGTTTTAAATCTCACAGGCAGCTTCATGGGGAAATGAATGCTGCTCCTTAAACAGCCATGGAAGTTGGAGCTCTCGGAACAGCCACACTGCTCAGATCTACTGCTTCTCTGTACTTTGGCGTTCCTGAGACACAGCGGTACCAAACCTGGTTCTCTCTAAACATAAGCAATCCTTTACCAAGGCATAGCACTGGTCCCAAACTGCAGGTATTCATGGGATCGCACCACCACACGCTTCCACACAGCATCTCACGTTTATGGATGGCCTAATCACAGTCATGGGCTGAACCCCAAGTGCTTAAGGATAAGAATGATCGATGCAAAAATCCAAGAACTTGGCATTGCTTTGAAAGCACTGGTTCTGAGTAACAACCAATCATAACGGCTCGTTAAATTTCAGTGCTCAGATACATAAGTTACTCTTTGTCAGAAATACAGCAAAATCCCAGCAACAGCAAAAATTAAGGCTATTTACAGATTTTCATTTTTATAATACCATTGAAAAAAGTAACTTTTTCATTAAGTTAACCCATTCTTCTGAGCCATTTCTACTCAGTGCAGGAAGATGTACAAGCTACACTGCTTCTATCACTTTCAACCATCAGAGGAGCAGCAAAATATATTTTTTAAAAAGTGTGTGCTGTTTACTGCCACCTTACACATTTGCTGGGGTTTCTCATTTTCATCCTGCAGTTTGGTAAAAGCCATCAGCATAGACAGAATCGTATTCCATGGACGAGCTCGCCCATTGCTCCCACTTCTTACATCAAAGACTTTCCATGGCAAAACCGACAGCCCTTCAACAGCCAGCGCGAGCTCTCCTTGTGTTGGGGGAGCTGCATGAAAAGAAGAGTTTGGACAAATAAATGTTGTATTGCTCACCAGGAGCCCGTCACTGTGCATGGGATCACACGCGTTGGGGTAGCGGCCGCCCTGCCTCTCCTCCTTGGGCAAGTTGAGCACTCGCACGTGCAGCCGGGGACACGGGTGTCCCCAGGAAGCGTGGCCGGGACCCAGTCCCACCAGAGAGCTGAACTGGGGCTTGCTGTGGGGGACAGGCTTGTGCTCTGCTTCCATTAGCGGGTACACGCCGCTCCTGTGGCGACTTCTCGTACAACGTGTAGCCTCTGCAGGGAAACCCCCCGAAGGAAGAGCAGCAGCAGAGCTATTGCCTATGGCAATGCTATGGAAAGAAGCGGTAGTGACAAGATGACATTGAGAGTCTGACACTGTAGATTACCGCAGAACCATATCAAAATGACTCTCAGTTATCAGATCTAGATGACAATGAGACTCCAGCGTCACTGTCATCTACACAGAAAGAAAAAAAAAACGGTACATGCCACTCGGCACAGCGATGGGTGGCGATTATAGAGACATGGTAGCAATGCTGCCCACTGCAAGGATGGCTCAGGAGTTTCAACAATTGACTTAAACTCAGATATACATTATTTTGTATTTTGATTAAAAGGAATAAACAGAAGAAAAAAGCCTGTACCAATGCTATATTTAATCTAGCACCAGGCAGCTGAACTTCCATGTCAAGCTGTAAGGGCATATGCCACTACATCACTGTCCTCGGGCTAGGAAATCAGGTACCTCACTTGCTCAAAGCCCTCTCCATTCCAACTGCCCTCCCATGTGGAACAGCAAGAAAGCCTAGTTATAAGTTTTAGGAGCAAATCATGTTACTGGTCGGCAAATGCAGAGTGTCCCAGCAGATGCCAAAGCCAAAAGCACCCGCGGCGTGCAGCATGGTACCTGCAAAGGGGTTCTCAGAGAGAGGAAGCGATAAGGCGCAGGGCCGTGATGACCACAAGTGTACGGCAAGGCCAGAGGGGCAATTACAGTTATTTAAAACACTGAACAGCAATATGCTGCAGGCAAAGAAAGAGGATGTCTAGGTATGAGCAGGAGAAAAAGATTTAAGGTGTCACATAGTATATTTCCTCTTAAATCTTAATTAATTTTACCAGAACACTTAGGCAGCTTCTGTGCAAATAAACAGTTTTGCCATGAAATTTCAGAAGAAAAAAAACATTTAAGTTCTTATTTTCGAGGAAAGTGTGCTGCTGCAGACTGACCACTGAAGCCATGTCTTTCACTGTCTTACTTATTTCTCTGCTCCCCTTTTCTCTTTCATTAAAACCATAAATAGCAACTACAAGCCAATGAAACAATGATGAACATCTACTTCAATAACACCGAGAATTCTCCAATGTGCTTTGTTTTGTTTCTCTCTGCAAAATTAACATATTAGAGACTATTTACCACTGTACAAAATTCCTTTCTTTATTTATGAAAGCTACATCTTTACTATCATGATGCAAAATGAAAAGCCTCCTGTACTTGTTGCATACAATTAAGCCGCAACAAAAGCCAGCCCGAGCCATTTCACATTTCATAGGGCTGCAATTATTCTTTAACTGTTAGAATATGCTGTCCCCCAGGAGCTAATTACAGAAAAGCTCTCATCACACACAAGAAACACACAAACAAATCCTTCAAGCACAAAGCAAATGTTCAACATTAAAGAGCTGCATTCGGGAAGTCACACCAATCAGTTTGGTTCAGCTAATTACTAATCTGATTTCTGGAGTAGTTGCGTTAGATAATTATGATGCCCATTCACAACTTGAAAGCTGGGACTTTGACTGATTATAATAAAGATCTAGGACTCACAATAAAAGTAAGAGCAAAGTATGAAATATACATCTGAGCAGGATCCGGGCGATAGATTTGCTTTTGGCCAACGTTTCGTTGGCGCTTAGCATTGAAGGACCTGTGCAGAGCTTGTTCAAAAAAAATGGATCAGACCCAGGACATGGAGACACTGCTATACTGCTTACATTAATGAAAAGAAACGTCAAAGAATGAGCATTCCCTGTTTGTTTTTCACTGGAGTGCTAGCCCTGCTCTTTTCAGTAAAGCGTGCTAAGTGGTACAGCTTTCTGTCACTGCCCTGACCTTGAAGGAGCTTTCACAACCCATCCTCCAGGGCCTTCCCAGAGGCAGCCAAGTTTGATAAGAACTAAACTCTTCAAAGACTCTATTGTAATCATGCTTTAACTTACATTTATTTAGTTTCAGCTTCTCCAGGATTTTTTTCTGCCTCTAACAATTGCTTTGTTGGAGTCTGAGGTTTTGTTAAAGGTGTATGACACTACTTGAGAACATGCTGTGCAACTGTTCCTGCTTTGGACATGACCAATGCTCCAAATCATAGCAATTGTCTTAACCTCAAGACTTGACTTGCAAAAATTTTGTTTGCCTAAAGAGTAATAATTACCTCATGGAGGAAAAAAAAAGCTATTCTAATTAGCAGTCTGGTGAAATGAAGACAGCAATTTGATTTAACAATCTGATCCCAATGATCTGCTCCCCTTTAGATGCTTTATAACAGACAAAGAGAAAATGTCATTGGAAGCCTATCAACCACTACTTAAGCTGAACTTCATTGCAAAAGACCACAGGATCACAGCATCAAGCAATTACAATTTAAACTTTTCACTAGGCTACAGCCTTGCACATGTAGCACCATCCAGGTTAGCTTCTACAAAAACATTTATACATTATCATAAATACAAAAAAAAGTGGAAATTGACTTTTCAAATTTTCAGCTTTTTCAGTATTACTATGTGTAACACCTTGATTTCTCATGACTACATGATGGCATTAAATAAGCAGTAAGTGTGCACTGCACACTGCACTTACAGCAAGCAAACTGGCTTCAGCAGCACACACTTCCAAACCCTTTGCCAAGTTGCAGCAACACAATTAACAATGAAACAATATCTAAAATATCACATGCTTTATAACTTGAAAGTACTTACATTGTAGCTCATTCTTTCTCCCATCTCTGCTGTGCTACAGCTTGGACAAATGAACATTTCCTCATGGCAAGACATATTGCTTGTGAGACATAAGCGTGAATCATTTTTGTGATACATGTACATTTTGACCTATACCACTTTGGGAGAGATTTAATTTAAAATGAAGAAGTAAAAATACCCTTCTTCTCCCCTCAGAACACAACTCTGGTTGTGGTCTGCGTGCCCGATGAGGGAGCTCTGTGCCCACCACGCTACCACAGCTTTGCATTAGCCTCCTGCAGACAAGACATGCAGTTGTGCAAAGGAAAGGCTTTGTGAAGACAGCAAACAGGTTGCAGCTGTAATTCACATAAACCCCAAGATAAAAGAAAATAACAGAGTCAAAGACCAGCAGCGTAAATATTTGAAGCAAATTTTACCATGGTCCTTGAGATGCAATCGCAATAGTGTCCTGGGAAGGGCTTTGAGAGCAGGATCTTGGGCAACTCATAGCATAGGAGCCTGCTCCTTACACCGATGCCAACTAAACGACATCACCTCAAAACTCAAATAAAACATAACATGCATTCATACCAACATTTTTCAATATCATTATCTGAAATAAGGCTGATTCGTGTTTCTAAATTGTTTGCACACAGTCACACTGGACACTTTTTTAAAGCATTAAAGTGAGAGAGAGTCTTCACTATTGTTAAACTAAGTGAAAGAGATTGCAAATCTGTATTTGAGAGTCAATAGGCTACAATATTTACAGGTCTCCATATGTGAGAGTTTAAAATTCAAAGCTGAATGAGAATTGTGCAGGGTGGAAACTAATGTTATGGAATCTGAACCAAAGCTACATTTATATTTCACTTTAATGCTCTAGCTGTTTAATCAAAATATGAATAAAAGGTCTAAAAGACCAACACGCAAAAATATCATAGTTCTGGAATTTAGCTTCAGCTTCCTATTGTCAACCAATTACTGTGTAATTTTTTCCCTGTGACTGAATAACTAACTGTTAGCAAATAATGAAAAGGCAATTACAGCAGAGCTTTGTTCATATTACCCTCTTCATTTTATTCAGGCTATAATTATTGTCAATGCTGGAGGCTTACTGTACCATGTAAGTGGCACCAGGGAAGAAAATGGAATGGGCTGGTGCATGGAAAATTGCAAATGTCACAGCTACCTTCATCATCACCGTTGGACTTCAGAGATTAAAAAAATAAGCAGCAAAAGGCTCTCCATGTGTGTTTTGCAAATTCTTTACCTCAAGCTGTTGTAATGGCTGCTGAACTGGTAGAAGGGGAAAAAAAAAAATCCAAGTGCCATGTTTCTTCTTTTTTTGTTCTTAAACATCCTTCCTCCCCCAGAACATTTTTATTATTATTTAATTCCCAGAGGACACTTCCTTTTTGCCACAGCATGCCTGGAAACAAACTCATGGAAATATTCTTTTAGTGGTGCATCTCATTAAGGATCTCCATGCTGTTCTGTAATGGAGAGTGGCATATAAATGATGTATTTTATGGGGTCTGATCTTTACTTCTTTGCCACATACAAACGTATCCCCACCAAAAGATTATGACCTGGATGTGCAGATTTAGCATGCCAAGTTTCTGCCTGACATTGACCATTTATAATGCATTGTTTCCCTGGGCTCTTAGCATTTACCAGAAATGATGGATACAAATCAGAAACGTGCTATTCCACTTGTACCTTTCTGAGAAATAAGCAGCATTCCTATGTATCCTTCCTGTTGCTTCTCCCTTTGCACTGTTATTTACAAGAGATAAGCAATACAGTAAAATTGTATTTTAAGCCTCCATACGCTGTGCTGTAATTGCTGCTGAACTACGCAAATCATCAGGTAGCCAAATTTATTTTTTAATATAAAATATAGCAGACAAGCATTATACATTGATACTTTTATTATTAAGGGTTCTTCCGAAACTGACTGGCAAGCTCTGGCTTACATACCACAAAGCACAAAAATTCTTCTGATCTAGGTCTGCAAAGCAAGAGAAGAATTTTATCACCTTTATAAATTTTATGTTTTCACAAAATTAAGCTTCTTTGTAGTTGCATTGATCTTCCTGTCACATGTACATATGTTCATCAACTTTTACCAGTCTTTCAGGACTGGCTGTTCATGGGGTATATACCTGCCACAGACAATGTGTTCATAGCATAACATTTATGATTATTCCTTCTACTCCCTAATAAGATATTTGGCTGCCTCAGATCCTACGGTAGCTGAGGACATTTTCATGATTATAGAAGTTAGTTTTGGATTCTGCTTCGCCCAAGGAAAACAAAGTTAATCCAGCAAGAGACTGTAATCCTTTCATACACAGCAATATACAGATTCAAAACAGAAGCAAGAGGTATTTGTTTCTTTTACAACTAATGCCTACATTTTTGAATGATTTGTTTAAAATATTTTTTACTTCAGTATACAACACTGAGTGATCAAGAGGTGACATGTTAGGAAAGATTAACCACTTATTTTTTGGAGGGAATAGGAAGGAGGAGTTGCAGAAAAACTAACCAAAGTCAACTGTGTTTTAAAAATTCTACTTAATCCACTTGCATCTCCCCTTAAACACATACACAGTTGTGAAGCTGGGGTCAGACTCGAAAGTTAGGGCTGGCTCCAGCTAACAGATGCACTGGGTGACTTCAAGCAATTGCTCGACTCTTCTGTGCCTCTGTTTTTTCCATCTCTTGAAGCAGGATAACAACCATCTCCTCACTTTTAATATTTTTTTTAAGAGCTACTGATGAAAAGTATTGAACTGACAATAAAAATAGCACATCTCAAGTACCCTCCTATAAGTATGTGCAATGTAACATGTGAAGTATAAACTCTCTCCTGCTTTCCTGCAATTGGCTTTACAAGCATGAAAATCAAAATAAAGCCACTGTTTATTGTGAGGACTCCTCTTCCTCGTAACATACTCAGTCCATACCACGGATCTGGTGCCACTGTGCCAGAACCACAGCGGGGCCACTCTGCTTACAGGGCATCCAGGCTAATCAGCACAAACTCATTAAAATACATCACTAACACAAAAAAGAATCAGGGAAAACAGCGGCAAAGGCTAAGGATAGAAATGGCCATAATGTAAAAATAAGAACAATAGTTGGAAATTATTGCTATTAAGGAATCCATTCTATAGAGCGGAAAACAGAAGAGGCCCAAAAGCACAGGGTTTGTGAGCAACAACTTCCCCTTCTCATGGTCTCCAATCCGGTTATTCCTGCACCAGGATCACGTGGGACAGGGCAGGAGCAAACCACGCTACCTGCCAGGAGCCTGAGCACCTCTGCAGGGCACCCTGCAGCTTGGCCTCTCTACACCTTCTCCATAACCTTTCCAAGAGCCTGGGCTTTCCTGTTGGCAAAGCAATGGGTGATGGGACCATCACTGCAGCTGCCGGTGCCACAGGAGCTGCGGGAATCATTGCTGCAGGAGCTGCAGGAATCGTTGCTGCAGGAATCATTGCTGCAGGAGGTGCATGCTTGGTGGATCCGTTGGCAAAGCAATGGGTGACGGGACCATCACTGCAGCTGTCGGTGCCACAGGAGCTGCAGGAATCATTGCTGCAGGAATCGTTGCTGCAGGAGGTGCAGGAATCGTTGCTGCAGGAGGTGCATGCTTGGTGGAAGAGATTTGTAATTATGGCAGATGAGACCAGAAAGTACGAAGGGAATTAGGAGGGTTAAACAGACAAAGCAAGCCAGCAAAACTTTTCCTGGTGGCCCGAATATGAAATGCATACATATGGTTATACACTAAAATACGTCCTCTTGCCACCGAGTACTTCACAGCATTCTGCCATTTTTTCTGGAGCAGAAATGCCACGATCTGTTGTTAGTACAGCAGATTTATGGCACTTTAGGATGTAAAGGACATAGAGCAGTGCTTTCTTTTCCAAGCTGAAGCCAGTAAATGCTACAGAGACTGCCTTAGATCAAAGTCCCTATTCTGCGCAGACAAACCACTACGAAACATCCACGAGCCAGAAGAGTTGTCCCTGTACGTGGAGGCACCAGTCGTATCACTTCGTGTTTCAAAATTGCTGACTTTCTGTGACTGTTATGACACACAGAGCAACTGAAAGTAAACAGAACTGGCCTTACTGGGTGAGGAACGCATTTTTACAAGGCCCATCATAGGGCTCCTCATTGAGAGAGTGGAGAAAAATAAATAAATAAAAATCAATGTATGAAATGTTGCTCTCTTAAGACTCTTTCATAAAACTTGTCAATATTTTCTGTTTTTCTTAAAACACCTGCTGCCAAAATCTGACAACTACAGACTTTTACTGAGTTTCCACACTTCACAGTTTCATTGAAAGCTAGAAAACGTGAATGCCATTACATATCCACTCAGACTTCTTTGTTCTTGGTCACACAAGTTTTAGATTTATCTTGCTATTTCAAGGTGATCGTTTCAGGAGAGGATCGATAAGGATAATACCACAGGTGTATAGTGCAATGCCAGCTGTTTTATTATTTTAAAAGTTTTAGCTAAAAATTTATGGATGTTTACTCTGTTGGATGTGAATAGTCTGGAGCACACGCCGGTCACGCATTGCATAAACCTTCTGGTGTTGGAGCCTGCCCTGAAACTGAGGCCTTATAACCCTCGGTGCAGCCCAGCCCTTCAGCAGCGAAAGGCTGAAACGCCAAAAATCTTCTGTATAAAATATTCTTCAGAGCATGGGGCAACATTATTCATGGAATACCCTCACGCGTGTCAGAACTGGCCTTTGACTTAGGAACACTGTGAGCTTTCATGATCTGATTGTGGCGACAGCACTTACCAAGAAATATCCCACATGCAAACGTGGCTCTATAGCAAAATTATTCCAGCTAAAATACCTGCGGTGCGGAGGCCCCAATTTTCAGCGAGCCTCCTGTGAGGTTTTCACAGGAGCTAAGCTTCGTGCATCTGCACACACAAACCCAGCCCAGGTGTGAATTAACCGTGGAACTACAACAGCCCAACAGTTACTTGATCCCTCGCTGCGCAACTGCCTTCGCAGCTATACGGCCGTTCAGTCAATTAATGCTCATAAAATGCCAAAGAGCCTCATGGAATAATAATAATTTAGATATCCTATGGAAGTCAAATTGCAATTCTTAGTTTAATTCATCATCCAAAGGAAAAATCAACAGTTTTGATAGATTTTTAAGTAACAGCATAGCTGGGAAATGTGAATAAAACCAACTGCATATAGACAGCACAATAAGGGTAGCTCCTTTTTTATACATTTTCCCTGGCAATGCTTTGGGACCTTTGTGGTCTGTGGTCATTTTTCAGTTCTCTGTATCAACAAAAACAGACTTTTCAGCTCCAAAAGGAATGCATTGCACATTAAATCCTTCCCAAATTTAAGTCTACTTTGTCATTTTTTAGATCCTGAATAATATCATAAACTTTGGGGATTACAGAAATAATAATGACCAGAGCCCAAGCAATTTAAGCCTGCTGTGCTAATCACAGAGTAAAAAGTCCTTTGTAAAAACATCTCTGTGCTAGTAAAATAAAGATTTTTCAAACCACCCAAGCCCTGCTTTCCATTTCCCCGCAACAATGCGGAGGGCATCGCTGAGATAGTGACGCACGTCCGCCCAGCTACCGAGCTCACGTCTCCACATACATGAAAAGTAATCTCACCACCTACCAAAAAAAAAAAAAAAATCAGTTTCTTAAAAACAAAAACCCTCTGATTTATTGAAAAACGTAGTATGATGTCAGTGTGAATTAATGTTTCCCATAGGCATACTAATAAGCTCCATGACATAATAACTTGTTATACTACACCAGTGGGACCTTAAAATTATTCCAAAGATAACATAACACAACACTTGAAGCAGCAGGAAACTTCCAGCATGCTTTTAGATGTTTTACAGTGTTACTAATCTTTGAATTGCTTGGAAAAACTGAAAGGAAACAGAATATTTAAAATTGGAAGCACTGCAGTTAGAAAATGACTCCATTCCAAATTCCAAATGTGCACAGGAGATTAATGTCAATGTTTAAAAAAAAAAAAAAAAGCTGCATAAGGGGGGAAGTTATTAAATGCACTTTCTAAGTTGGACATGTGCCTTTTGGTAGTCCAGTGAAAAATCTGTTTTTATTTGGCTGAGTTATGAGGGTTTAAAAACAGACTTGCACACACACCAATTTCTTATTAATGAGAAGGAGTTGACTTTATTTATTTATTTATTTGCAAATGAAACTTAAGCTAATGATTGCCAAGCAACAGCATCAGTAAATACTTGAGAAGAGAAGCAGAGATTTCCTTTTCCACAGCACATAAGGATACCATCTAATGTCAGAGAGACTCAACGAACTCAAGCTGGGGCTGGGTACAGTGAGTAAGCTAGTGACTCTGTAGGGCTCTTTAGCATTAAACATCCAAAACAGGAAAAAAAAGATCAGTTCAGACAACTGTTACGGTTTATTTTTTAATCTCAACATTCAAGCCATTTTATACAACCAAGCTACTTGAAATAGCAAGGTGGGAATCGTAAACCCCGTAACGAGAACGCGGCGAGCAAGCGCTTAGACAGAGATTCATGTGTTCCCCAGAAGAGGACAAAAAGGTCTTCATGCTAGGAGAAGGATACTCGCATGCGTGAGTGCTAAGGCAGAGCTCCAGCTTGCCTTTTCCAGGCCCCCTGCTCTCACCCAGCACGCTGAGCTAGCCCAGCTCCGGGTACAGGCGGCTCCCCAGCCGCGCCAGGGCCCACTCGCCCCATGGAAGATCAAGCAGCAGCAGCAGAGAGTCCTGCTCTAGCAGTTCTTGCATCATGGTGCATTGGCCCTAGGAAAAGATACCCTTCATTTTTTTTTCAAGTAGCAAAACTACCCTTCTGTAGATCTTACACCACATTTGCTGCGCTCTCTCTGCTAACCAGTGCTCTTCCAATTTGATTTAGTTTCACCGATGTTTGTTCTTGGCCTTGCTAAGTTGGGTGCTCTAACTCTCTGCTTGGCATTGTGCTTTTTCATTCCATAAAGGAGAGCACACCCCTGACCGTGGCTTCCAACTAAACTGTACACAGTGTTCGACCAGTGCTAGAAATGAATATTCCATGCAAAAAATGTTAACCTTTGATCCAGACGCATCTCTGTCGTAAGTGATCCTGTTGTGCTGCAACCCTTTGATCACCCGCACAAAAATTGGAACCATTTGCAAAAGTAAAGCTTGTGATTTGCACATAAACCAGACCTGATGGGATAGTTTACAGAGGGCTGTATTATCCGACTGTTAGACTAGGAATGTTTGCACAGGCCTAATACAGTGGTGATGAATGCACTAAAACTGTTCCCATTACGACCCAGAAACACCAAGTAAACTGAAGTGTCTTAGTCAAAAACTCTGAAGAAGAAAGTACGTCCTGTCCCAAAAAATTGCTCCAAGTGTGGCAAGAGATCTCGAGTTACTAGGTATCACGAGACAGAGAGCTACATCAGCCATGAAAGATTCAGTTTCCTATTCATTCACCGAGCTGTTTCAAGATCATGGGAATCTACAACAACCGTGTGAAACCATTTTCCACAGTGAACCTAGAACACCTGGTGAGTTCTTTGTAGTCTCTGCCAAGTAACTATCTTTAAAAGGAAGGATAAACTGTAATCTGAAAATGTCAGATACAGACCACTACTGTTACAATAGCAAGGCACAGTCAAGCAGCGAGAAGGGGTGCAGTGGAATGAATGCTTTGGGTAAGATAAAGAATAAGAGGGAAATAAATGCAGAATATGATATGGAAAAGGAAGTATTTTAAGGGCATGCAAAGGCCACCAAAGGATTGAACAAACACAGCAGCATAGATGAACAGGGAGTGATACAAAAGTAATTTTGAAATTAATAGTATTCCCACGATCCACGACAGAGGATGGAAAAATATAAATGGAGAACTGAAGAAGGGAAGTTATACAAGAATATAAATAAAAAAATAAAACATGAAGACTATCTTATCCAGAACCAATTGTAATCCAAAGTAAAACAAAAATTTACACTGAAAACTGTTTCTATGTTCCTTCTTCAGTTAGGGACACTTCATTGAGGGAAAAGAGCTGAAAAATTATGTAAGGAATGCAACTTACTTATTTCAGAAAAACAATACAAATTCATTTTCCTTGATTAAGAAGCAACACATGGGCAGTTCAAGAGTTTCAGAGAAAACAGACAAGTAGATATGTCTAAAACAGTCACACTTCCTTATGGAGAAGCAGATGAGTCTCCTCCTCACAGAGAGGAGAGAGCTCTACTGGCTGGTGAAAAGGAAACATCCAATTGCTACCAATTCTTTCCCCTGCCATGTGAAATGTTGCTTTATAAGACTCCCATCCTGTAGCAGACCTGGCATGAAAAAGCTACAAGCTAATTTTTAAGTCTTTTTTGTTGTCATTCTTGATGTAAAATAGATGCATCCAAACAAAATCTGAGTTTCTGGGATCCTTTTCGCTAAACATTTTGTATTATGGTCTTCAGAGCTGTTTAGATATATCGCCTGCAGTACTCAAAAACATTTACCAACTAATATCAATATTACAAGCATTTTCCTGTGAAAGTGTTTAAAACAGATTCTACACCAGTTCATGTTCCAGATTGCACTTCCAATGGTTGTATGGAGCCACGACTCACAACAGTAAATAAAAGGCAATCACAGAGAGAACCTGTCAACAAGCAAAGTATCAAAAAATCAGTAAATCAAATGGGTGAAATGGAATTGGTGGTGATTATAAATGATCACATCCAGTCCATTTCTGTTCAGCTAACAGACATTTACATCATGTTTCTCCTAGGATTTTTCCCCCACAATATTGACTTTTGAGATTAAAAATCAATAAAAACCCACAATCACATTGATCTACAGTCTAATTAAAAGGGTGTGGCTTATTGGTCAATTAGTGAGTAGACACGTTACTAATAACTAAGAGGAGCTTGAGCTAACGGGACTTGTGACTTCGGATTTCAACGGGTGTACAATTAGGCAAGCAGCAATATGTTTCTATTGATGCACACTTCTCCAACTGCAGTCTTTTATTCTCAAAAGTTTGTTTTTTCCACATACCAAAAGGATACGGCTTGGACCAAAGAACATGTAAGTGTCAATTAAAATATAAAGGTAAATTAATTAGGCGCCTGGCTATTGTCAACTGCTTTAAAACAGGATTGGTGAATGAGAAATCATACACCCTAATCATAAGAAAATTTAACAGTATTTCTGTATTAAACACCACACCTTGGCCATGCTAGTGGCTTACCTCAAAACACGCATTTCTGCAGGCATGTTCATCTGTTGTCTGACACTAGCACCAATGCATCTTGATACAAAGAGATAGGCATTCTGACAGACTGCTTTAATTACTCATCATTGATTTCTGTGGGATACACAGTAAGTATCTTCAGGATTCAGGTGATTTCCATTTGTAAATACTTTCAGATTAAGAAAGCTCAAAAGTTCTAGATGTAACTTCTCAGAAATAAGGCCATCTTGCAGTCCAGTGAGAAAAAAAGTCATTTTCATGAAATGAAGTTATGGGTAATGGAATAAAGCACACTTGCCATATTTTAAAGGCTGATCCTCCAAGGGTCTCATTCAAAACTCTTTGAGGTCAGTGCAGTTTCTCCCATTCACATCATCAAATTTAGAAAAGTATAAGACCTTACAATGCAAAACATCCAAATAGATCATACAAACAAGGTTAAGGCAGGCTTAAAATGGAAGTCTTTACCTGAGGCAAATTTCACTGTCTATAGGTTGGAACTAGAACCAGGAGAATGTGCCTCTAAGACTCCTGGAAATTGTAAAACACTTCATTTTCTCTGAATGGCCTTATCATTATTAGTACAAATAGGAATATTTTTATTTTGCTTTCTCAGTCTTTCCTCACACACTCTCCTTATATTTGCCTTTCCTTTTGGTTTGAGGCAAGATACCAGGCAGACACCCTCTCCTGCTTTTTTGCATGTTGTAAGCAGAGTATCAATTGTCCTTGAAGCATCTTCCCTGTTTATCACAAATACATGTAGGTTTTTTTTTTAAAAGAAAAAGTGGAGTACATGTGAAGTACATAACATCAAGGGCATAAACATCTCCCTAGACAAGCAGAACCTAGGAAGAGGAATGTGGCCAAACAAGCTTTAAGGTTACTTTTCACTAGTAGGGATATCAAAATTATTTTATATACTTCTACACCAAGCTGTTGAAAGATGAGTAGGAATGCTATACACTGCTGTAAGGTAAGGCAGATCCCAGATCCACAGCAGTGGATTATTCTAAGACTATTGCTGAGTGGACTCTCAGATATTTGAACTTATTCCATGTTCTGAAGAACTTTAAAGAAAAGGAAAGGTAAATGATTAGGTGAGGCAAATGTAGTGACCTAAAGTCCTTTGAACTTCTCCAGTAACTCCTTGTCTCTAACTGCTTGAGATGGTTGTGTCAGTGAGCATAAGCAGTTAATGCGGCTGATAAATTTTTAAGGCAGAAACTGTCAGAAGTTGTTTCTGTACATTTTAATAGAACAAATACAACCCTAATCTGAATCTATTCCACCTCAAAAAGCCAAGCAAGTCCCTGGAATACTGTCAAACACAAAGAGAAACATTTTGAGAAAAATTGGCAGCTGCAAAGAAATGTTAACCCACAGACTTTAACAAAAAAGATCCCTGAAAGTAAAAACTAAAAATTAAGTATTAAGAAAAAAATAGAGAGCTGTATGTAGTAGGCTTATCCATTATCCTAATACATTTCAGCAGCAAGAAAGGGAGTAGAGAACACGGAGAAGAACGGACACACTGCGACCCCAGTCATCTAATCATTGCTGCCATGGTTGTCTGCAACTTGGAGAAACTGGACTTGAGAACCAAAGGTGACCATGTGCTCTCCTAACTCCACCAAATGCTGCATATTCCCTAGCCCCGGGAGGCAAAAGAAAAAGGAAATATGTTCAAGCATCCAAAAGTGATCCACATGAAAGCTATTTCAATGGAAAATGCACTTGGATCACCTTCCTTTTCTAAATTTGGGGTGACACAATGTAGCACTCTGAGGAGGAGAGTCATGTTATACCATTTCAGTCAACGACATGTCATGAAACATGATTGAAATTGGCAGAAGTGTAAAGACGACATTGGTGTAGGAGCCAAGTATTTGCTATACTCTTAGCCCAAGTCAAGATCTTTTTTTATCCAGTCCATTACTTCAGTATTATTTCAATGCATCTATGTTAAAAACTTAATATTTCTGGTCATTGATGAGAACAGTATGAAAAATGAAAAAGAAACCCCCAACTTGCTGTCTCACAGTTTTCAATATTCTATGAAAAGGAAAAAAATACTAGTGAAGACTTATTTTTAACTAAAACATCAACAATATTAAATTTTAATTACAATACAAATGAGAGGTTTACCAAAGTTTAAGGTTGTGGTTTTACTGCAAACACTTGTGTTGCAAATACTTGAATAAATCTAAATATTGCTAATCCCTATATCAGTACTTCATTTTAGGATAATTCAAGGTGTGAACTTTAATGACCAAGCTGGCCTGTACTGAACCATAAGTAACACCTCCTTCATTGACAGACAAAGTGTGGCCCAGCTTTCTTATCACCTTCAGAGATAAGTTTTGCCACATTTCCCTCACTAACATGTAATCAGTGCACTGACAAACCCGAAATCTCTCAGTAGAGCTGCTTAGAAAAAAACGTTCAAATTATTCCACCCCCAGCACATGCATAGCTTAAGGACAGGCTTGCCCTGATTCCGTGCTAATTAACAGGATATATTTTTTCTAGCAAAATAGCAAGCAGTAGAAGTCTAAGGAATGGAGTTGATCATGTCTCATCCTTCATTTTGGGGATGAAAACAAATGCAACAAAAAAAACTACTTTTAGCTAACAGGATCCCTCCAGTAGTAACCAATCAAACCAGTGACACAAAAGGGTGGAAAAAGAGGTGAGGGAACTTCTAAGAAGAGAACACTGACCAGACCAGATTATTATTATACTATGAAAAATGAAACATTTTTTTTCCTCTCTCTCCAAAAGTCAAAAGCCAATCACATGAAAAAAAAAAAAAAAGAAAGAAAGAAATACACAGATCCTGGTTATGAGTGCCAACTGACCAATACCTTGGGCCACAACTCCAGCCCAGGTAAATCCCCATAGCTCTGCAGCTGATAGACAGACATTAGTATGAATTAGCTCAGGACTTGGCATAATATGATCCATTATGTCTAACAACAAGTGCTTCCACCAACTATGTCCTCTAAGAGAGGGTGGCAGGGCCATGTTTATGTTTCTTTTTTCAATAAATAAATAAATAAATCACTGGTGATATGGAGAGATTTTATATTCTCAGAAACTTGTACTCACACACGCTAGGACACAAACAGATAAGTGTTTTCATTGAAACTGTTCACGGGCTTTAGAAACCAGTTCGGTCAACTTCCCATGGCCTGGATCACAGCCTGGAGCTGTCTTGGAGGGCATGAGGTAGATCCCTTTTGGGTGAAACTGAATGAAGATGCCCCATGGGATGGCATCAAATACATCCCAGACCAGAGGGCATCCAGTCACGGGACAAGAATGAGCTCACTGATCCACAAACTGATCCACGTTACCGGCTAACGCATGAACCTCAGGGCGGAGGCTAAATTACAGTGCCAAGGCATCTTCTGCAAAAAATCAACAAAAACCCCACAGATTGTAACGTGGCTTTTGTATAAAAAATATATAGCCTATAGTGTATAATTAAAAATGTCTAATTCACCCAAGACAAGGTTATCTCAGTGAAAACCTGTCACCTTCTATATGGGAAAATCATGCATTATGTATTTTATACACTGATTTATCTTTGTTATGCAATGAGGAATGTTTTAGCAATATATGGGAAACATGCATTCTGTTTCTGTGATTTAGACTTGCTACAATTAGTAGAAGTTAATTTTTGACAGCTATTTCCCAAAACACACATACAAAAAAGAATTTGAAGATAGGCTTCCTTGATATTACAGAAACAAAGGGAGTGTCTTATGCTAATTTGTCAAGGGAAAAATCTGCCAGCAATTCCCTGAAACTGGGTACGTGAAGAATTTGCATTTTAAGAATTCAACTTTGAGGAAACAAGGAGCTTGCTAAAAATTTCAGTAATAATACATAAATTTATAAACAGATTCCAGTCCAGAATTGTTGCTAAAGAGGACACAAAGTTCATTGGATACCTACGCACTTTCCTGTTATTGTTCACAGCAACGAACAAAATATGAAAAAGGAAATGGACACAATATATTCATGGAATATCACTAGTTTGAGAAACCAGATTTGCAGTCCATCTTTTGCTGTGTCTTTCATTTGGTGGAACAGGGATTAAGTCAGCACACCAAGTGACAGAATATTATTTTACTTAGTTGGCTACAAACACTTAAAAGTGACACAAGAAAGTAATTATGTCTTTTTCTTAAGGCACGTGAAGCTAACAAAATAACATCTAACTACCCACACTTTTAACATCTACACGAGAGTCAACTGGAATGACTCCAGAGTGAGAATCTATGAGAGTTAACAACACCCCCCCCATAAGTGTCAGTTCTTTTATGCATTTGAATTTTAAAATAATTGTTCCACCCTTCCATATACTCTAACTTGTCTTGCTATTTTGCAGATATACCAATGAAACCAGCTTGTTGAATTTTCAAACATGAATATGAACAATAAAAATCAGCCTTCCAGTAATTAAACCACCTCCTTCCAGCTGTTACTGGCTCTTCTCTAAGACTGAAAACAAACTGTGCCTGGGCATTCACATCAAGGGTATGTTTGTAAAACGAGAAACAAACATGATCCTTGAGACGAAACCAGGCTGAATTGGGTCTGCTTCTTTACCTACCCAAAAAACAGAGTTCAGTAATATGATATTGTGTAGCTTTCTGTGCTGGCAACAGTATAGAGAAGACAGCAATAAAAAAGCACATATTTCTGTCATGGGTCTGTTTTTAGCTTGGGGTGAAAAAAAGAGCACATACTCTGTCATACCACCATCTTAATTAATATTTTTCCAAGTGAAGGGGAAGTAGGTCCCACCACATAACACTTTTTTATCGGCAATACCGTAATTCATAGACCAGTAGCCTGCCTGGGTTTCCCCCTCATTCTGTAATAAAGACTAAACAAGATGTCATGGCCCAACTCCTACCTCTAATTTCTCTCTTTTTTTTTTTCCCCCCTTTTTCCCCCCCGCCCCGATGCAGTACTTGCAGTACTTCAGTGCTCTACACCTCATTGCCATTTTTTCTTGTTTACTGCCCATTATCTCAGTTTTGTCCCAATTCCCATTTGGGCTTTAAAAAGTGACCATTCTTCCAGTGGTCAACGTGGTGCCAGCAGGCAAGTACTGCCAGATTAGGAGATAAACATAGATGCACCCGCAAAACGAAAAAACAGAGAAAAATCCATCTCAGATCACTCCAGCACTTACTGTTCACTGGGAGATTAAATTAAAATCTTTTGGAATAACTTGGTTATTTTTCTACCTATTAGGGCTTCTTCCTTTCAGCCTCCAGAGGTTTCTTTTTTCTGCATCTTTCAAGTGTTCCATGTTTTCATACAGACTACCAATACTAATATCCCTAAAAGGTATGAATAATATTTGGTACCAATATGATCTACTTCTGTGGCACATTGTGCTTCAAATGCATGCTAAGACACACTAAGAGCAATAAGTTTAGAGTCAAATCCTGTTTACTAAGTGCTTTGCATTTCTACTGCTAGAAGAAATAACACTGAAGATTGGAGGTATCTACAATGCGTACATGTATCAGGCAAAAGGAAATGGTGGTGGTGAAACAGTTTTCAGATGCAGTTACCATCAGTTCTTATACAGGTGACCTCAAGACATTGAGGTTGCCAAGTAAGAACCATTCCCTGAATTCAGTAATCTATAAAATTGACAACCATTACCTTCATTCCTCATCAGCTATGACGAAACTTACTATGATTTTGTAGTGAGGTACAGTTGTTTGGTACAGGTATTCAATAAAACATCTGAGGAAGAGAGCTATTGTAACAATACAATCCAAGCAACAACTCGGGGGGAAAAAAAGAAGTATGGGAGCTAGTTTCCCTTCTTTTGCATTTTGAGAGAGTTTTAAAATTATCTGTTTTCAAACCATCATTTCCATATTATTGTTTTCTTACTAATTCTGATCTCAGTTCCAAGCATGTAGTCATCATCATCAAGAGCTGAGCACGCTCATCTACAAGCAGACTAGACTTGCTATAAAATAGCCATAACAGAGCAGCAGTCACCAAGTGATGACAGGTTAATTGATGGCTAAGGTGCTATTAAAATAGCTCCCAGTGTTTCCAGAGATGTTCCAAAAATGAACTCATATAACACCTACCACTAGCCATAGTCCTAATGGTAAGAGAATGACCATATAATCTCTGTACTCTTCCTTTAAGCATAAAGGATTAGCAAATCATGTATTTCTGTAAATCTTCATTGTACCAGACAGCTAGAAGGCATGATAAGAGACAACTACAATCATAGTCATGACTAATAAAGTAGAGCTTTGCACTTCTCTTGGGGGGTCAGCAGAACTGGGTTAAGCCTATCTAGCTTCCTTTACAAAGACATATAGCATACATTTTAAAACAAAAATGACCACCAAAAATGGTGTGAGATTAACTGAAGAGGTATCTAGGACATATTTATTATCATAATTATAATGCTATTAAAGTATTGTGGCAATTAAAGCAAGACCCATCTCTTATAACAACATAAGGACAAGGTTGGATTATAGGACCAAGCAGCAAAAGCAGCTGACTGAATTGATTATAGGTCTCCAGAAAGAAGATACATTTAAATTCTGCATAATTTGTTATTTTATCATATAGTTCTGCTCAAGGGGTGGAAAGTTCAACCACAGATAACAAAGAAATCTCTAAGCGGATGTCCAGAATAGCAAATGTCAATCTCTGCAGAAGTTCTGGGATACCAGGTGTAACATAGGCCTGAAGTATCACACAGCCACATTTAATCCTCTTCAGTTTGCAGGTTCCTCTAACAAAATGTTTGAGGAAGGCTGGACACTACTTCAAGAGAACTTGAATTGTAAAACAGAAACATTTTTTATGAATTAAGAAAGCACATTCTGCTGTCATCACGAGCCTCTCTCAGACAGGACCTCAGTGTGACTACAAAACTAATCCAGACTCCCCAGGACTTTAGCTGCAGCTCATCAAAGCAGAGCTGGGCTCAAACCACATCATCAAAAACATCTGCTCAAACCCCTGCGAGTGGCATCCCCTTTTGGAAAGGGATAGAGATGGGCAGAGTACCAGTACTCGCCTCCTGCCCTCTAATTCAAGCCTAGTCAACAAACGGATTGGTTTGCAGGCCCTGGGGTTAAACTGGGGTTAAACTCTTCAGAACTGCTGAAAGAAGAGCTGGACACCACTGTGAGTTCCCTGGAGCACTAAGATCTGCCCTTTAATCTCCTCACATGCTTCAGGCAAGGTCATTTTTAATCCTGAGAACAAGATATCGCGCAGGTGATTGGTAAAACCTCTCTAGAACTGCATCAGCTCAAAAAGACTTTTGCTTTTTTTTTTTTTTTTTGAAATGTAGCAGTAATTAAAAGAATAGTAGCTGCAACTGATTCAGAAAGATGAAAAGGGGAAATCACTGAGGATGTGAAAGATTAAGTCAATAAAGTGAACAGGTGTTCTAGGTATGGAAGGAGTTGGGCTCATTTATGGGTCAAGAGCATGGATGGCTACTAGGATTAATGTTGTTCTGTCGTTTTATTAAACCTCCCAATATAAAACACATTCAGTAAAAGGAAAGAGGAAAAAATATACCTGAAATGAGAGAATGTTGAGACTAACAGTCAGGAAGCCCCCAGAATGCTGAGAACCAAGTTCTTCAACTTAGCAGCACGAAGTCCAGTGACAGCATGACTGTAGACAGCCTGGTGAAACACCCTTCACACTGTTGCGCTTGTTAAAGATGACTTTAGTCTTAGTGGTCAGTTGTTCAGATACAGAATTATTTAATTTTGTCTCCAGAGATTACTTTTGGTATAAGCATCAAAATCAGGCTGTTGAGAATTGCTTAATTTTCCTTTGTTTTTTCTTAAAAGGAGATGCAGCTGTGCAATGTTCATTTCCCCTATTATATATATATACAGACATATATATTGCATGTGTGTGCATGTGTAGATAGATACATACACTTGAAAAGGAGCCAAACAAAAATCAGTGAAAACTGTAATTTCATACTATGTTCCAAATCCATTAACAAAAGGAAATTGTTTGCTTTCCCTTTCGAATATGTGGGAGAAATTCCCACACACAGCCCCCTGGGGAAAACAGCTACATTTTAAGAGATGCAGAGCCAAAGCTGGCACTTCCCTTTGGTCCTGGGAAAAAAAAAAGGGAAAAAAAAAGTCTTTAAAAACTGATCATTTTGAGCTTCCATATACCTGGAAATTCACTAATCGCTGCAGTGTTCAAGTAGCTCAGCGTGAAAAATAGCATTACTCCCTGCCGTGGCTTTAGAAAGACAGATATTGGTGTGGCATATCCGTATATTCCTCTGCGGATTATATGTAAATATGGACACATCTTTGTGGAGGCCTCTTATTTTCTAAAGAACCCATTTGGCTATTTGCTATTAGACAGTCTTAGGCTGCCCTTTGGTCTTCTTAGAGAAAAGCAGCTGTCACCAAGCCATCTTCATCTTCCTTTGTCCACAGGCTCACACAAAGCAGCAATGTTTCCAGAAGTAACTACATTCTTTTTACAGAAACTGCTACTTTTACCCTGGGCAGCTCATCCAATGTTTATACCGGGCTCTTTGGGGTATAATAAAAACTCTTCCTATCTGAAAATTTTTAAATGATTGAAAGCCCCTTTGGAGACACTAGATGAGTCAGTTGTACATTTACATTTTTTTGGTTTCTCTGCCAAAGCACTCCTCCTCATCTCCTGGACCACTAAGTCTCACTTGGAAGACTAGTCATTGTTTCCTTTTGTTTTTCCTGCTTTTAGATCTAGAAGAGCTCCATCTTGGCATATACAATTCCCCCCTGGGTAAGAAGAGAAAGAGCAATTAAGTATAAAATGCTAACAAGATGTCTGAGTGAGTCAACTATCTAAGGTATCTGTGGGTTTTTGTACACCTGCGAATATCATTTCTAGGTTAAAGAAAAAGAAAAGTTAGGGTAAACCTAGGAAATTCGTGTCATATTAGGATATTCATATAAACTGTCATTCTTGTTTTTTTCCCCAAACCTCATGTGCTCTAAGCAATCAATCAACAGCCTCCACAATCAGACTTTGAGTCCTGATGGAGTAGGAAGATGTCATCCAGGGAGGAAAACATGTGGAAAATCTGTTAGCCATGTGTGTCATTACTGATGTCAAATTTAACTAAATATGCAAGAACTACCTAAAATTCTTACCCACCTATTGCAACATAACTATCAGAGAAAGCTTGTCTAAATTAAATCCCACATTTACTTCAGTCTTTCTTTCTGGTTGCTAGTTTTAGAGATCTGTAACATACACAGACACACCAACAAATAAACAAATAAATAAATAAATAAAAAATAAAAAAAAAAAATCAGGAGCACTTTAAAACTGCTACAGCAAACAATACACAAGCAATTTATTACATTAATAAAACTTTTCAGTTTTAATTATTGTCATAAAGACCTTAAAAAACATATATTCTTAATGATTTCTGAACATACAATTAATTATCTAATGGCTCCAAGTAGCAAAAGCAGCATTCAGATCCTAGAGATTCCTAAGCACATTCGGAACTGCACTTAACACCAGCAACGATGCTGCATTCAGATCAAGGACAAATTATCACCATTTTACAAGGGAGACAAATCTGCCATTTTTCCTCTAAATCTTTTACAACTATCAATAAAAGCATCATCTATTAAGAATTAGGACTAAACTTTAAACAACCCACTCAGTTACACCCACATATACAGTGGTGAATAGTATGAGGTATAAACAAGAAATGAGAGATCAGAAAACTGCAAAATCGGGATTAAAACAGGACCAGTGTCCAAAGCAGAACACTTGGAAACAAGGCGTCCTACACCAAAGCTTATTACAGACTGCAGACATCTACGTTACAGTAGACCCAAAGGCAATGTCATTAAGTTTTTAAAAACCAAGCACAGAATCCTGAGCAACCTCAATTTTAAGCCACTAAATCTCAGTAATAGTTTTTAAGGAGAGTTCAAAAGCAAAACAGAAAAGTCGAAGTCCAAAGGTATCACAAAGGCAGATCAAAGTGTGAAAAGGGATTAATGGCATCTTCAGCAAATGAAGTTTAAAATTCTAGTGTATTAGAAAAGGTCTTTTTTGAAATGGTAATAGGCTATACCTGAGCTGAAAAGACAATTAAGATAGTGTTAATTTTTTTTATGGTATCTGGCAGTAATATTTTTATCCTGTTAATTATACAGTAGACAGCAAATGTATATAATATGATAGCTCCACGCTGAGATGACATGCCTGCTGCCTAGTTAAGTGGCTACATTTATCCTATAATTAGCTTGCAGGAATGTGATTTGCATTGCATACCTAAGAGTATATATAATGTCAACTATGCCACAAAAGCCTAAAATGGAAACCGACACTCGCTTCGCTCTGACCTCTGGATATAACAAGGTGATGCCTCTTGTGACCTCCCGCTCTTTGTATTCCACCACACACTAGAAACGCATTGAAGTGATGCTAAGCGTATGACCAGCACAAAACGGACGGAAATTTGGAGGCAGGGCAGAGGATCAGGGCTGATGCCTCGGCCTAAACTTACTCCTTTAGAGGGAGTAACAAGAATGACAGTTAAAAGGCAGCATCTGTGATTTATCGGCATCAAGTCCAAGCATGTTTGCTCTTGTGAAAGGCAGGTTTTGGGCTTGTATGAGTGTTTTCCTGTGCGCATATAGTGAACATATGTTTATACACACACGCGACTTGCACAGCACATGAAAGAACATTGAAGAATTTTCATACATCAGCCTCTCTTCCCTGCCTGCCTCTGAAGCCCTGCAGACAGGGCTCCCTCCTGCCACGCAGCCTGAGTTTGAGACAACTCTATAGAGGCTCCTACAAATAGAAATAGCTGCATAATATTAATGTATGCAAGAAAAACTCTTTATAACTGTAAAAATCATTATGCTTGATTCCAGCAAACCCATTCACTGAATTTTCCCTTGCATTTGCACCAAAATAGTGACACAATCTAAAAAAATAACACCACGATTTAAGTGTTTTCTGCTGCATTCCCATTTGACCAGTGCTAAGTCACTTACAATTCTTTGCCTGACAGTTGCAGTCTTTTCACCACTTCCATGCTGTGCTTGATGCATTTTAACTGGGTTGCTTCATGCGTTTTGAATATTTCCTATGAATATCTTGCAGGACATCCTCCCATTTAACATCTTGCCTTTATCATTTGCTTTCTTGCCCGCACAAATATGCCAACATTATGTGCCTCTAACGGTTTGGCAGCGTCTCACAAAACATTTTTTAACTACATTTCAGGAATCTTTGTTTCATGAAACTGCTTACCTTAGTGCAGATCTTCTACAGTGAGTTTACTGCAGCTTCCAATACTTGCTCAGATACTTGACTCAGGGCAGCTGTTACACTCCTCTTTAAAATTTTGCCTTTTGAAATAAACCTATTATTGTGTCTCTTTCTTTTTGTCCATGAGGAAATGATTCTCTAAACTTCTCTATTTAAAGTACATAACATGCTCTCAAGTATGTGTTACTACATCTGTTTGCCTTATTGAACAGCTGAAAAGCATTTAAACTATTATTCACTTTTTTATTACTATTCAGTACATTTCTATGCACGTTCTGGCCAATCTTTTTTTTAATAATAATAATGCTTATTGTTACAACACCACCTGGTGTTGCTGGCAGTTCTGTTTTCAGGATAAAAGCAGAGATAGTTGCAGTTTCATTTAAAGCCCCAGCTCTGGGAGACATGTGATTAGATAAGAGTCCTATTTTTCTTTTTTCCTTCTTTTTTTTTCTCTTTAAGCTAAGTGTTGTGAGGAAATGCCCATAAATGGGACTCTAGGGTACCCCAAAGGATCAGAAACATCAAATGAAAATACTTCAGTGTTTTACTACTACTCATTTCGGACTTGACCGATAATTTCAGGTCATCCTTCCATACGGTACATCTCCACACCACATCTCCACATGCCTACACATGCGGCCTTCATACACCATGTTTGGATGGACTATAGACCCAGTGACACAGGAAAAATGGTTTCAGTGTAAACCTTCCTCACACGTTCTCCGTTTCCTCAGCAGCTCCTTTGAACCAGCAATGTCTTCTAAGAGCAAAGAAAACCCGAGATGCTGCTGTGAACATTCCCATTGACACTTTACTCACTCCAGCAATTGATCCAGGAAAATGCATGGGACCGTTGCCTACACTTTATATTTTGCTGACAGGCAACTGCATGAGATGTGAGATCCTTGAACAGTGCCTCAAGATCCAGGAAAATCAATGATCTACACGATGCTACAATTCCCAATCTATACAACAGGACCAGGCAGTGACCTGCAGCCCAAGTTCCGCAGAAGACAGTCCATAGGCAGGGAAGTTGGTGGTGACTTCATTACATTTGATACAAATGATACAAACACAAACAAACTGGTGGTCTTTACTATCCCTGTAACACTGTGCTAAAATAAAGCTCTATTTTCCTACACTACAAACTTTTCAAGATTTTAGCTCGCACCTTTAAACACCTCTCAACTTTACCTGATACATTAAGGTAACTTTTCCAAAATCCTATAACATTTTTATCTAAGCATCAAACAGCAGGATGCTGGCAGAGCTGTTTAAACAATAGCTATTTCTTGTCTTGATGGAGCACGTAATTTTACAACATGTTCAAACACAAACAGCTTGATTAATCTTAGCGGGCACCAAAGAACACAGCAAGGTTTCTACCCTATGGGAAGGCATTTGTGCCAGGTGGTAGAAACATTTACCCTGAAGAAAAATGGATGCTTTTCAATCATATTAAAATTTTTCCCTGTACAAAAAAATAAATAAATAAATAAATAAAGGCTATGAGTTTTCAGTTCTGCATTTGGTTTTCAAGTTGCTCAAGCCAGTCTATCAGAGAGGAAAAAAAAAAAAATCAGTTTTACCCACATGCCCTGATTTAGGCATGTCTATCCACCTATATTTGCCTTATTTTTGTGCCATTAAACAATGTTAAATGTCCTTATACACACACTGAGAGCTAAGAGAACACTTGAACGCGCAGCCCAACAGGATTTTACCATCCAACAAAAAGAAAGTCCCCATGTTGCATGAATTACTCCATGCCCTATGGAACAGCTCCTTGCCCTCCACTGTCCTAGCAGACTGGCTTCACTAACTTGTATCACTGGTAAAAACAAAACTGCCAGCCTCTTACAAACTTAACATATCAATATCCATGCTAAACCTAGACTGAAGCTTACCTTTATTGAAAATACGGTACTCCTGTACTAAGATTACAAAGATTATGGAGATGACACCCCAAACGTGTGGAGTCCTTCGCACTTGCTTTACATCAGTCGGAGCACACAAGTCGTGCTGCCTTTCGGCAAGCAGGCGGCTGTGCTGGGTGTTCACGGATCAACAACTATCTCTGCTGGCCACTGTGTGTCTAAGGCAGCAGAGGAAAAG
>NW_010577824.1:228754-277832 GCF_000705375.1 Tinamus guttatus
TGGAGAGGATTTATTGCTCCCTCCAGCTCTAGTCTTGTTGGCACAACCTTCATCTCATAACAAACCAGGATCTATTCTCTGACATGCTCTGATAATCTCCCTGTTGCCATGCATACGTGTGTATGCGCGCTTCTATTTCTCTATGCCTACAAACAAAAACTAAAGAGATCATTTTACCTACAAGGAACAAGCTGACAAACCTTTGATATACAACTATGTGAATAGCTTAAAAGTAGATGCGAATTGCATACGTTGTCTCCTCGTAACCTTCAAAAAAGGGACACAAAACAGTGCAGTTGCAAAGGCTGCCGGCAGCCGAGAGGCTCTGCCTCCATCCATGCTCTTTTCTCCTCTCTCCTGAAGGGTCAAGATCCAGAGTTCAAGGAGAAATCTGTACGTTCAGAAGGGCACTCTCAGGCTGCTGGTTTGGACCTCTCCATCACTTGCAGCTGTTTTACAAGGCCTCCTCTCCACTCTCTCCACAGAAGACAGCTCCACAGAGCTATTTTTCTGGTTGAGGTGAGACATTTGAGACTTGAAAAGTGGATGCAAATATTGCCTTAGTGACATCCCAGTCAACCCATGGGATCAACCAGACTTGATCTCAGTTCTTTGAAAGGAATGGATTTTATACAACCTTAGGTGGTGGTGGGGATTGTTTGGGGGATTTTTGTGTTTTGTAGATTTTGATTTAGAAGAGGGAGGTGAAGAGATAGGGAAGGAAAGGGTGAACCAGCAGACAATAGATAAGGATGGAAAGAGACTGTGTAGCTTTTTTTTTTTTTTTTGTCCATTTTTGTGCCAGCCTGTTTCAAGTAGTAATATGGATATGAAGTCATTGGCAAACTAACAGCCTCAACTTTAGTTAAAAGAACTATAAATCTGAAATGAATGTATAAATAATATGCAACTGTCTAGACAGTATAGGTCACTTGCAAAGAGACTGGGTCAGGAAAAGATTGTCCATCAGTCAGACAACCATAACTGATTCTGATGCTAAATAATGGTTTAGATATTCAGTGTTCTATATATGCGAAAGGCTTCACTGAGCATTGGATCTTCCCAACCAAAGTAGCCTTCTACTTATACATATCTTTATGCAGCCTTAAGAAAATGCACATGCTACTTAAACATTAAAATTAATGCCAAAAGAAAAAGCTATTTAGCGAGGGACTGGAACCAACCTATGTAATTGGCTTTTGGTAAAGCAAAAATAACTATCATATTCTACTCTAGATAAACAACCTAATCTTACGATACCAGGAGAATCTTAAAAAGGGCAAGTATTAAAACTCCAAGCTGACAAAGAAACTTAGAATCACTATAGAATCAGATCACAGATATACTCAGAGAATTGTGTGGTCTAATAGTCCTTTGCAGTCTTATATTTCAGAACATGCTACCTCTCAGGTATCACAAATATAACCACAGCAACTACATGTGCTTTTGGAATTATTCTGTGAATTGTAATGAATTTTAGTAAAAGAAGTAGACAGCCTTCAAAGTAATGATGCTGCCATCCTAATGCCTTCAGGATATACCTTGAATTTTGGCAGGACTGGAGGATAATAGCTGAGACTTATACAAAATATTCCATTTATTAGTGATTTATAAAGAACATTTCTAATACACCTTCCAAAAAAAAGCAGTGATATGGGTAATAAATCTGGCATACACACCAGACACCACAGCTGAAAAGCAGGTGTTTTAGGTGCAAGACCCATCCAATAAGCAGGTAGGAATCCCAGTCCCATCCAAATCCATATCAAAATAAAAGATTGGGATCCTGTAACTCAGAGGATGGAAGCAGATAGCTAAATCCTTCCAGAGGTGCTTTGATTTCGAGGGCTTCCACATGGATGCCTGCCTATGCAATAAGCCCCCTGTTTAAATACATATTCAGGTATTTGGATATCGCAGTAAGGGATCTCCATGAGGCAGAAGGGCAGGATCAGTAACACGCTGGCCACTCCAGTGGCTATTTGCAACACACCTTCTAAACCCTGCTGGTGAGTGCAGGCACACACATTACCCTGGTTTTTATTTCTGAAACCTGCTGCTGTACAGTATCTATATTTTTCAAATGCAAACAAATTGAATATCTACGATAATCAAGTATCTTGCTGCAGTTATATCCACAAATGCTATCAACCATTTCTGCACAGAAACTGGAAATCTGTGGCTTAATCTCAGGTTATGCAGACCTGTTCTAGAATACAAGTTAAACATGCTATATAAAGATTTTTAAGTTTTATATGCAAACAGAAAGAAAAAACTTGTGAAAAAAAACAAAGCTTCACCTTGCCAACCCTATCGCTACAGGTAGGAGGCATCACATTCAGCAGAGACTGAAGTTGCACACAGGTTTTCTGTATCTGGTACCCAGCCCGACCCTTCCACAAGGCCAAAAAGGGTCGCAAAAGTCTGCAAAAGAGTCACGACCTGCCCAAACTGCAAGTTGTCACCTGCAGACCTGGGGCAGCCTCCTGTGTATGAGGATTCACACACCAGTGAGAAACACAAAGATGGGGAAATGCCCAGCTTCCTTCTAGAGCTTAACTGCTAAATCCTTGCCCCTCAATCTGGAGGGATGTTGGTCCTTTCTTTTCCTGACTAGACTTCTGCATTTTTACTCTAAAACTAAAAATGCTCAGCAACCAATGTAAGCAAGATTTTAAAATGAAAGACTTGCTTTTAATGAAGCCTAACAAAATGATGAGAACAGTAAAGTTACCATTTAAGCTCCATGGGCTAATCAGAAAGATTGCCTTTTAGTCAAGTAGAAATAAAATCAGGACATACACAGTTAAATTAAAATGTTCCATTTTGGGAAGGTTTTTCTGCAGGTTTTGGAAGGAAGATATTTCGTGAGAGATCCTGCTGGCTGATAACCGTTCTTTGTTTCTCCATTAGCAGCCTACAGGCAGAGATTTAGGGCTTGGATACAAATGGATTATTCTGAAATAGCTATTTGAATAACTTCACATGTGGACACTTTTATTCTGGAATAAGAATATCGTTATTCAGACATATCTATCCTACTTCAAATTCAGACCCTGCATTAATCCAAATTAACTTTCAAGTACAGCTCTCCCTTAGGCTATTAGAAGCCCAATTGTGCCTGGTATTAAAAACTTGTGCACAAGTCTTCTCCAGCCATTTTGCCTCTAATCATATTTATTCAGTGTTGCACTGTGGGGAAAGCAAAGCCACGCTTACACTGTAAATCATTTTGAATCTTTCAATCTTTTTTTGTACCTCTTTTTTTCCATAATGATCTCCGTCAGTTGTTCAAAGTGGCTCTGTCACTGCCAGCAGGTATTCCTAATTCAGCTGATCTCATAAATTAAGGTTCAAACATACAGTTCTAGATTGGAATTAAATGTATTTATTTAGAGTCTTAAAAAAACTAAAAATAAAAAATATTTTCAAGTTAGGAAATTAGAGAGTATTTTTAAAAGTCTAAAATAAAAAAATGTGGCCAGGCTTCTTTGAAAAGAATCATCTGCTTCCAAATGTGTTATTTCCTCACAGATACCATAGCTACTTTATAAACAGACTTTAGTACCTCTAAAGGCTTGTCTACACTTGAAAATTAATTTGGATCAAGACAGAAATGTGAATTTATAGCACAATATGTTTTTCTAAAGTTGTTCACTATGCAATAAGCCCTCAGGTACTTTTCATAAATGGATATTCTTTAATGAAATGTACCTTGGCTTACATATACAGTATGTGAAGCAAGGAAACAGCTTTTTAATTTTTTTTTTTAAAGGCATATTTTCTCTAAAATTCTGACAACTGCTGGAACCTAATCTCCAATTAAAAAAACAAAAGCAAAGGAAAAAAAAGAAAGTAAATCCCCTCCTCTCAACTCCCCTCCCACATTGCTGCATCAATATAAAGCTAGCTCATTACTGACAGCAACTTTAAGTCCTAATCTTGATTCCATAAGTGTGTTTACACTTACCAAATTCATCACAATGGGAAGCATTAAAAAGAAAATTAAAGCATAAAAAATGATTAAAAGCCATTTCCTATATAAATATGGAGGATTGAGGCAAAATTAGTATCTTGGAAGCTCCACTGTGGTTCCTGCTTCACCTAGACAGCATCCCAGGTGTTGCATCCGTTTTAGCATTGAGTAATCCTGGCTCTTATCTCGCTCAGAGTCCAGGTGCTCTTCCACCCCAGCCCCCTGGCACGAGTGTATGGAAAGAGCAACTGAGACTCCCCTGTTCCACAGCCGCGGGCAGAGGCACAGGGCACTACTTCACTATCACACCTTACATCTCCACACACGTGCCCAGGTCTCCGCCACAGCAAGGGGACTGCCCTAACGACCCCGAGAGCAAACAAGACACAGCTCAGGAACAGCAATTTTCTTAAAGTTACTCACATTCTTCAGGAACCAGGAAAGGACCATTACAAAAATTTAAAATGTTTTCTTCATCTTATATTTTTCTTTTTAAATTTTGGGAGATAAGTAACTTCATCATCGATGTCTCTTCCTATATTTTTTCTCACTTTTTAAACCCAATATAGGGAGGTACATGCTATAATCTTAATTACCTACTTATTGAGTAAGGCTCTGTTGATAAACTACTAGCCGTTAATTTTTCCCTTATCAGAGAATTTGAGAAAAATGTCTGAAATAGACAGATATGTGTTTTTGTATTTACTCAAAGTATAACTTTCTGGGGAACGTAGGTGAAAAGTAAAATAGGTAGTAGAGAAAGAGCCGACAACTTTACTGCAGGTGAAACATAAAGAAAGTGTCATATGTTGACCTCAAAAAAATTTTTTTTACAACGGACAAGTGGCCATACAACCAGAGACATGAGAGCACTTTCTCCACCAAAACCCTTTCTGTGTAATGACAGAGCACATTGTGTTGGGCAGTCATTTCAACCATGATACTAAAAGACTCGGTGAAACTTTATTTTATGCAGTATGCCATTGAAAGTCAATGCACGGTATGCAAAACTAAACACGAGCAAATCCTTTGCAGAACTGGGGCCATATTTAGTTAACCCTCAGTGAAAAAAAAATAATAATCTTAAGGTTATTTTCTAAGATTCTATTAAGTCCTGCTGCACTTCAATAGGAATGAGGATTTTGTTTCATTTTTGCCACTCAATATTTACATGGTTGAAAGGAAAACAAAATATTAATCCAACCTAATCTTTTGGGGATCAAAATCCCAAACACCACATACAAGAAATGCTGAGGAACAGATAAGCAAAAGCAAAGGTCTTTTATATACATCCTTGCATACTGTCAAATCCATTTCAAGAGTCTAAACATAATGAGAGCTTTAGAGATTAAAAAAGAAAAAAATATATATTTTGTGCATGTAGAACACTTTGAAGAACAAGTTGCCTTCAAATTTCTGGCACTGACAACTCAATGATAACATTAGGAAATCATGATCACAGAGATGCCAGAAAAATTAGTCAGAATGTATTACACTGCCAGATCAATCTACTTCCCCCAAACCAAGAACGTGGTCTGGACAGCAAAGAAACAGAAAAACACAAACCACATTTTAGGACAAGAAACCTGCAAAGAGGGAGTGTTTCTGGGAGGCAAAAATAAAAACCCTGACATTTGGTAGGAAAAAATAAAAATCCGACACAGGAATAAAAGCCAAAGCTTAGAAAAAGAAATCTGCATTTCACCTCAGCTGGTCATCTTGGAGGGAAGGAACTTCCCCAGGGACAAATCTGATTTTCTTTCTCACGCTTTGGGCAGTCCTTCACAGACAGACTTTAATTTTTCAGCATTTGTCTGATCACAGCAATTTCATGGTTGGGATGTGCAGAATCTCCAAATTTAAAATTAAAGTAAATGAGAAGGTAAAAGCTCCTCTTCACATCCGCTTTGCTGTGAGGGCCTGTTCTCTAATGGGAGAGGAGAGCATAGGCTGGGTGAGAGGACAGCAAGGAGAGATGTGCTGAGAGGCCAAGGCAGGACACAAGGAGCAAGAGGGAAAGACAAGACAGAGGACCTGGATTTTAGATAGGAAAAGCAATCAGACAAGGGAACTGCTACTAAAATAAGATTGACAGAGTTGGGGGAACACACCTGGAACCCAGAATTAGCTAGATGAGGAGAAAAAGGGACAACAATATGAGAGGTGACAAGTCTGAAGCCAGGCAGGACTGGGGGATATAGGGCAAGAATGAGTCAAACAAAAATGGTTCGGTCTTCTGTGGATTTTAGATCAACTGGAAGCAGAACTAACCAAAAAGGCTGCAAAAAAAAGGTTGCAACTAAGCCCCATACTCAAAGCAGGCAGCCTCACCCAGAACATTCTCTGGAGTCCTTCTGTTCAATACTGGCTGCAGTACATTACTAAGCAAACATAGCGGTACTTAACTTTTTAACCAATTTACTCCAAAACAAAGGAAAAGCAGCAAAATGAGCAAAAAAAGCTCCATAAACAAGTCACCTAATCCAAGCTGTGCATATCGTGCCTCTCATTTCCAAGCGATCCAAGCACATGCCTTAAGCTTGAGCAGGCAAGGGAGTTGGTCTTTGAGAATATGAAGCATTGTGTAACACTCAATCCTCTGGGGGAAAAAAAGAAAAAAAAAAAAATCAGATCCCAGGCCTGTGTCAATATTTGACTTGGATCTCCCGAGGCCCTACATTCCCATCTGTAAAACAAGACAATTAAATGTCTTGTATCTTATAATGCTATCAGTGAGTTACTACATTTTTGGGTATTTTTACCATAACTCAGCAAAATGGGTATACGGTAACTATTCTGCATAGCAATATACCTTTTCTTCATCAAAAAGTGACCTCCAGATAAAAAGTGAGCATTAATCTAGTCCCACTGTGCCATCCTCATTTTGCCCTCGCTGTGACTGTTTGTTCTGTGTTTCAGCAGCCCTTGTCTTCCCCACATGGTCTGTCTTCAGAGCAAAATCACGTTACAGAAAGTTTCCTGGCCCCTCTCCAGGGAACTAATCCCGATAGATACAGCTCGCACTGGTTTGGTTCACCAACCAAACAGGAACCCTGTGCACAGTCACCTCTCCTGCAGCTCTGCTTAGGTTGCTGAAATACCTCTTGTCTAAAGCTCAGCTTCTGAGCCACCATAAAAAGTCCTATCAGGTCTCTGTTTTCTCTTTGCCATGGAGCTCCCTGTTGAAAACAAAAGAAAAAAAAATTCATCTAACCATCAAATTCTAGCTAACCCCTCCCTAAAGTTACAGTTAATTTGTATTTTTTTTTTAATTGAAGACAACTTTGCAAAATACAAAAGCAGGTAACAGGCTATGCAGTAATGTTTCTACCCAGATCTCATGTACATAAGCTGGAAGAGCCAGGAAGTCTTCCGAAAAAGAGCAGGGCGCACAGGGCAAGAGAGTTTTGAGACATCCTGACCATCCTTTTTGAGTTTTACCACCAAGTGCATTAACATTTGCTCAGGCAAAAATGAATCCATGAGGGTTCACTGTGCCCACTGGGGATTCTGCCTCCACAAAGACAGGCTTCCAGGGGAAGGGACAAGGCCAGCTTGATCCCTACCTTGGCCTTTCACAGGACAAAGCAGCTAAACCAGAAGCGCAGGGTTTTAAGGCAGGCATTTCAGCCAAGCGATGGCAAAGCCAGACGGCTGCGCTGGTCCCTGCCGCTGCTCTCCTTGTCGCCCCATCTTCCTGAGAAAGTTATTGAGCAGCTTTGTGACAAGGAGTTCTGAAGAGAAATGTGTGATCTGAAGTAAACCGAAAGGGGTGCTGTTCTTGTCAGGGCCTCATCAAATCCCCTGTCAGTCAGGGCACAACAAACTATCTTCCAGCCTGTCAGTTATGATTTGCCCGTGTCCTTCCAGCCAGTTATCCTCAAAACACAAACATCACAGCGGACGGAGCTCGCTGCCGAGGCGCCTGTCCCCGTCTCCCTGCACGGGGCTGCAGCACAACACAACACACACAAGCCACCGCCCCGGACAGTTACATCCACACACTGACACCCAGCAAACTTGCAACTCAGGAAATTCAATCTCTCTACTCACACTATTAACCAGATGCTGTTTCCCTAAACTTACTTTTTCAATATTAATTTGCTTTGCAAATTATTTTTCTCCAGGTAGTTTATACGTGGCTAACTACATACCTTGGCTTCCAAACATGGACGTGTGCAATAACCATTTAAATTGCTTGGCCTTGGGTTTGACATCCCTGCTGATGGAAAGAAACAAGGAGAAAAGCCATGGAAGCTGCTATAAACCCTCAGCAAAAGGGAATCCAAGCTGCCAATGAATATGAGATATCTCTAGCCACATTAAATCTTCTGCTCTTTGGACAAAAGTGAACAGGCTCCATTGATTTGTCATTCCTCAAACAATTATGCTGAATTTCTATTTAATTCTTTTTTACCTCTATGCCACGGGAGTTAGTGTGTGCAGGTACAGTTCTAATTGTGAGGAATGACATTTTCCTCGTTTATTTAATTGTTTCCATGCCAGGAGTGAGGTAAGGAGACTCAGACCCTTCTGCGTCTAGTATCCCATTAAAGTAGGGCTTATGATAGCACAAATATTAGTAGGAGGAGCTCGTGGAATCCCAGCTGGCAGTTCTGGGAACAGAATTCCCAAGTGTTTGTAAATACAGCTGAAGCACATGCATTTTTAAAGTTTAAAACAAAATCCAAGGGAAAGTTGATAGTAATTTTATAGTATTAATCCAAGCTTTCTACTGCCTTTGTTTTGTTCTCATTTTACCTGTGACAGCCACAGTTGTCACTGAGAAATACCTGTCTAGAAATCATGACTGATATGGTAAATTGTCAAAAGAATAACAACCCAGACCACAGGCTGCCAAGCTGCTCCTGCACCTTAGCTGAAGCAGGAGCTGAAACAAGCTTTTTCAGCCCATTTCATGTAGCCACATCATTTCTTTCATATCATTATGGGAGAATTCCAGTATGCCCCATTCTGTTCAAAATGCAACAGTTTCTATTCAAATATATGTATAAACACAGTGGCCGTGTTGGGAGAGAATGTGACAGTCCTGTACTTCCCAGCCTCCTGCATCACTGAAAATGGCCAAGGAGCGAGTCCTCATGCAATCTATATCCATGTAATAAATATATAGGTGTTAATGTTAGCTCTTGGAATGCTGAGCTGCTTCTCACAGCTGAACTTGGCAGTGCTCAGGACACCTGGACTTTGCCTATTCTCCATAAAATAAATGGGCATAAACTGAAGGAGGCACCTGTCTCCTTCCACCTGCCCTTTAACCAGAACGGTTCGCACTGCCTGCAGCCCAGGCCTAGGGTTCAAATTATTGCCGAAATATCAACAGTTTAAACAGAGTGACCAACCCAATTGGTTGCTTGCCATTCTCAAAACTCTTTCATAAATCACTCAGTGTTTCTTCCATTGTTCATATTTAGCAATGGAACTAGAATAAACTGCTGTTTGTTTCAACCTCACACAGTTATATCAAGATAATTTCTAAAAGGTATTTGAGGAAATATTCCTTCAGCAGATATTGAGTATGTGGTACTGTCTATGAGCAAAGACAGTAAGATTTTTGAGTGGGCAGCTATTTTAACACAAAGCAACATACATAACAAATGGTAAAAGAGAGTGCAAGGAGTAAGTTCAAAAGTGAAGTGTTCCCAAAATCCAGTAGGTATCTGTAACAGCAGGTTTCACTTAAAGTGGATATCACTTTACTGGTTTTAACAAACTTCAAAGTAAGTGTCCTAATACTACTCATTTTGTGTGTCTGTTTTACATCAGTCACAATTCTGTATCACGGTTTCACTTCTGCCTGATACTTATCATAAATTTTTGTAACTGGAAAGCACACTTAGTGTATGGATTAAATTAAGAATGGTTTTTACAAAGCAGCATGATAGCAGACATTTACGTTAACTCACTTTTTTACATATCTGCTGATATGTTGTTAGAGCATGTTAAAATATGGTATGGTAATCCATACCACATACATCAGCAAGATAAATATATTTAACTGAAACAGAATCAGAAAATCAGAAATCAGTTTCATGGGGCTCAGTTTCAAGTAACTGAAATATAGAAGAATGTGTCAAATAAAATTATTAATTTTTTAATTCATTATAGCATTGCAATTCCATGGAAATGGCTAATTTTAATAAAACCAAGGCAGTGCTGCTACAGAAACCTTATGCACAAGAAAAGCAGATTTTGAGGAATGCAACTAGGAGTGATACCATGAATACTGAAAAGGCATTCCCCAAATGGAGATAATATATTATTTTCCTGAAAATGGAGTGGCCTGGATGATTTCACAGCTTCTCGGTCTTTCTAGGTTTGGCGAGGAAGACAACGTGTAAAGTCAGCGTCTCCAAAGCAGTAAGACGTGTATGAAAAGTCAGTCCAAAAAGAAACACTGTGGGTCTGTTTTGTATATGCAGCAGTAAAGCTGCAGGAGGAGGGTCTGGGAGTAGAGGGCTGCTGTGTTCTCAGTCACAACTCGAGGCCCCTCGATGCTCTTCCAGAACCAGCCTCTCAAGGCACAGAGCATGAGCCCCTACTCCAGGGAAGTCTAATGTAGAGCCTGGAATTCTGCCCGCAGTCCTGTACCCACGGATCCTGCCCCGCCGTCTCCCCTGCCTCCCGCTCCACCAGGACGTGCACACAGGGCACGTGCCAGTCGCACAGTTCAGGAGTCGTCTACAGAAGGGAAGCTAAAAATGTGGTCCCAGGAGCAAATGGCCAGATCACACACACATTTCCAAGGCAATATTAAATTGTTCCTTAGAGCTGTAATAAAAAACAACCATTGTGGCTTATTTTAGGAGCATTTCATTGATCCAGGAGTATGAAAAAAAATATAAAAGCTAAATGCCATTAGAAGGAAAAATTTTAGCAGGCATGCACATATTTTAGCCGCAGGACTCAAACTTATTCTACTTGCTCCTCCTTGCTACAGAGATCTTGCTCCTTGAGACACAGGGGGCTCAGAAGGGCTACGCACTCCCTGGCTCTGTCCCACTCATGCCAGGATGGGGTACACACACTGACTTGCCTCAGAAGGGACACCTGAAGGCCACATTTAAAGGCCACCTGAAATCATTTTGATCCACTAAGCCCTGGTGGAAATGACAAAGAACTCTTCAGTTCCACACTTGGGAGCACTTAAAAACACTCCCTGGCTTCACCTCCACTCTGCGGAGCGGCTTCCTCTCATGTTCTCATACCAATAACTCACTACGGGACAGAATTTTCCTCTTCTTCCCAACACGTACGCTGGGCCATGGTGTCGCACACATCCACTTGGCTCTACAATAGCAAAGAGTCGACTGTCAAACACAACCGAGGGCTTTTGTGGAGGGGTCTAGGGGATAATGCTGGATCGAGGTTGCAATGTTTCATCCTTGTTCTACCACTGGCAGAACTTCACAGCCCTGTTGTCTTCCTTCCTGAGTCTCCACTTCCTCATGCACAGACAGCAGGAAAGACCCTTCCTCCTTAAAGAGCACCTGAGTGCTGCAGAGTCTCCGCAATACAGGCGACACACATGACCTTACATTTGACTTGAAAGAGCTAACAAAATCTTGTAGATATTTATCATTGCGTTTCTGCATCCTATACCCTTTAAATGAGGCTTCCACTCTAGCACCAGCTGATAAGAAAACAGGAAGCAGAGCTACAGCGTGAGCACGCACAACAGACGACAACAGGAACCGTGTCCTCCCCGTGTCCTCCTCCCCATATATGTAAATACTCTATTTATCATGTCAGACATCAGCACTTTGACACCTCCAGAAGTCGCAGTTGCTCTAAATCCAGTAAGAATTACAAAATATTGCAATTTTGAGATCACAGAACTGTTGTTTAGTCATTTTCAACCACAAACAACTACTTTAATTAGCTTACAGATAAGTTATTAGGGTAGTAGATAACTCCTTTGAAAAAAGCAACTTAATTACTCCCTCTCCTTGAGAAACCTACAAAATTTAACACACACCAAATGAGGCATCTCAGGTACTAACTTGTCCAACAGTTGTAAAGACCTAGAGAGACATGAGAAGAAGATAATGAAGTAGGTATAACCACAGAGTTACAGAATAACAGGAGTCAAAAGGATAAGATATTAAGGATTGCTCAGTCTTTAAATATTGCTGGATACCACATTAAAAGAAGAGGAAAAAAAAAAAAAGCTATTGCCCATATCAGTATTTCAACTCTGATTCAGACTTTCTGGGGCCATAATCACCTGTTTTGGAGGTATGGTGCTCAGCACAGCAGGCCTCTAACCCATGACTGGGCTCCTAGATGAGTTATTGTGAACAGTATTCAGTATCTTCTGATAAAGAAATCAGTAATTGCAAGTTGCACCCTTTTTTATTGCAGCCTATCTACACTACTAATAACATGCCTTCAACTGACACATCCCAACTGGATTTAAACCACCCAGATTAGTTGCCACAGAGAATGCAGCAGAGGGTTCAATGCACATTAATTGCCCAGCTGCTTCATCAGCTTTACAGCCTGCGCAGATACAAGACTAGCAGCACCCGGCGTGCCAGGCAAGCAGTTACATCCTCCATTTGCTCCCTCTTTGAGGCTTTATTCCTGCAATCCATTCTTGGGCATGATCTTTCTCTGTCCCGTGTTCAGTCACGCAAACAGCTGGGGAAACTCATCTAAGCCACTGCGTGAGGTTGAGCACCAAAAACTCGCAGGAATAGGTTCAGTTCACAGAGCAGAGCAAACACACTCAGAAGCAGAAAATCATCTACCCTCTACAGTCCTTTTTAAGCACAGAATTCTTCCTGCTGCACTAGTAAGCAACTTTTTCCAAATCAGAGCATGAATTCCAGTCCCTTTTACCACCTAATACCTATGCCAGACTTATTTATTTTGCAGGCCAGTTTAGGTAGAAAGAAATTGTCAGCATTAGATTTGTATCTCAAATACATCATGGCTAGAACAGAAGAAAATGTATAGACATGTTAAGTAAAACATAGTTTAAGCAAACGACCCCACCAAAAGCTGCAGCCCTGTTACACGTACAACATAGCATAATTTCCTGGCTCAGACACACTATTTCTGGTACCCATATGTTTTGTACTAACCACCCACGCAGAGATACTTGCTCTTTAGAGATACCTAGTTGCATGTGTAATTCATGACACATATGTTATATCAGTAACAGTTAACATGTACTAAGTACATAAATACTTAACAAGCAATAGGAGAGGAACCTATAAAAACACTGCTTTGTACCTGAAATGAGGAAAACAGACATATTGCAAGCAGACATGTTGCTCTGAAAGACAAAGAACGTTACCATTAATATCCATTTCTATTGGCTATGGATGCTATCATTCATGTCTACAAAACAACTGGGATACTTCTGTGGAAAAAAAATATATTTTAAAGAGTGAAAATACCATTGTCATTGGGCAAGAGGCCTTGAACATGGACTACTGAGGAACGAGACAGCAAGATGCTGCCTATCAGTGTGCATGAAGAGGAAGAAACAGTGCTGGATTTGGAACTTCACAACCTCCGACTGCATCACGCACCCACCCTCCCAGCTCCTCAGTTAGCCACATGGTCACCACGGGATAGCCAGCCCTTGGCTTCCCATGGGAAGGCTTTGGAGACCAAGAGCAGCCAACTTCCAAAAGCAAAGGAAAGCTGTGTAGTTTATCTCCTTGGCAATGAACGGGTATCATTTGCCTTAGGATTTCATCTTCTTATAACTTATAAATTTTTTTTCATTGTTACTAAACATGGATCCAACAGCAATCAGGAGCTGTATCCTGAGGGGTACCATCTTATTTCTTTATTTTGATCAATGCATTAATGAGAAGACTTGCACCAACCACTGTGATAAGTGTTCTTGTCGTATTGAATACTAGCAAATCCTCATTTCAAATGTTAAGAGCTTCCTCCGGTATTTGAGTCGCTTTCTTTGGGAAGGCGTCACCAACCCAATCCCTTGCAAGCAAACACTAACTGCTAGTTTTCATTCATGACTCAGTTACCCCCAGATACTAGGGAAAGCAATCAACTTTCACTGATGTGGTCAAACAAGGTAATTGCCCAGGACACAGTAACTTTATCATTGTTGCTAATGCCCTCATAGCAACTTAAATAACCCATAAACGCAAATGACTCTTCAGATAAGAATCTGCAGACTTGTACATGATGGTGACCTCAGAGAAGCATTTTGGGAATGCGAGTCAATCACCAAACACTCTCTCCCCCCAGAAACACATGTGTGGAGAACTGGTCAATAATGACACAGTGCCTTTTTTGCCCCAAAGACCCATAAAAGCATTGAGAACAGAAAGCAAAATTATCGGAATAGAGGAATATTGAAGTGAATGGAATAGTTTTCATTATATTTTAGAGTTATGATAGAGAAATGGAGAACATATGGATTTCCTTTGGACATAGAGTCTTCATCTGTCAGAGACAAGAGCTCCAGTTAGTAGAATCTGGTAAGATTAGGTACTTTCAATATTACTTCAAATAAATTCTTGACAAATGTTTTGTCAACACCTGTGAGTGCAATATTTGAAATGAACCTTCTGTAGAAAACAAACACATAAACAAGCCTAGCAAGTTCATGAGGAGAAAAAACATCTTAACGCATGAAATAATTGAGGCAAGGAATTTTAGGTTTGTCCAAAGAACTAGGTATTTTCAAAAAAATCTATTTACATTTCAGGTGAATTTTTTATGTGACCTTTTCAAACTGACTGTTTTCAAAAAAACTACAAACATGGACTTAGAGGAGAAAGTGAGAGACAGACTTCATATACCCGCAGAAGCCAAGTATTTGATGCAAATTCTAATTCTTTTAAAACTCAAGTAAGATAGTTCACCAACTGTGTAATAGTTCCTCCCAAGGTAATTTGCTGTGATACGAAAAATGGTCTCAGGATATCAGAGGCAAGATTTTATTTTATGATAAAACTAAAAAGCGTATAAATTACGGTTGGCAAAATAACCAAGGATAACACTAATTTATGTAAATATGTACTCTACAATACAAAAAAAAATCATTTTTGAGGTGCATATAATAAGATTAAAAATCCTGCTGATTAAAGCAAATGGCCTTTTTAATGCATTTTGGGTTCATTGGAGAACATTTCTAACACAAAATAGAATTTTGCTAAATTCAAAATACAAATAAAAGAAAATTAAAGAATTAATTAGAAACAACAAGCTGTATCCCTGATCACAGCCAAGAATACAAATCAGATAAGATAAAAAGGAATTTTATATCAAGTATTGTCTATCACCCACCTCATCTGCCTGTGTGATCACACCTTCTGGGATGCTGCTGCTGCTGTCACCTTTTCATCTGAGCGCGGAGCTGCTTCTGTTCCTCCACGAAGGGAGCACAGCGAGGAACCCCAGTCTAGCAACTCCACCAACGCGCTCCTCATCTTCTGGAGAGTCAAGGCTGACTGAAGTCGCACAGTCCTCTACAAAGGCTGACAGGGACTCTTTGTGAGCGCCGAACGCACTGGCAGAGGTTACCTGAGCCTCGTCAAAGGTCTGGTGTCTTCGCATGACAAACTTTGTTCCCTGTTGAACAAAGGAGAGACAAGACATAAAGGGCCTTTCAATAGGACACCGACTTCTTTAGCTTTGCCGTGAACTATATTTGATACATGAGGGATCCTAAGCATGTATGATGCCTGAGACTATGAAATTTCAAAAGCCTGTACAGGGTATTTCTCAAGGAAAAGATGCTGCAAAACAAAATTATTACAGCAGCATTCATCCATTTCCACAGAGAAATGCTTTACAAAAAGAGGGGGAAAAAAAGAGTGCACATTGTATATCACATAAATATCAAATAAACAAGCAAGTCTCAGCAAGAGGAAGAATTTTAAGATGCACTCACTGCTACCGCAAGAATCAGAACACACTCCCAAATCTGATTATTACAGGGCTTTCTCACTCGCTCTGAAACACCTGGTTTGGCTGCCGTGAAGGGCCAAAGTACAGAGCTAACTGTATAGCCCATCAGGGAAATGATTTGTCTTTCCAGGAGGGATGTCAGAGTGTTACTGGCACTCCAGTTAAACTCACCTTATTAGCATTGTGTTTATGTACAAAATACAATGCATTAAGCATCCAAATAAATCACGCTCAGGGCATTATTATTAAATGCTTTCATTTCCCACAAATTTGATGTTCCCATTGCCTCCTACAAAATTTCAGGTTTCAGCATTGGGTGAATTCTCATTTAGGACATGCAGTCTACATCCCTTCATCCAGGAGGAAAAAAAAAAAAGAAAAAAAATTATTGCTTTGTCCCTAAGTGCATGTGTTTTTACATGTTCTTTTGTGCAACTCACAGATGTACTCTGTGCATCCCTGTAATCCAGTCTTTGATTACAATGTGAAATTATTTCGTTAGAATTATTCTAATTGTTTCTACTTCTGGTCTTTGAATAAAACAACTTTTTTTTTTTTTAATTGGCAGAGTGTGCCCTTACAAATGATATAGGACCTAATTTCCTACAGAAGGGAAGTGTTCTATGACCAAAATAACATAATGTTGATTTACATGCAAAAACATGGTTTCAAGGGCTCCCAGAAAAGGCAAGGATGACCACAGGCAAGTCTGGAGTTTCACTTTTAATAAAGCTATGTAGCAGATTAACACTGGTGAATTATGCAGCTGAGTAAAGCCATTATGATCACTGTTCGCTAACAGAAACAAAAATTTATGGGGATGTTTTCTGAAAAGTTCAAATTTTAAGGACCAGCAGAATAACTTTAAGCACTTGCAAAACATGTGCTGAAGGATCTTCAACACAATGCCATGAATGAGTTCCCTCTCACAACAGCAAATTAATATAGTAATAAACTCCTTGACACTTCGGTGCTGGACACCTGGCCCAGCATCCCAGTTACAGGCTAGAAATCAGCTTTGGTGGTTAAAATCTAAATTCTCAGATGCTGTTGATTTGCCATGTATTTTTCATAATGCAGCTGGCCCTGAAATCATATCTTGCCCCACAAAAAACTGTGAAAATTCAGAAAAAGCAAGTAGTCCTTGTGGCGTAAGGATACTGGTAAATGAAAGTTTGTATGGAAAGTTGTTGTCTTTTACTAACTAAGTGGCAAAACCAGCAAGCCCTTTGTTAACAATAGTCCTTTAGTTCCAAAACTGCAACTTCAAGCTAAACACAGTATGGGACAACTGCTCTGAAAATAAAGTTTTCTAATGAACTTGAGACAAACCAGTTCTTGCTACTAAAACAAATCCATCTTCTCTGACATGTCCTCACCTGGATGCTGTTGATTTGCTACGTATTTTTCATAATGCAACTGGCCCTGAAATCATATTTTGCCCCACAAAAAAAATGTGAAAATTCAGAAAAAGCCAGTAGTCCTTGTGGCGTTAGGATACTGGTATGAAAGTTTGTATGGAAAGTTGTTGTCTTTTACTAACTAAGTGGCAAAACCAGCAAGCCCTTAGTTAACAATAGTCCTTTAGTTCCAAAACTGCAACTTCAAGCTAAAGACAGTATGGGACAACTGCTCTGAAAATAAAGTTTTCTAATGAACTTGAGACAAACCAGTTCTTGCTACTAAAACAAATCCATCTTCTCTGACATGTCCTCACCTGTGCTCCTCTGCCAGCTTGTGCAGCTCAGCAAAGCCATGGCTGGAAACTCCCGTCGCCCCTGCAGAAATGGGGGGCTTATTCACAGCCAGGTTAATTCACTCCCTTAGGCACCATCTTGGCCATATGAGGATCCTGCCAGAGCAGAAGAGCAGCTCAGACAAGGCCACCCCTTCCCTTGCCACTCGCAGGTGGTGCCATGGTGTGTCTGCATACTGCTGCATACAGCAGCAACAGGCACATACCCAAAAATCTCCCTTTGCACTAGCCAAGAAGACCTATTATTGATTAAAACTGTGCTGCACTTGGATCCTTTATCCTTAAAGGAACATCCTGACCTCACAACACAAAATTTGTGGCAATACAGCTCTACCTTTGACTAGAACCTTGGAAGAAACTGGTAGAAATATTATTGGGAGCATAGAGATATGCACTTCTACATGCTAAAACCCTGGACGATTTTCTTTGTTCCAGATGCTAAAAGTATTAAATTTAATATTAAACATGCCTTTGCGTATGGATCTTATGTCACACCTAGAAACCTGCAATAAACTGCATTAATCAAAAAGATTTTCAAATGGAAATTGCATTAAAAAAATCTATTCCTATATAGAGACAAGAAAAATACCTTCTTCATTATAAACCATTAATTCCGTGGCATTTTTTGCATGTAAACGCCTACTAAAAGTATCATAAAAACCTGTACCAAGTACCTCAGATACATAGAACAGTTTTAACTGAATTCCAGGCTCCCGTAAGTGCACAGCATAGTATTATTTACACTGATTCCAATCATGTAATCTGTTTTGATGGGCGAGTTGGCTGTTAAATACTGGCAAATCATATGCCCTTACATCTCTCTGAATGATTCCATTTGCTGTCAGTTGTGTAATATGGGCAACTTTGTTACTAGTCAAGCGGAAAAGACAGTGGAAGAAAATCCTGCGCACCGAGTGTGACACGGCGCTGGCGAAGTAAGCATTAAATTAGAGTGAGAGGTTATAAGTCTGACAGAAACCTGATCTGTATTCCCTAATTATATAGGCTCACTTTCGCAAAACTGACACAAATGTTAAGCCAAATTAAATGTTGTCTAATTAACTACCATATACAAGACTTCAAAGTGGAATGTCTACATGTTATTTAGCCAAGTAACTGAGACACAAGGACTTGCGAATTATCAGTCAACACAGACTTGCCATCTAAGCTAACTGCTACAAGGTTAAGCCATTTCATTTCCACGCATCTCTCCTCTTAGCACGCTGCTTGTAATATTTACCAGCCTCAGCAAGGCAGTGAGCAGCTTCACGCAGCGAGCAGCGCGTGTGGAGAGGGCACAACTCGTGGCTCTGAGCTCTCCCAAGGAGCTGCAGGAAGCCCTTACGGATGGCCCAGCTGATGACTGATTTGGGGCGGGGGGGGAAGGGGGAGGGAATAAAATAAAAATTAAAATTAAAACAAAAAAAGCACCAGTAATTCATGAACAACTAACTACACAGTCTGTGACAAGCACAAGTGTTGAGGAACAGCTGTCAAGGCAAGTGGACTTTGGGAGATCCTTCTTTCCTAAAGGATCATCACTGCAGGCTCGTTATTTGGGAGGAGGCCACATGCAGATCTTCAGGGTTAGTCCACATCTTCTTCCTTTCAGGTCTGAAGAACCACATTAATGGTGCTCGTGGCTTCAGTTGCATAGCTCAGTTTTGAAGGTAAACAGCCATGTGCCTCCATGTTAAACCGCTGCCGCTGTGCGGCGCTAAGGCCTCCACATGGCGTCCGCATGAGGCAAGGGAGCCAGGCCGAGCACGAGGCTCCTTAGCCACCCGCCCAACGGCTCCAGCTCGAGGAGCCTCGGCGCTGGCAGGAAGGACAGACCCGCAGCCAGCCCTCTGCCATGCAGGATGTCCCCCATCCAGAGACATCCACCCACATCAGTCACAGGCTGAACGGGTCCTTGCTGGAGCAGCATCTTGGTGCGGGTGCCAAGGCCTCAATCGCATGGGCGGCCTCTTCCCAGTGGCAGGGGGGGGGGCGGAGCTGCAGCAGGCCGAGCAAATCGGCCACCATTCCCATACAAATCACTCCTTGCCCTGTCTCAGCTCTCCTCAAACATGATTTTGTTTGTTTAGAGGGAGCCCCATTAAAATGCAATAGGCCTGAGCACTGGAAAATTGATTTGTTAAAATTTCAGATGATCTACATCCAGCCACGGTATAATGGATAACACTGACCATACACATTAATAAAAACACACAGAGCTCTGCTGTTTATGTGCTCTCAGTGCTCAGCAGAAAGGGCAAGTTATAAAAAAGGAAAACTGGGCAAGAGAAGTGTGAACAGAGCCTTCTATTAACATAATTCTGCCTAATTGTCTTACAACTGTTAAAGTGACAGCATAAAAGGCGCTACTATCATTGCCTGCTGTAGCCTTTCAAGCCACCCGAAGCTTCCAAATATCCAACTTACTCAAAAACAAATTGAGCTTAACATGCAAGCTGAAGTCAACCTTTCAAGGCCCTCCTTTGCCACTAACATCCACCTGTCCCACAAACACAATATTAGAAGGACTTATTTCCCATTATCTTTATCAACAAATTTATCCAGGCTGTTTAAAGTTTAAAGCATTTTTCATGATATAGGTCATAAAATACATTACAGACGTTGGAAAGACTGATGTTGCAGTCAGTCTTTCCAAACTACTGTCTCCAAGAAGTTGTATTAGGACCTTTTGTCCCTAATTTCCCTAACCATCATGCCAACTTTACTTGACACATAATATATACTTATAAAGTTATAGGAAGAACATTCCCTGGGCAGCTTCCATGCTGAGTAGGAAGCCTAAGATCCTGACTGTCCAATGAAAACCAGCAAATCTTAAGGTCTGTACAGATGACACCAGCACACACGAGTGTGAAGACACATATTTTTACATGTCTACAAATGTACACCAGCATGCACAAAAATGCAAGACAGAATTCTGTTAAAATCCACAGCAACAGATATTTGAAAGCCTTCCCAAAGCAAAAAACTACTGAAGTCACCCACCCATCAGTATTTCCTCTGTAAGAGACCAACTTCTCGTGTCAGCATCAGATGCCCAAAATACTCCTTTTCCTTAAAGTACAAACTAAATCAAGTATGTCACTTGTTGTCTGGTTCTTCCCAGCCTCACTTTCTTGGATTTCACATCAAGATGGCAACACCACTGTGAAACATCCATACCCACAGAATCCAATTACAGATGAAGCCAAAAACAAAGTTTGTGAAAGGCTCTAGAATGATCTCCTGTAAAAAAGGATTTTCTTCACCAAAGCAATTCTGCCAGTAGAGAGAATTTTGCACTCTGAGAAGTATTTTTTCTAATGACCATGAGATCGTGCCACTTTTGGCCGCCTCCTCCTTTCCTCTCTTGGCCTAAGCTTTCTCTGTATTGTTCTGTGTATTTTTCCTCCTCTGGGTCCCGCAAACACTCACAACAGCGTCAGTTAGATTATCAGGACAAAGACTTAATTTTCCTTTGTATTTTAGAGAAGCAAGCCTCAATGTTTAAAAAGACTATTTTCAATTTATAGATGGCATTTAAGTTTTATTTGACTTTCATTTAGAATTTCCTTAGAGAATAACCTACTAATCTGCACACTTTATCGTTCATGCACAGAAGATGTTCATCTCTCACTTTTTCCTCCCCTCTCAAGAAAGATTTAATAGCATTCTCAGCCATGAAAAAAAATCGTAATATTTCTATTACAACAAATGTATTTCATTCTGCAATTACCAAATAACTTAATTATTATAATTACATATGAAGCTTTACTGTAAATTAAGATTAAACTGGATTGTTGAAATAAATGCTAATATATTTAATTGCGAGATAAATTATCTTGGCTTCTTTACTACTCCTCTACAGCAAATCAGCATGACTGAACAAAGCCTTTATGCATATATAACCGAGTCCAGCACACGACTCCAGAATTTCAGCGTTCAAAGCAGAAGGCACTTTTGACCCCCACACCTTAATTTTTAGTAAGTAGCTACTATTGATTTCCATGGGAATCTAAAGCTCCTTGATTTCCTCAGAAAGAAGATGGTGAAGGCAATGGGTGAAATCTGTTCTTCTCTGATGCGTTACTGGTAGATATGAGGATGTCCTCCTAAAAACATGGGTGGATGCCAAGAGACTAGAAGGGTGGGTTTGTCATATTTTGTGTGGCTCAAGGTGAGAGGTTACAGCCCTAACAAAACCAAGGGCAAAGAGAGACAGTTATCAAAGTTTCCTCTGCCACCACTGCCTGCTCCAAATCTGCAGCAGACTGGCAGTGCCAATACTTTCTATCTTGGCTTGAAACCAAATTCTCCTGGAAGATAGTAAGAGGCACATGCGTGCAGGTAGAGTGACTATCAAAGCAGTTTTTCCTCATGACCTCTCAGAAAATTTGAGCTAAGATTTCTGCCACCACAGTAACACTCTATCAACCAGTTCCTGATCTATTCTGTTAGCTTATATAGTGTACGTTAAAGGTAGGTACGGTAAATTTGATTTGCAACCCGTCATGTCTCATTTATGTGATGGAGCCATTGCAATAAAATACTTCTGACATATTACACTGGCCTATGACATGATGCCAATGGAAAATGACATGCCCCACCATGCTGAATGTGATAACATTTACCTGAATAGCTAATATCTCCTAACAATTCTAAATTAGGACAGAAAACATAGAAACAGAAAATGGGGATTTGGGAAAAAAAAAAAAAGACTCTTTTCCCAGCATCTTCCTGAAAACCCTTCAAAATCAGCAGAGAACTTAGCAGGTGGTGTCAAGATGCTTTCCAAAAGCATGAGGGAAGTTTTTGTGTTTCTTTTCAAAATAAGCATACATCCGCAATTCATCATAAAACAGAAACACAATATTTAACATGCTCCTCTATTTTTCCTTTGTCACTATATCTAAGCACTTTCCATAAGGCCACAAAACTAACCTCTGTTATAAATGAGAGGCTTATTTTGTCCTCCATGGGAAAAAGAAATGTGCAAGTTAAAACATTTTGTCCATTTGTTTTCTCTGTCATGGTGTTTTTAATGCACATGCTAGTTTGTGATAGAGAAGTCAAGGCCAGAGAGATGCACATAGCACTCAGCACAGGAAACCATGAGGCTTGGAAATGCCATTTTTCTTAGGGAATTTCACTCCCATAAGCCTCAGGATAGTACAGACAAGTTGCAGTTCCATGGTAAAAATTAACTCATCAGCCACAGTCCTTGGCCACAGGGATTCAAGGTCCAGGCCTTACAAGTTGGGCTGGAATCAATATTAAGGTTTCAAACACACACGGCAGCTTCCTTTAAAAGACCTGAGAATGCCTTGCAAGTGTTAATGAATTAAGCATCCAGCACTTCTGTGAGATAGGGAACATTATCCTTCTTTTACAGACTGAAGCTCTGGGCAGAAGGAGGTTAAGTGATCTGTACAAGGTCGCAAGATAAATCTGTGTAAGTTAGGGCAAAACTCATGTATCCTGTCTCCAAGTCATGAGCTTTAGTGCAAGACCATTCTTCATGTCCAGTTCGGCTGTGCCAAGGGTGGGTGCAAGAATCCCCATATATTTATGAGGCACAGAATCTCTCACACACATGATCCCCATCAAATTTTAATTACTTTATTTTAGAAATATTCACATTCTTAGATACCTTCTTCCATGAGAAAGTTTTACCAACCTGAGAATTTGCAGAAAGGTCAAAGTAATTATGTGTAAATGCGTCATGCATGCTATAACACCCTACAAAAAGCAGTCACAACTCTTGAAAGCCAAACCCGTTAGGAGCCTTTAGGAAACCAGAGAAAAGTCCTCGGAAAAATAACTCAGTTGCCATCTTCTGAAAACTCATGTGGAAACGGACGTGTTATGTAGACCACTTAGCGGATTCTGAGAAAGAAGCAAACCCACATTCTGAAAAAAATATTTTGTTTTCCTCGCCAGCTCTCCTAATGGGATTAAATTAATTGAAGAAAATTTTAAATTAAATACCAAGGGCAAGAAACCAACTTCCTGGTACTCAGGTGTATTAAGCAACGTAATCTCCCAGAGGAAGTAGAGGAATCTAGATTGCTCAGAGCACTTAAACCAGACAGGACCAAACAATTAGTTCCCTTGTCCAAACTGAGACAGACAATTTCTCACCTGCAAACAGGCAGTTTTCCAGCAGACAAGCTCAGTCTTTGACAAGATAGGATATATTCTTTTTTTTTTCCTTTGTGAGCTTCTAAACATGACTGGGCAGGCACAATCAAAGCAGGGAATTCTGGCTGCCAACACGGGTCACCCTAAGGATCTTGTTAGTTCCCCCACTCAGGCTCTTACCATGAAGGGACAGGCTGACACACTGGGAAGGGAGACACTTGTCTGCAACAAAACTCATTCCTGAAATAAAGGAAATCCACACAACCTTAAGTGAAAAAGCTCATCCACTAAGTGCCTTTGTTACCAGGTGTAATGTGGTCAAGCAATAGTCTTTTAAACATCTTTTTTATGACCATATTTGAGTGAAAATATTTTCATTTATCTGGTTCCATAACTGGTTTGGAAGCACAGAAGAAATCTCCCTGCGATGTGCTAGAACAAGCAAACTAGAAGAAAAAGGGACAAAAGCAAGCAGGAAAGCTGACTGCTTCTTGTCACTCCTGGCAAGTCCCAATGTCCACAACACATGCCCAGAAAATGAGCATTACTCACACCGTGTGCTCAAGCTGAAGCTGGTAAATATCAAATGAACTATGAATGGTTTTGCACTATGTAAAATGCATACTGGGAGGCTGCTGTGATCTGCCAGACAAAACCGGGCAGAGAAAACTGATCTACAGCATCTTAGGGACCCAGCTGCAGCGCTAAACCCCACCAAACGGCTCGGGTCCTATTACATGTGGCAAAAAGGTTGCAGCTTCAGATGTTTTGTCTTGCCACAAGATTTTAGAAACCTGAAAGAATTTGTCAAATGCTTTTTCCAACAAATGCTTTAGCTGGAAGGGAAAGCAAGTTACATGATGCTACTTGGTTGGAAGACCAAGTTATTAAAAAAAAAAAAAAAAAGGAAAGAAAAGAAAAGAAAAACTCAAAAATGGTTGCAGTGCATTATTTACCATTACCTTTTCATCATGAAGCTTTGTTATCCCAGGCCAAAGCAAATCTTTGCCGGGGGAACGTGTGTTGCGTGGCGTGTGCTCCCACACCCGTGCTACTGCTGGTTTAATTCTTCACTGTACAGAAAGGAAACAGCACTGCAGGACCAAGTGAATGACTAACAAGAATGAGACTTTTCTACCACGTTCTTCTTGCACAGTCTGTTGGCCACATTCAACAGAAGATCATTAGTTTACTTTAAAATTTAAATATATATGTATATAAACCACAGTCAGGTGGCATAAACATTCAGAAACAAAAGGTAAAAAGGGCAGAGCACCCTGGGCTTATGGTATCAAACCCAGTATAATGTCCCCTAGTTCACTGTGGGCAAAGACCATCGTTTCTTCTCTGTAAACACCACTGACTACATAAGGTCAAGTAAAACTGGTCAAGAACCATGACTACGAGTGACTTCGGCCTCTTAGAAGGCTGTCTTTCTCTAACTTGGCAACTCAGAAAGTAAATGGGCGCTATAAACACAACATGCCAGAAGGACCAGTTGATATCAATAATATTAGAAACGCATTAGCACAGCTAATACCAGAAAACTGCAGGTGAAGCCATTGAGAGAGATCACCAGATTTCTGATGAAAAACAGAGCTTGAAAATTAAGAGGAACAAAATCATAACAGGGAAAGAAATCCCAAATCTTTTCAGCATCCCTTATTCACAAGCTACTGAGCTGTGAACACGGGGTTGGCTCCTCTCGGCGCATTTACAGGGCTACACGAGCAGCGGCAAAGAGCAACACACACAGACGCATCTTTAAATACCTTGGATAAACACGCGGACTAGATCACTCCTCCATGGGCTTGCAGCAGAGCTGAGCCACACTGCAGTCACCACGAGGGCGGGGAGACCTTGCACCACCTCCTTTGCAACTGTCCCATCTCCATCTTCCACCAGCGTTGGGCAGCAGGTCCTACCACATCAGTGAAGCTCTGCAAAGTGTCAGCCACCCCAGACTGTATTCTGGGACTCACACCCCAACACAGCCCAGCTGGGGAGACCTCTCTCCCCCACCTCCTACTTCAGCCTGTTAGGTTTGACCCAGGTCAACACACCTGCTCCGCATGTCGGGGAACGGGCGGCAGCTGTGGAGCAGCAGTTCTTCCAACGGGGCCCCAGTGTGCCAGAGAGCTCACGGTAGTGATTTGTACCACAGACACCTCATCATCACACAGAGGATGAAACCTCTTCTTCTCCCCCCATCCTTACCTCCAAAAAGGATGAAACTGGCCCCAGAAAGTGATTCTGTGGGACAGCAGCAGCACAGGCAATGCAGGGGTGGCCAGGCAGCCCTGCCTCCTTTCAGCTCACAGACACATCAGGCCCATTTAATCATCTAAATTCAGGTCCATCACGTGATTTCAGCTATTTCCAAGTGTAGCAACAAATGTGTAATGTTTCTGTCTTTCAAGCATACCAAGTTGCTTTACTATAATGTGCCTGATGGGTCAAAGCCCCACTAAGTCATACTCATCGTAAAGCGATACTGCCATCACATAAATTTCAGCTTTTTAGTGCAGGCCTTTCATCAACTCATAATGCTGTCCATGCAGTGAAATCTAGACACTTTAGAAGGTCTAATTGTGAGTTCAGGCTATGAAATGCTCATTTTTCTCTTTGAAACTCTTTTTATCACCATTTCTTGTTGCCCTATGGTGTATATTGATTTTATATATTATATAGAGCAAGGGAGATAATTGTGCGCAAAGAGTTACGTGTCATTTAAGAGAAAGGAAAACAAATTAGACTGTCTGGGGAAGCTGCGAGCCAAGCTGAGCAAATGCAGGCTGATCTTCCTAGGGAAACACAAGGCAGTAACAGCCTCTGCTGTAATCTAAATCATAACAATTACAAAAGCAATCATTAAATTACAAAATTACATCATTCAAACTCACAGCCTTCCTGAGGACCCCATACATTTGGCTAAACAATATTCAGCACTCGTTCATCAGCTGCAGTAAAATGAAAGGTGGGTGTCCCCTTTGTCAGTGTATCATGAAAACTGTACCAGGTGGCTAATCCTCCTTAGGGAACTTGAACCTTGGCAAAGTATCTACCACAGTCTGAACAGATGCTTAGGCACTCATTAACCAATTCATTTCATAGTCACACGCACTATGTGAATGTAACATTAAGAGCCTAACAACCCAACATCCCCACCCCCAAGAAAAAAACACAACACAGAGCTCAGACTCAAAAATCTGCCCTTCATTTGTTCAGTGTGGCCTAGGTTTGTAATGCACGTTTAGGTTTTCCAGACGCCTGGAAACATGTAGGTCAATGACATGAACCCAATTTCAGAGTGTTCTGAACAGCAGGACACAAGTTTTTGAATATTTTTGTGGTCCAGCTTCTCTACTTATGCTAAAGTAGTGGTAGGAAAAACCACTCTCCATGGGTCCAATTCTGCAAGCACAGTGAGATGAGTTGTCATCCTTATTACACCGATTGACTCATTGCTATAAACATGACGCACAGCAGCATTTGCAGAATCAGGTCCTAAGACTGTAGATAGTTTGAGGACCATTTAAAACTTCACATAATTCTTCAGTGGCAGAAGAGTCGAATAATAGTAGCAGATACCTGAGGACTCAGGATTGGGATTATATTTAAAAAAAAAAAAAGATGAAGAAATTGCGTATTGGGAAAAGACCTACAAAACCCCTAAACTTTTTTTTTTTTTTTTGGTAGGGGGAGAATTAATATAAGTACAATAACATAAGAGAGTTTGAGGGCAGGAAGTCACTAATAGCAAAGCTTTATTTTTTATGTCATAGTTGTAGGAGTTAAAACCATTAAGGAAACAAGAGGCAATATCTTAAAAGGACTGAGGAAAGAAATGAACCCTCTCTCAATAAGTAATTGAAAATACAAAAAACAAAAACAAAAAAAGCAAACAAATAAACAAAGAGAAAACTTCCCTTTCATGTTTGACAATAATTAAAAGAAGATAGTCAATACAACCAGAAACCATAATTTAAGCAAGAACAACAGGGAAGAGATGCCTTCTGTGCAGAACACCATGCCATGTTTCCAACAACACAGAACTGGAGAGTCATTGCATCAGGGCTAGAGGAAAAAAATTAAGCAGCGCCCTGGTATTTTTGCAATGAAAGTCTTATTTTTCAAACCAAGTTTACACTTGTTCAACAACAAAAATACCCATTGGCACGATTCAATCACTGTGTATAGAGCTGGATTACTTTTTCAAACATATTTTTGCAGGGATCTTTAAAAATGGAAACTGCACCTGCAAATCTTTGCTAGGAGGCAAGCTCTCAGGTATGCCACTTATTAGACCTAAAAAGTCTGGGAAAATCTTGCCTACAACTAGACTTATTGACCTCTGGGATGCTCATCTACTTTAAAAAGAAGCACTATTAGGCTGAGTTGGTTATTGTAGAACCATATTTTAAATATTTCATCTATTTATTTTGTTCTGAAAAAAAGGATTATTTTAATCAGTGAAATATAACAAAGTGTGCTAAAAGGAAATCTTGCCTTAAGCACTGGAAGCCGTCAAATCCAGGTAGGCTGGACTAGCAACAGGACCCATAGAAAAAAAGATGCTGAGTGGATCCAATTTCCGCTGTGAACTGTACCACTAAGAAACTGACGGTCACCCAGGAGCAGGCGATGCTTCCCTTGATCCACTTCAGAGCAGGGTTTGTGCTGAGAAGTCCATGTATTTGGGGACACTCATAAAACATGGCAATGTTTGCTTTACTCTGCCTGCTTTCTTCATACGAGCCACAGAGCTCACAGCGTAATCCTGCACTACCTAGCAAGTAAATGAGGTAAAGCCTCATCTACTTGTGATTAATCATGTTTCATGTTCATAAATTTGATTTATGCTTTCAGGTACAAGTTAGTGAGTTTGCTTGTTTTCTCAGTTTTGGGCACAGAGATTGGATGAAGAAATACCAAATAACAAAAATAAAGCAGAAAGCAAAAATGTCTTTACGGCTACTGATCTCCAGGCAACTGCTGCAAGCTCCTGAGCAGACATCCTCAGAGAGCAGCAGGGCTTGATCTCAGCAATGACAGATAAGATCCAAGCCTCAACAACCTTGGGAGAGGGCGGTTTTGTCAAAACAGACTCCACATAAGTTACCCCAGGCTGGAGCAGAGGCTTCTTAGCATGCAGGTCTCTGCCACCATGGCCAGCAGCGGTGCTGCTGTGTCAGCTCTGCTCCCTGCTCCTCCACACAAGCAAAACCCAGGTGTGACTCGTGCTCATGTAACCAAGGCTGCCAGCAAGAGCTCTGCTTGAGACCAGGGCAATCCCATTCAGGCACACGGGCCTGCAAGTGCTCAAACAAAGGAGGTGGGGGGAGAATATACTATTCTCTGTCCCAGGGAGAAGAGGGCACTTGCTGGGAGCTTGCTTGGATCACACTCCGCTTACCCAACGCCCATCCTGACAGCCTGGCCAGCCATGACTGGGCTAGGAGCCGCGCTGCCAGCGCTCCTCAGGCCCACCGGCCATTGCTTTTTGCCTTGCTAAATTCAACCTAAAAGCATTTGAAAGCATTATTACTTTTAAAATAAGCAGGGCAAACCTCCATAAGCTCCTCCTTCTGCAGCCAGGGGAACAGGAGCCACCAAGTCAGGTCACAGCTGCTCCAGGAGGGGGCAGCTTCAGGGGATGTTGCATCTGCGCCCCTTGGGGCCGGGGTCTCCTCCCACCCCAGCAGCCCAAGGCAGGGAAAGTGTGAGGGTTGAGTGCACCATGGGGCTGACAGGACAGGGCACCATGAGGGATACAGCAGCCTGCAGGGTAGAAGACACCACCTCAGGCTGCCTGGACAGGAGATGGGCACCCAGAGGAAAGGCTGTGATGAGGAGGGCAGCTGGTGGGGACAGACAGAGATCATCCTGCACAGCAGAGTACAGTGCAGGGCAGCTTGAGGGAAGGGTGGCAAAATGGCTGCCCTCACAGAGAAGTGACACAAAACAGCCACAACCTCTGCTGTGTGGTATCACATGAGGCGCATTAAGGTCTGACTTCTCCTACCTGCTCATAAGGGTGAAAAAACAGGTGCCATGGCATGGCTCTGCCATCTTGACCTTCCCAGTGGGCAAGGGAAGGGGCGCCAAGAGCTCATCCTGGGGCAGAGGCCTGAGGGGCTACAAGACACTTCAGAAACAACCATTTCCCGTCTCCCGTCCTACTTCTAGGAAATAAATTACTGCTTTAAAAAAAGTGTTGTTACACATTTTAAATAGGGTTTCCCCTCCCCATCAACAGATAGGCAGCTACCTTCCATCTTTCCTCCTTCACTTTCCAACCCAGAAGAAAAAAAAAAGACAAAAGATGAAGTTAAATGTGCTTTATTACTTATTAGGCAATAACACAGCACCTCCTGACAAGCTGAGCAGTTGGGGAGGGCAGATCTTGAAGGGCTGCACACGGACAGGGGAAGGCGAGATGGCTCTGTGGCAGCGTTTCAGCCCGAGCACGTACTTCATCCCGTTAGCTCGGCGAGTGAATCCCTCCGGGTCCCCAGCCATCCATCCACCAGCACAGCTCATTAGAGCCCATACCCGACTTCTCATGTTGTATTCCCGAAAGCACTTACGCTTAAGACATAATTAGACTTAAAACAAACACCTCAACCTGCTTCCCTTTGCCCGACTGCTCAGCACAGACGAAGCAGCCGCCTCTGCGGCGCTGAGGAAAACTCCACGCATTTCCACCACCCCTGGCATGACATTTGCCCGAGTGTTCATCGTGCGAGCAATTAGAAGTCTAAATACTTGGTGCAGCGCATTGCTACTGGGATTTAGACCCGCAGATCTCTTACAAACGAGTAATGTGGTAGGACTCTCTGTCCAATGAGGTGTCTTATTGAAATATCCCAGGCTGTTTCACTTGTCACAGCTGTCGTCTCAGCCATTTGCACTTACACTGTGTTGCTTTCATTACAAAAATAGAAATTTGTGTCCTAAGTGCTGTTACATTACTAATGCTAAATATTTAATTCCCTGGGGTTCTAATTATGGTTGAGCACTAGCAACACTGATTCTACTTTTTAATAACAACTGTAAAAGCAATTTGAGCATTTTTCAATTAATTAAATACATAGTGTACGAGTAACCTCTTGTCATTTTGCCCTCCAGGACCTGAGCTAATTTGTGTGGAATAAAATGTTTTGAAAATTAACTGATATGCTAGTCTGATCATTGTTCTTCTATTAAATTATAGTCTGCCAAATGAGTGTGTTAAAGCAGTTACATACAATACATTTTCCTTATTTATGGAGGTGTAGTGGGTTTTTGAAAAAAAAGTTCTACAACACATTTCTAGAGACCATGCTTATGAGGCCTAATTAGCAGGAAGGAGACGAGCTGTGTACACCATGAGACTTACAGCAAAATGAACTTCAACTATCAACAGCAAAGCTTCTCAAGTCTTTCAGACATCTTTTTGCCTTTTCACAGCTGAAATGAAAAGTATTAATTAGAGATAGCTTTCTCTTGCATAAACTCTTACAGATGAGTTAGTACTTTACACTTACATAAACAATTCAAAATAATTAAAAAGCAGGCAGTTTCTAAACCAATTTTCTGGTTTTCCACCTGCAGAACCAAATATGAAAAAGTTGCCAGAAGATGAATACGTGGAGTTAAAAAATACCCGGCTTTCCTACACAGACACTCAGGCATAAAAAACTACACTGCATTTGTACCAAAATGCAAAAACTAAAAAGTACATTTTCAGTTTATACTGTACAATATTCTATAAAAACAAAAACAAACGTGCATTAGCACTTCATGTATCCCTGCAAGTGAAACTAGCCTGTTTTCCTCTCTTTCCAGATTAAATGTAATGCAAAAAAAACACTTCTGTGAAGTAGCAAAAATGTAAAATTAAGGAAATCCACATTTTTATTTGTGGCAAATGAATAATATTCTTTCGGCATGTTTTTTTTTAACAATGTGCTTTATTATATCTTGATTATATCTTGTAGTATGCAATGTTAACTCAAACTTAATGCCCGAAAGGCATTATGGTTTCAATAGAATGGTTTAAGTACCCCAGAATATACATATGAAGGTATAAAGATTAGATAATTGAACAGTGTGGCAACTTTCTAACTGAAATCATACAAAACACAGATGATGTATAACTGGGAGGTAAACAACCAGTCCAGAGTGCATTGCTAAAAGTTTAACACTAACAAGGCATTTCAGAAAGATAAAAAGCATACCTTACACAAATACAATGGGTTTTCCCAGTCCCAAGTTGTCTGTGACTCAATTGTTGCTACAAAAAAGGAGACTTTGGAGAGGAAAAAAAATGCATCTTCAACTGGAGATAGTTGGCTGAAACTCCTAGCACGGTAACGAAGATGGCTTTTCTGTAGACTGGGAGCATCCACAGAAGGAGAACTAGCCCTGCTTCGAAACGTCTCCTCCCTGGCCCAGCTCCTGTACCCAGCTCACTCCTGCCAGCCCCTTTGCTCCCTGGAGGGGGCACGGCATTTCACCTTCCATGCACTTGGCACCACTTGGGTGCAAGGGAGGTGGGGCTGTTTCTGACAGCGTTAGTGAGGCTCTGGGGTTACTCAAAGGAGTTACAGCAGAGGAATCTGGCCCTCTGATATTTTTCACAATTGCCTGCTCGTTCAGGAAAGTACTTTGTGCCTATATCTAGAGAAAGCCTGAACACTGATAACACTGTGTATTTAATTGCGTGTGGCTCTGATCATTCACTTCTTACTAAAACGACAGGAGCCTGGCATACTTGGCAAGGTTGACCATGCTATGGGCCTTGTTAACAAGCAGCTACATATAAGTGAAGAAAATAAAATGTTCTGAGCCTGCAACTCCCATGTTTGCTAACTCTGGCTTAAATGCATTATTGTGACAACTTTAAAACTGAAATAAAGATGATTCCAAAACATAAATTGTAAACAGGAGAGAGAGACTAATTGCACATCTGTTGCAGTATGCTGAAAAAGGAAACAAAGGGAAAAAAGATCATGCTACTAGAAATCACTGTATTAGGAACTATATTTGGTAAACTACTTCAGGAAATTCTTAAGGAAATTCAGTTAAAGTGTTTTGTCACTATGTGTTGCAATTACATACCTGGGTTTTTTTTTTCCAAAATTGCAAACTGTTAGGCATGCACTGTATTGCACTCATTATCTTATCTAAAATGAAGCTAAGTCTGCAGCACAGGTTAAGATTTCTCACCCGATACACTAAACTCAGGCACTAAAAGCTGCTACAGGATTTGCATTTCAGGTGAAGAAAAAAAAAAAGTAGGAAAAAAAATGAAGTGCAGATTTCTGCTGGTACCAAGCAAATTAAGATTCTCAGTTAACATTAAGATTTTTTTTCCAACTAAATACTACATAGAATACACAATTACTGACAAAGAAGTGTCTTAAGCATTTATGTATAGGTGTGTATATGTTACATATACACACAGAAAATATTGCAGTATATTGCTCATGTCCTTCATAATTGACCTCTTCCTAAGGACAGATTTATTTAACAGTGTAAAAATTGAAGTTATCTTTACTACTATTAAAAGCTCTCCCAGTATCTCTAGGTGTCTGACTGCAATAAATCCTGAATACATTCTGCTCACATACAGAGTTTTAAGGAACATGCAGCATGTGTCAACTTCAATAAAAGTGGTGCATTTCTTTAATTACCTCATTCACCCAGGAGCTGCTTTAATGAAGTATTTTTCTGAACTTGTAAAAATCTAAAATACCAAAAAATCAGTCATCTATGTGCTGTAACTACTCAGCATGTAACAATAATGGATATACTGAATAAAAACGTGAATCACGCTGAGCCCATAAATTCTCAGTGACTGACCATAAAGTACTTACAGTCTGCATTAAGCTTTTAAAACTCTGATCCTAGTAAATCGTAAACAAAGAAATAAGAATCACAAGTATTTTTCATATCTGAAACACTAGTGCACATTTTTACATCACTTTTTTCCTGATTCACACACCATTTTCTCCACATACAATGGATACTTCTGCATGAAGACAGGCTAGAACATGAAATTAAATATATATCTCTTTAAACAAACCAGTTAATTATACCTGGTATTTTGGACTCTGCTGATAACAGTGCTTTCAGTAGAATACATAATATCCAAGCTAGCCAAAAACAAAGGTGCACAAGATTCAGAAATCTAACTGCAAATAACCCCTCCCTTTTTCCAAACACTTATACCCCCCAAGTCTTTTCATGATACAGAAGAGCCAAGTTCATATCTCCAGGCTATAGAGAACTTAGGAACATAAATGATTTGCACACATTCATTTCAACCTTGGTGACAGCACAGCAACAAAAAGCCCATTAAAAAGAAAAAAGAAAGAATAACCAGATGCGATCAACTTGCAATCTTTTTTACATTTGGTGACGTGCCTGTGAATGGATGCCAGCAAACTAATCTTAGTAGAGAACAAACCTAATTTATGCACAGCGGGTTGCTGTCAAATTACTTAAAACCAAATAATTATTTCTAGTAATAAGACAACATTAGACTTTATAGGAATATAAAGACATTTGCTCTCAAAAAAAATTCATGTGCTAGTGGATTAATTCAGGAGGAACGGAGAAGACTAAGTTGAGAGTCTACAGAAATACATATTTTGCATGATATTCACTGAGCTTGGAGGCTTAGACTGGACATCTGCCTAAAAAGCAAAAGTATCAGAATTTTTTCCAAAGCCTTTCTACACAGAACATTTGAATTACCCAGCTGACCTCAGACTCTTGTTGAAAGCAAGTGGTATAAGAGAGAAAGCTGAAGGAAGGACACCTGGATGAACAAGCAAAACCCACCTGAAGCCAAAGAAACATTATAGTGTTCCAAACAGAGCAGCCAGGTGAATAAGGATCTTGGAAAAAAACATGATGCTAGAAAGCAAAAAAATTACTGAATTAATATTTAAGTGACTGCTCCCCCACCCCAGCCTTTCCCCCTCCCCCGCCCCCTCGCTCTTAATAAAGGGCAAGTAACTTTCCATAGCTTTTCAGTGGAAGCTGCTCTTCTGTAAAGGTACTTGTTAAACCTACTGGTACCTTCCTCTCTAAGCCAGAAAGGCCTCCAAGATCATCTAGGCTGATCCTAGGGGTAACAAAAGCCCCAGAACCAGGGAGAATTCCTGTACCTCAGGCAGCCTTTTGTTCAAGCCTGTACCTCTATAAAAACACTCCATAATCATTCAAAGACCTCAAATGATAGAAAATCTACTATTCCCTTTCTAAAGATTTTTGATGATTCATTATTCTTGCTAAAAGTTTGCACCATAGAGTTTATCATTAGTCAGTTCTTATCTCCATATGTTATCAACACATAATTCCTCAGAAATGCTTTGCTATGTCTACAATATGAAAACAGTCATGTGAAATCAATTGTCATATTATAGCTGTAAAGATTGTTTTAAGGAATGAGCGATATTTTGCTCAACCAACTTTAAATTAAAGTTCTAGGAGCTAAAAAGTACACACTACCAAGAAGGTAAATTATGTTTTGTCTGACATTTATGGAGAAAATACATTAAGAAATCACATACTTACTGTACTTAAAATAAGTACATTATAAAATGCTTACTTGTTATAAAACAAGTAAATTATAAAATGGGATCCTGCTATATTTCTACAGAATGCAGCAATCAGTGCAGAGCCAGGAAGTCTAGTTGAACCCAACATATCATTTGGAATATTTATAAGAAAAAAAAATCTGTCTGCTGCAGAATTGTATTGTTTTCCTTTTAGGGCTATATAAAGAGTATAACAGTCTTAAGTATAGTACTTGATCATTTTAAGTGCTCAGAAATAAAGTTATAGTCAGTGGCATAACATAGCTGTGACAGTGTCCTGTGTACGAAAGAAGTTATTTTGCCATACTAGTTTAATTATATATAGCTATATGGTATTATACATACATGTTATCGTCACACATAAGACACTTGAGCAGGCAAAAAAGCTAATTAGGGAACCAAGCATCTCAATATCTGTTTTAACATGAGTCCTACAATAATTTGTATTAAGATAATAGGATTATATGAATTATGGACTGCCTCAAAATGCTGTGAATGGTCACCTCCAAATTAAAGCTAGCTGGAGATGTCCAAGTAGTCCTTTGGATGAGGATTGCATTTCCACGCAGTCGGTACCCTCAAACTGGCAGGACTGCCCAGAGCTCAGCAGCAGCTGGACCACCAGATGCCACAACAGAACAGAGCTCTCAAACCAGGAGCCACTCCCTGTTTCACTTTAAACCTGCACACACTGAACCAGTGGCAGGTTGAGGATTTGGGAAACTATGTGGTTGGCATTCTACCTCCTTGAACTATGCACACACTAAGCACTATACTGCAAGCATAGGCTAGTAAAAGAATCTGACTCAGAAGCCCGACACTTTTTGTAGAGAGCAGTAGAAAGCCAAATTAACTTAATACCTGCCTGGAAAACAATACGTTTGCATGATCTGCAACATGACCTCTACTTTTGTGCACCTCTCCAAATTTCTCTGCAAGCCTCAGTCTTAAGAATCCCTGTACCCCATCTCTTCATGCCACAGATCTCAAGGCCCAGAGGCATTTGGGAGAGAGCAGGCATGGGCTCTGCTCCGAGGCACTAACCAAGGGCAGTGCAGCCAAGAACAGCTGAGCTGCAGATGAAACTGCTCCTCTCCTGCAAATCTGCACTTTAGGGCTCTCCCTTTCACACCAGTTCCTTCTAGCAAGCTAACAGCTAACTAATATTTGATAACATGACCGTCAAGGCCTGAATTAAGTCAGGCTGTGCTCACAGCAACAGTTAAGGCTTCTTGTCCACGAGGGCAAGGCTCTCCAAGAAGGAATGCATGAAGTCCTCTTCTTTATCAGCACGGCTGCTGATCAAGGAGGCTGTGTCTCTTGCTTTCTCTGAAGTTAATCCCAGCAGTTTAAATGGGAGTTGTGAAGAAAACATAAATCTGAAATTACTCCAAACTGCAACTCCAAGGACACATTAGTTCCACTAGAGTCAAAGTCTAAGCCAGATGCAATAGGTCCAATTCCAGTTGAAGAGATTGTACAAAGTAGGAGCTAATAACTCTTAATTTGGCATGGCACAACACTCCCAATATTTTCTCTCCCTCCAGTAATTAGTCTTGGCAAGGTACATAGTTGAAAAATCACTGCACCAAAAGACACTTCCCGTTGCAAAACGCAAAAAAAAAGTAAAGCACCTTTCTTTGTAATGGTGTCAATCTGAAGACTGAAGAAGCTTTCACTAAAAGGAAAAATATGCCGATCAAAACAGGAAGAGGACAAAAACCCATTCATTTGTTATTTGTTTAAGAATTACTGAAAAGAAACATTTCTGCAGGAGGCTAAGGCAACAGTAATTTAGAAAATAATCAATTGAGTATTGTAAGAATAACTCTTCTATTGAATAAAATAACTCTAGAAAGAAGCTTCTCACATTGCATTCAACAGACATTCAAACAAATAAGTATGCAAGTTCAATTACTTAAAAATACAGACTTTCCAGAGGCTTACCATAGTGACAACATTGTATAGAAAGATTACAATAACTCTTTGTAGCCTAAAATTGTCGGTTTTATTTTACAAAGATGACTTCCAAAAGCATCTAGTCATGACAATTGAGTTTTAAGAAAAAACAACCTGTCATTCGATAAACAATGAAAATAGCTGTCATTAAAACCACTTAAGCACTCCTCCTTCCTGTTATCCTTCTCATCTTGGCAGTAACTGATAAGAAGATTTCAGGGAGGCACAGTCATTGATGGCAGGATCTAGAAAAGAAACAATTTTGCACACAGTTATCATTCCCATTCACAGCTCCTAGTTATTGTATTTCACTAACTTGCACTTAATTAGCTTCCTTCTGCCACTGACATGAGCACAATGGACAATCTGCTTCGTACAAATCACCACTCACTGCTGCAATTACACTTTATACCATGAAAATATTGTAGTGGTTGCATCTTGCCACATTAACAGTAAATACAAAGGTAGCATTAATGTGGCCCGACTACCTACTAACTATGAGTTGTAGCGCATTAGCCAGTAGGAATTAGACATTACTCATTACCATGCAGTTAATTACTTAATACAGTAAGTTGTATGTATGCAAATATCATTGAACTTGCAACTGTTTCTCTAACTTCTAGGGATTATACTTGTCTACAGAAATGAATGCAGGAACAGATGGAACAGTTATGACAGAATTAGAGAAAAGGAGAACTACCACAGCACATTTTCCCAACCAAATTAACCAAAATTTTGTCTGGCTAAGCAAGCCATTTCTCCAAAAGGAGCACTTGGATTGTCAAAGACCAGCCTGAACCTGGCACTGCCAGACTAACTCTAGTGCATCCCTGGAAGACTCTGTGCATGACAATCCCACTTCTAAGTGCAGAGTGATTAATTGTATGCCCACATCAAAGCTATCGTGGCACTCCTCCATCATGGCAGATTTCTAGTTGGCTTCAGTATTTTCCATCTTTCACATGCCAGGTTCCTCACACCAAGACAGCTTTAGTGGCAGCTGAGCTTTTAAATACCAGGTAACATTTCAATGCAGACAATTTTTACATTGATTTCTTCCACCTTCCACTACACTATGAATCCACTTAGTCACTGCATTGACTTAAGAGCTATACTTTCTTCCACTGCATGGCAGCAGAATGTCTATCAGTGTGACAAAAGTAAGAATCTTCATCTATGCAGAATGCTAGTTACCTTTTTAGTTAGCAACTTGCATCCTTTTTCATGCCAAGTATTGTGAGGATGGAGCATATGGTCCTTCGAAGGGACATCAAAATAAATATGACAGGTCAGTGCAATCATCATATCGAATGAATTCAAATGATGCCATATCTAAAATGAAATGTGTGCACATAATAAAGATTCAAATGACAAAAAACATACCCTTTATCCCTCTCTGAATTATTTATGAATTCTGCAACTCCAGCTGTTGCCACCAGCCCAAGGACATTACTTCATTTTGGGAATGACACTTTATATTAAAAGATATGTTTAAAAGAAAAGAAAAAAGGACACAGTGGACTTCCCTTTAAAGGAAGGGAAAGCATAATGCCTCCTTTCTCAGCATTTAGAAAACAAAAATAATTATCAAACAATTTAGCTTTCCTTTCTCAACTTATTTCCACAATTCTTAACACAATGCAGCATTCAGTCATAAAGTCAACCACACACTTAACCCCTCTGGGTAGGCTGGATTCTAGGACACCTTGGATGCTCTACATGCTCTTTTACGTTTATCTCCCTGTCAGCAGTTCAGTGTAATCAAGTGTCCACCATACCAAGCACTGCAACATAACCACTACTCAGCTTTTAGTCTATGGAATGCAGTGCTCCCTCAAACACATTCCCACATCCCTTGAACAAGCTCACAGGTGCTGCTTTCTTGCTGTCCCCCAAAACTGCAGCAGCTCTGACATTAAAAGGAGACTCAGAAATAAACATTAGAGCTTCTAAGTCACCATCACCAGAAGTACCTGGTGTCAGCTGCAGAGCATACAAGTCATTTGCTTATTTTTCCTGAGGTCAAGGACACAGTATTTGCCGTTAGTGCCAAACAGGTAGTTCAGCACTGAACCAGTGCCGTATAAACAGCCATTTAATGAGCAAATTCATCTTGGGGCAACACAGCAGAGCAACAGACATGACTTGTCTCAAGCGAGGCAAGCCGGGGGCGTTCAAGCAGAGCCCACTTCTGTTTAGTTTTTGAGAGCACCTCCAGTAGCATCTGCTTTTGTTCAGCTTGGTACCAGGGAGCTCATGCAGTGCTACCTAGGAAAGGGAGATGTGGTTAAAGCAAACATCCATTTGCTGTTTGTTCTGCATCAGAACTGGCACCCGGCCCCAAACAGCCTCTCTGTTACTGCAGGAAAACTACCAAGAGGAGCCCTCTCCTTCCCACCCACCTCCCACTCTTTGCCAGAGACAAAGGTGCAGAAATGAAGAGCAGGCAGAGAACTTGGGATGTGTAAAATACCACTGAGCTGTGTCATGTTACCAGTTGAATCTTAATCTCCCAGAGCTTCAAATTCTCCTGTTGTCAGTGCTGTTTCCACAGCTGAGGCTATTACTCCCTCTGTTAATAGTTCTCTAGTACTTTGCAAATCCCAGGTTTTATGCACAAACCCTCACAAACTAACAAACGCACATCACATTATTCTGCAAATTAACAAATTAGAAATGCTAGCATATCTCACATTCCAGGGTTGCAATTTAACCTGCAGTACCACAGGCTCTCAAGTGCCTCCTGAAATACTTTTCAGCCATACTCAAGGAAAGATATTTGGAAAAAAAAAATCACCCATGTATCGATAGGAAAAACATCTTTCTGAAGATTTTCACAAGCTTGAATGCAATTGAAGACGGTCCTCAAAATAAGGAAAGCCATCTTTGTGCTGGTTAAACACATTCACTAAATATTCTGGTTATGAAGCCTACCTCGTCATTGATACATTATACACAAACCCTCAAAGCATCTTTATGCATGTCTAAACTACAGCCATTTATATCCAGTGCTTTTACAGATCTTTCCAATATCACACAATGTTCAAATACAAATTAAAAATTGATCTTTTCAGATTATAATGTTTAATATTTTAATGGTAAAAAATTGTACCTCAACATGCTTTTTAATCTAATCCCTACACTACTAAACGATTGAAGTACATCCATATTAATCTATTATATGCTTTGCCATACCACACCTATGGCACTGCATAGATTACTGTAATTTAAATGAATTACTGCTCGAAAATTCTCATTTGGTAAGAAACATGCAGTGTTACAAGGCACCAGAAAAAAAATGTGCACTACAGTAACTAAGTTTTATAACACAGTATATTTCAGTTCTCGTAAACCAGCTATTCTAAATTGTTAAAAAGACAAGAATATTAGACCGATCATATAAAACACACATCAAAATGTCCAAAGAGTCAATAATAAGAAATTAAATCTACAGTTTTATTTGGATACATTTCCATTCTCATATATGCAGAATCCACTTGAAAAATGCCATTATTTTGGCTGAAGAATATTATTGCAAGAGACATTAACACCAATAGTAATTCTAGCTTCTCCCTGGACAGCTGGCATTTTTCTCTTCAATCAACAGATCTGCTAAAAGACACAGAAGAAAGAGAACTTGAAAAAAATAAAAGGAAGTTCTTTTGTTACCTTACGCTACATATTACTACTGTTCAAGGATGACTTGTTTAAGACTGCATATTTTCACTACCTAACAGTAAAGAATGAAAAGCTTCTTGCTACAAGCTAAAAAGAAAGACTTTACCATGCTCCTTGAAGAGCTCATTTTCACATTACTCAGGCTTCATTATGCTGAATCAATATTCGTTTAGTCACTGGGGTTATTGACATATTTTAAAATAAAAGTATACCCTTCAGCTACTGCACTCATTACGGGTAATTTGTCTTGTCAGGGAGCAGGGAATATTATCCCAGTCTTTCAGAGGCTGACAGCCCATGGAAATACCTCCCCTTGGTTACAACTGTAAATAATTTTAAGGTAAAATATTGAAAAATCAATGACTGTTTCCTGCAATCTGTCACAAACAAATCAATCATAATCTGCACAGCCAGAGAGTATGATTTGAAGGAGATGAGAGCAGATGTAATTCTTGGCTGAAATCTCTCATTTCAAAATCACTTCACATAATGGTGTCATCATTTAAACACTTAGCAGTCACTGCAACTGCCACTCATAACATCCAGTTGGACAAAACCACAAGGAAGGAGAAGAAATGCCACTGCTGCTATGAAAACAAACATTTTACTTAAGCAGTTACAGGCCTGGCAAATTTCACAGGTAGAACAAGATCTAAAACCTTTTGTGCAGAGACAAGTGTAGTTGTTATTTCTCAACAGAAGATCCTCTGTATCCTAACCTCTCAAAATGCTATGTGTGTTAAAATGAAGCAAGGCTTCAAAAAAGGTATCCAATAATACCTGGTATTAATACTATTTCTAAAAATATTTCTATTTCATTCACCTCAAATTACTCATAGCAGAATTAGCTCATCAAATTCTCAAGAGATTAAGAAAGGAAAAATCTGAAGTACCTTTGTCTTTAAGAGCAATAGATTTCAATGCTTCTTTGTCCTCTAGATATTACATTTCACATCTAATTTTCATTAAGCACACACCGACACAACTTTAAGGTAGGTAACCACTGCGGAGTAGAAGTCATACCCTACGTAAATTAACTGAAAACATTTTCAACTCATTTTCAGGGATTAACTGCTGCTTATGGAATTAAATTTGTATAGAGGATTAATTTACACATAAAGAATTAACCACTGTGCAATCAAAATGCTATAAACAGATCTTTGTAAATGGGATTTTTTTTTGTAAAAACAAATCTTTATATCGAGCTATGCTAACACTTGAACTGAAATTATGTACTCCTTTGTCCTGCTGCCTCATCCCAGACTTCATTTTCACCCAACATTGCAGTGTTTGAGACACCTATGTGCAGATTAGTCAGGATAAAAGCAGCAGGAGGCAGGACTGTAACTGTGAACCTAAACCCGCGTTCCTCGCACAAGCAAAATTCCCACTTCTGTCAGAGAATTTCACTTTGCAGCCTATGATTTCAGCTCCCCATCTTTAATATGCAGAACTAGTTATCACTCATTTTGATCACATTAGCTACCTCTCACTTCTGGGTGTTTATCGTGTAACTGTGAAACAGAAAAAGAAGCAATCAAGATGATAGTTATTTTCACTTCAATTGCAAAGAGTATTATACCTTCCCCTTAACACTGTTTTTAAAGAAAAGAATCATGCATATTTTAAACATAATTAAGCACCTCCAAGGTTAGTGGTGCTTTCAAGTAAAATTTAAGTCTGTCTTCTAAATGGAAGCCACTTATCTCTAAGAAAATCCTTTACTGATACATATCAAAACCAGTATTTGCAGCAACTGGAGAGACTCTCTGCTTAGTAAAATAAACTATTACAAAAAGGAAAACTGAAATCTCAGCCCAGAAGAAACAGCTACTGTCTTAGAGACTACTCAAGTGCAGGAAAACAGCAAACATCTGAACTGAATCCACTTATCCTGGGGAAAGGTCATAAGAATGAGTCACAGCAATACACTGGGGAAGACTGTTCCTTTTCCCTGGATAAGATCTAGGATGAAGCTATCAGAGGGATAGGCTCAGGTTGATCAGCCCTTTTAAAACTCTTTGGTGACCAAGTGACACAGGCAGGGGAAGCCCCTGCCTAGCACATTATCCATTCAGGAGGGAAGCAGTGTGCCACACTGAACACATCAGCACCTTTCCCCAGCACCATTCCCCTGAGCAGGGTTGTTATTTCTTGTGACAGTCACCCAATTAGATGGGTCAAGAATCACAGAAGACAGGAGAGATCCATTCATCTTGCACACTGGTTCTCCTACTTGTGAAAAACTAGGATAACTACTCTTCCCCTCCATTGTTAGGCACTTAATAAATGTTAATACTAATTAAGTCAGTCACCCAGCCACAGCACCCAGACAATACTGTCAGATCTTTTCTTGCAATATTTGAGAATTATTTGGCCCAGGAGGGAGCTCCCACAAATCCCAAATGGAAAGAGACACGCAAATTCCATCTCTGGGAGCAAGAGGTCATAGAGGGCTGCACCACGGCAGACACTGCACAAATGCTCCCCAGTGAAGGAAACCTTGAGAAGAAAGAGCAACATATGCTGCAGCACCGCAGATGTTTATGGAGATTTCATGGGTCAGCACCACGAGTGCTTCTTTCTGCTGGACAATGCATTAAGATGCTATAATAGCTAAAAGGCCTGTGAAGGACACAATAGAAGTCATTTTCACTAAGAACTACTTTTTCTTGAATGAAAAGGTATTTTATTAAATACGCCTTTCTCAATTCATAAAAGTGTGTTATGGAAAGATCTGAACGGACAGGCATTGGCTTTACAAAAAAGCTAACATTACTTCCCTTTAGTACCCACCTTCTTGATTTACTGCTCTCATAATGTTGATTTTAATCATCAGTATATGTTCATTTATTAAATGTAGCTCTACATGATCAATGAACAGAAACAATAAAGCAGTGCCATTGTGCAGTATTACTGGTAATACCACTGTGTTAGCAATACTCTACCTAATGAGGTTTATAAAAGTCTTCGTGCTTGGACTTCATGGAAGGACAAATGCACCTCTGAAACAGCTCTTGCCTCCCAAGCCTGTTCTTCCCTTCAGCATCGTCTACACCACACTCAATGAGGCTTCCTGAAAGGTGAAAAAATTAAAAACATACTCAAAATTCTCCATCTGCTCCACAGGATTCTCTTAATACAAACAAGACTATAGCTAATGTACCTGGAAATGTTATTTTTGCATTTTTAAGAGGCAGAACTCAGCACCACAAAGGAAAACAACAGCTATCCCCACTGCAGTGCCTTAATGGATCATAACATACACAAAACAAATTCCTTACCTTTGGCTTTGAGCAAGACTTAGCATGGATAAGATCAGCAAGCTAAAATACACATTCTGGCTTCATATGATGCCTTCTCCTGTACTCAGGCAGGCTTGCTGGATGGACTGCTGGATTCATTTTCTTCATTGCAGATTTCGCCTCTTCTCCTCTTGGTTGCATTCACCTAAGGTGAAGGACAGACACACGGACAACAAGGCAATGAAGGGGAAGATAATATTGGTCACTAACCAAGACAGCAAGTTTCTCTTACATACATCGATTATGGATTGAACAATACATACTACAGTTTCTTCACTCATTTTTCTGGCTTGTTAAATCCCACATGTTATAGATGAGGTTAATTCTGTATTCTAAAAATACTGTAAAGAAGTGCACATGGAAACCAAATATCTGGAATATGGAAATTTAACATAATTTTACTAATGAATAAATACCAAATTGTAACAATTCATTTTTGCTCAAAAGAACAGCAGTCTCATAAGGCATAAATATGGAGATAATTTAAATCTGAACATTTCAGAGAAATTGAAAGGGTTCTAGTGAGGCAAACAGAGGCACGAAGCTACATGAACTAATCCAGGTCATATGACATGCCAGAAATTGCATGAGAAAAACAAAATGCATGATTCAAGATTCCTAGTGTCCCTTTCCTCCATCGAATCTTTCCCACATATGCTTCTCAGCCATCCTGCAGCCTTTTCTCAGACAGCTGCCAGAACTAGTTTAGTATAATTCTTACTTGTGGACACAGTTACTTAGAGAATAATAGCTCAAGTTTAACTGAAGTTAAGAAATTAAGTGTTGGAATAAATTTAAGAAAAGCAGAAAGGAAGAAAAAAAAATCTTAAAAGCAATTTTTCAAGCTTAGGCTCTGCAGAGCTGCCTTCTTCCCAAGACATGTCCATGCAACCTGAAGCACGCAGAAGCCTGGAGAGACCAAGGGTGGCCCAGTATAACAAAGTCAGCTTAAAAAAAGTAACTCTTGCACCATTATTATTAAAAAATAAATTACAGGCATCTTTTTAAAAAGGATAGAGCATTCCTAATAAAAGCATTAAGCAGATTTTATAGCTGCATGTTACCCAATGAGACCAGTAATGAACATTACTGTAGCATTATTTAGTGAAACTCCAATACATGAAGAGTCACATCCTGAGTTTTATTTATCATGCGAGTTAAAATGCTAGTTCTTGGCTTTACAGTAGCTGTTTTCCCTCAGCACACTGCTATCTGGAAATTGATACTTTCTTATGGCGTATGAAAGAAGATCTTGGTTACCTAATACAGCTTAATTGAAAACAGGAGACCTGAATATTACACCGTGTGTTATTCTATATAAAATTAAATATGAAGGGCATGAAAAGTTTCATAGAGGCAAGCAGAGAATATCTCAGAGGCTAACTCTGGATTCTTGATTTGTGATAAAAATGTTTAGAAATACTGCAGAAAAAAAATACATATGCTTATCTAAAGAAAAGGCTGGAGCTCTGTGCTGGGAGAAGGGAATCCAGGAAAATACATATTCTGGGGGGGGATAGTACGAGAGAACGATCTCCCATGCTTGTTAGCAGAGTGGATTTTGTGTTAGGATCATCTGGGTCTATCTTGCCCAGCCTGATAGTTGTCTTTTGTGAAACAATGATATATTAGAGCAACAAATGAAGAGTGGGGCTCTATACGCATGCATTCACTTTAACCTGCAGGAAGCTGCTTCGCGAATTGTTTGTAGCTAAATTACCATATTAAGGGCCAGAAGCTAGAAAGCTTTGATATTAATAAACGCAAAGAATTATGAACCCTTAAAAAGAATTCTTTAGATGTGGAACTCAAAAGGCTCGCTGGCCTTGAGTTTCTCATTACAGAGGTAATGCTGAACTATTGCAAAAACAGGTCATTAGGACTGCAAATACATCCTGGGATGTATAAAGTGTGAACCTAAGTTAGATAAATCACAAATGCTTTTGAAGATGCTGCTATTAAGTCAGCCACCCCTAACACTCGCAGAGTGAGACAGACACCGGCTCCTGCAGCTCCCATCCAACAGCAGCACCTGCAGTTGAACTGCACAAACAGAACCTGCCTTGGCAGCAATGGACACACACATCCCGTAAGGCAACACGGGGAGCCACAACTGCCCCTCTCTGAGTGCCCTCTGCTCATATTATGTGAACAAGCTTAGACATAAGAGATTGCTGGGGTTTTTGTTTTGAATCTTTTTTTCCCCACTAGATTAACCTATTTTCTGCATATGCCCATAGAACTGTAAGAGAGCCATTTTTAACTTAGTCCATATCATGCCAACAAATTCAGGCAAATAACAGCATTTAAGTTAAAAGAACTTTCAATGGAACCTAAATACAGTTTTGGTTCTCCCAGGATACTGTCAAGATCACTTTTATGTTGAATACAGTAATTATATGCTTCAGGCTGCCAGTTGCACTTCTTTGTACGATATTTTTCCACACACTAAATAAGTTATTTGATCTATTAAAAAAAACTTTAAAAAGTTTATTTCAGTGTACAAAAAGTGATTTCGCATACAGAGATTTGCTGAGAAAAACAAGACAAAAATCTAATTTAGCTACCTAATACACAACTGCTGGATGCAGAAAAAAGCAGAAGCTCTGCTGGATGTCTGAGTTTACACCTAAATCTCAAACCCCAAGCACAGAAGCAGTGCAAAAGAGCAGATTTTGGACTGATAAATTCAGGCAATGGAAACAACAGAGCAATTAAGAACTTCACAGAACTCCTCTGTGCAAATATTCACCTGTTAAATGGACCCCCTAACACTGGCACCTCCACTGCAAATACTGACCTGTAGCTCAGCAGCTTGTTTTAGATGGCAACAGCAATATATACATGAGCAAACATTTGCAGGTAAATGCCCCAAAGTTCCCCGTGAATGCTCCTGCCAATATTTTGGGGGCACAATTTTATTGTTTAGCTGATAACACACATTTAAAAATTAGAACAACACAAGAACCGCCCCCCCCCCAATACTCACATGCACAAATTAGTTTTACTTCCAGGTTCTTATAAAGGTGAAGACAGAAAAATATTTTATTTTTCTCTTCATGCTTACTTAAAAAGAATCAATTAATGGGCATAAAGCACCTACGCATTGGTTTTCTTCTGTTAGTGTAAATTGTTAATATTTTCAAAGGCATTACAAAAACACATCAAAAAAAAAAGCACCTCTAAGTAGCTACTCAGATACATTCTGCTACGAAGTATCTTAGTTTAGTGGATGTTTATAGCAGTTAGCTTTCAAATAAACAAGGGGCATAGAGCGAGAAGGGGTTAAGAATAAAAAAAATCCATAAAGTTCTATACGTACCTGTCTAACACCTTCACAAATTGAAGAGGGGAAAGAATTAATCAGCAAGTGTCTAAGGTCAAGTATTGTGAAAAATAAATATCAAAAGTGTTCTGAGAAAACAGTATCTTTCTCATCTACTCCGAGGAAAAAAAGGTTGAAGTGATCTCCTAACACATCTCCTTTCATAATTCATGCCCAAAGATGACATTTTCTCAGGATCTTAATTAAGATAATGATGAACACCTGTGTCGGCATTCTTTGGCAAGACAGCATTATCCATCATAATCTTTTAAGTACACTCAAAAAAAAAAAAAAGAACAACAAAATCATATGACAGAACCAATCTGTTGCCTTTCCTTACACTACTTTTGTATCTCAGATACACACAAGAACAATTAGATCCTTAAAGACCACAATAAAAGTAGGATCATTAGATTTTAAAGTTTCAACAGAGTAGCTATTAAAGTAATTAAGGTATATCACATCCAAGACACCTATGTTTAAGTGTATCCACTATAAGCCACATGCACCCATTCCACTTGGGGTTAGAAACTATCACAAACTTACACAATACATTTTTTGCTATAATTTTGAATATTAACCTGCCCCCCCCAGCTCCTTCCTAGCAGGAAAATATTCCCAGTTGATCCCTATTATACCTTCATGCACTATTTTATTAATCTATTTTAGACTGTACCACATATGTTTGCACATCCCCAATGAAATCATGCAAATGAAACCAGGGCAGAAAAACAAATATGCAAGTTCAAATATTGCTACATTTTGGGTCACCACATTTTGTGCCATCATCTCAAATGCAAGTTTCCCTCGCATTGGGCAAAAATCCTATTGGAGCCAGACTACTAAAGCTAGCAAGGACCATTTTAAAATAAGCTTTGTGGGATCTGCCCTTCAGCATGAAGGCTATAAAAACATATTTTTAATTATTTATACAGCTGAATTTAAATCTGCGAACCTTAATTTGAATAGAATGACAAGTGCAGAGCTAGCCTGTAAATCCTACCCATCATGAAGGCAGATCTGAGCATTAAATGTTTCTTCTATTGCATTAACAGTTTAGCTTCTAAGAAATAATGATGAAAACATACAAAGCATACGATTTTAAGGTCACTCTGCAGTTACATCATCTCGTTGGCATCTAAAACGCAGATAACATATCCATTCCTCCAAACGGTCCTACCTTCAATAAATACAAGGAGAAGCAGCAAATGTTGCAAATAAAGCAGAAAATAGAGACATCCTCAAGAAATGAGCCTCAAATTTGATGCAGAGCGGAGGTGACAGCCACGGCAGCAGAACTATAAACTTCAATATCTCGGGAATGATCCCAGTCCTTCCTGCGGCTGCCGAGGGCAGGACAGCGCCGCGGGGACACGGGCACTTACCTCGCGGCGGGGCCGTCTCGCCCCACGCCGAGGATCT
>NW_010577826.1:0-82838 GCF_000705375.1 Tinamus guttatus
CAAACACCCAAGCCTGGGCAGAGCCTCGGTTACTCCAGGGATGCTCCAGGTCCTGGGCTGGCTGCAGGTTAAAGCATTTCTAGTCAGACCATGTCTCAGTTAGGGCCTGCATGTTTACATAGCACTTAGCACAAGAGGAAGCCTGGCTCAGGGCTGGCATGCAAAGATGCCTCAGATCACTGCAAGTCCCACTTCTGTTTAGCTAAGGAGGTACCATGCTATTGCCTTCAGTTCAGAAGGTCTCAAGTGTTTACAGCCAATATCTGCTGCAGAAATAAATGTTTCTGTCCTGCTGGACAGTGTGGGACAGCCATGCTCACACCCCAAAGCTGCCTCCCAGAACATCTTCAGGCAGGACAGAAGAGGCAATTGCAGGGCTGATTTCTCAGAAGGTGGTTGTTCTTAACTGTCTCTCATTTTAAGATGGAATAGTGTCTGCACCTATGCAGAAAGCTGTAATTCGAGGTTGGTTGTTTTCTTGGAAGGCTCTTACAAGGCACCCTGGAAAGCAGTTATTTGCCCCATTAATTGATCAAGTGTCAAAGTTAGTCTGTGGGAACCTGCAACTACCAGCTGTCCGGTATACTGCTTAGCTGGCTGCATGCTGTCTTAACAGCTATCTCCAAGCAGAATAAAACATCCCAACAACCCTAAAGCAGGAGCAAAGGAGGCAGAAAACAGGGCCCCTTTATACAGCTTGCTTTGCTCAGAGAGCTGCATCACATTCCTCCCAGCACAGCATAGGAATGGAAGAGCATCCCCAAAACTCAATCCTTTCCACATCTTGTCTCTGAGCAGACAGAGACCACACACCAAGAAGTGGAGAATGGGAAACAGTCCCAAGAGGAGCAACTGCAGGACACAGAGGTGCAGCAGCCAGGGAAGGGGATCCAGTTTCTGCCCTTCAGACTAGCGAGGACAGAGGACCATGTCACATGAGATGCCACCAGAACACAGCCAGAGCAGGACCCACTGTCAGCATCCAAGCTGCATTTACCTAACTTTATCCTTCAGCCCTGCATTGTCAGGGAGGATCAGCACTCATTTGGCCACAGAAACACCTCCCTATATCCCAGGGAAATCCTTAGCATCTTTCAAAAGAAAGGTGGCAACTCCTGCACACATCAGCCTAGTTTCCCAGCAACGTTCTAGGTCAGTGCTTAATCAGGTTACCCCAGGGACTCCAGCAACCTTGTGGAAGCCCTTCCACAGCCTCACACCCCTAATGATCTGGATGGGGCTTTGCGAGCCAGGAGCTCCCACAGCTGCCCTGCTTTCCACAAGCTCCTTCACCTCCAGAGCCTGCACCTCTAGAGAGGAGCGCTGCTTGCCACCTTAGCTCACTGCGCAGGGTGCATAGACAGATTACCTTCCTTATGGGTAAGGGGTGCTCAGAATGCTGAGCACACCCCTATCTCTAAATAATTTGGTTTTTAATTTTAACTCAGGTAGAAGCTTTGTAGAAAGATGAAGCTTGCTGTGGAGTTTCTAGTACCAGGCCAGCACCTGATACCACACCTGCATCTCCATTGGCACCACCCACCTGCACCTACAACACCTGCTAGAGCAGTGAGGAGCAGCCTCAGGGAAGCAGAGTGCAAGCACTGGTCTGCAGAGGCAGCAGCCAGTTAGTGCTCAGGAAGGCAGGGTCAAGGGGCAGCTCCCCATTACTGCATCACTTAGCTCATTACAGGATTGCAGCGTAAAAGCTTCCATTATCAGCCAACAAATCAATCTAGGCAGTGCCATTCACTGGAGTTTACCAAATATTGCATCTTTCCATCTCTCCCAGACTAAACCATTACACTGCTTCTTCACAATCTTCCAAGATGGGAGAAGAAAAAAAAAAAAAAAACGCTTCTTCGCAATCTTCCAAGATGGGATTAAAAAAGAAAAAGAACCACCCTCCCCTCCCTTGCACACAGGCCAAAGTTTTCCAGGAGTCACTACTGGCTTAACAGACCCCTCTGGATGCCCTGAACGTGATTTGGAGCACCCAACACTCCAAGCAAAGTCAATGAGAGTTGCAGGTGCTCAGTGCTGTGGGCCAGGAAGATGGAACACCCTAACTCATCCAGCACAGAGCAGCCAAATCCAGAGGCTCATAATTACAGGTCCCTTCTGAAGATACATCTGTGAAAACCACTAAGAGTTGCAAGGAGAGGGAAAAAAAAGCCCAACACATTCAGATCTATCTAGTTTCAAATCAGAGTTTCACAAGACATTCAAATACAGAGTCTTAAAAACAAAGCAGCGAACTAGAGCCTTTGAGTCAGCCCAAGCCTCAGACACAGGCACCAAGAACATTTTTGCATCAAGACCTTCATAAGATCCTTTGGAAAGGCACAGAAATAAAGATCCAGACTGCAAGAGGAAAGGGCATTCTTTCCTCAGGCTGCATTTTGACTACATGCTCAGGTAAAGATAAGTTTAAGGGGAAGAAATGAAGGGGAGAATAAGAGACGGGTTTTTAAACACAGCTACCCTCCAGGACTGGAGAAGAGGCTGTATAAATGTAAGTCAGAGAGGGGCAGTCATTTAACTGCAATGCTATATGAAGTGCAAGAAGGGGAGGAAAAAATAAAAATGCTGCTAGTCTCCAACAGGCTTGAACAATAAAAAAGTTAAGCTGCTACAGTCTCATGCAACACAAAATAAAGGAAGGTTTAACAGGAAAGTCCTCTCTAGTCATGCAGTACATAGAAAACTGGGCATCTTACCTGATTTCCTCTTCGAAGATCCATAATCCCTGAAAAAAAGACAACAACAAATAGACATGGTTAGAGCTGGAAGTGCTGCCGAGAGGGTGGCTGTGCCCCAGACTTCCACCCATGTGCTCAGGGGCTCATGCTGTGTCCTGCTCCCTCCTTTAAAGAGGAGCCGGGGGCTGTGAGGCATTGACGGGCAGGGGCCGGGACGGATCCGCAGCGGCTCCGGCTCGTCAGCGGCGGCAGCTGGGGCTGCTGCGGCACCGGGGGCTCGGCGAGCATGTGATCAGCTCGGCAGAGCAAACCATCCACCAGCAGCCGGGCAGGGGAGAAGGGTGTCATTTTTTCCCCTTTACATCCGCTATTAAACGCACAGCGCCCAAATTAACCCCCGAGGGTGCCCTGCCGAGGACGGAGAGCGCTGGCTGCTCGCTGAGGGCTGCGCACGCCGCGCGCTGCCCACTCGGCAACCAGCCCTTGGCTTGCAGAGGGCAAGTAATTCTGGCATAACCTCCGGACCCTCTGCTGTCAAGCACTTGTCCTCCGCAAGGAAAAAAACCCCAAACTTAATCCTTTCTTCTTGGGTCCGGGATGGGCAATGCACCTGTCTTTTTTCAGAATGATTCAAAGGGTGATGGCACTTCACTTGTGACAGAGCTGCCAAAAGCCTCAAAAGCTGCTGCAGACCCAGGGCTGTGAGAACCGGCTCGGGAGCAGCAGAACCACGGCCAAAAGCGCTTCCCTGCGGCCGTGCCTTCCCCCAGCCCCGCTGCCGAGAGCAGCCGGCACTGCCAGAGCCAGCGCAGCCGGAGGCAGCGGAGCCGGCGGCTGCGCGGGCACAGGGACCGCTGCACGGCCACGCGCCCCGCGCTGCCTTCGTACCGCGTCCTGCTGCCGCAGCCTCTCTGTCTGCAGGGCCAGGCTGCCCGGAGAAGAAGGGAACCCCCAGTTATCCCAGTAATTTAATGCCAAGGAAATTCGGGGGAAGCACTGCAGCAGAGGTATGTCCATGAATACATGTGGTTCCTGGCAGCACCCTGCGTGCACGCTGTGCCTCACACGCTTCGGATTCGCTTCCAGGGAGGAGTAACTGCCTGGGAGTTCTTTGCACTCTCTTCAACATTTCCAGTGCTATTCCTATTTCAATTAAACGCCTGTTTTCCCAGCTATGTCTGCAGTTGTATTTGATGGGAAGATACTGCTCATGAATAGGCTGCTTCTTATGCAGAAATGATTTCACAGGCAAGCAATAATGCCAACTATATCGTGACCAACACAGAGACCTCCTCAAGAGCTGGCCAGGGAAGGCCCTGCAAAACACAGTCCTGGGCCCTGGTCCACGCCAGCCTCGGGCTTGCAATATGTGCTTATCCCTTGCCTGCTTGCAAACGCAGTTCTGATGGTTCGGTATGGTTAAAGAGCAAGCAAAAATGAAACAAGATGTTGCTGGATGTCCCTCAGCCCACCAGGTCAAAGCTGCTACTCTAGTTTGGAAACATCACTGGAAGAAAACGATCTGGCTCTGCCCATGTGGCAAAGGCCACAACACGCGCAGATCCAACCCTCCTTCCTGCAGCCTCTCCTGTGCTTTTCAATCCAACCTCTCTGGCTGCTCGTCAGGGCTGCTGTGACAGACTGCAGTACAGTTTGAAACGAGGCTGGTTCTCTAATTCTGAAGGATGACTCATTCGTGCAATTTAAAGAAATCAAAGATTTTTTAAAAAAGAGCAAAAATTAGAAACTCTTTCTCTCTCTCTCCATGCAAATCACGGGCTGACAATGGATATTCCCGCATAAAGAATTTTCCCCATTTGCTGCATTTCTGCTCAGCTCCTCAGTAAAGGCACATCATTCATGGAAGCGCTCCTGCCATTACCCTGACTCGCGCAAGCCGCGCACGTCCGCGTCCTGCATGACGCTGCCAACGCCAGCACGGAGCAGCGCCGGCCGCGGCGCCAGCAGCCGCCTCTCCGGGCAAGGACGGGCACGGAGCCAGCACAGGCAGCCACCGCCGCGGGGCTGGCGCTCCGGTCCCACAAGTCCTGTCCTTGCTCGTCTCGGCACTCGTGCACCCCGAAACGGGGCATTCGGATTTGTCTGAAAAGTCTCTTACGGACTGGGGCATGGGCCAGTGATTTAGGGTGAGTTGTATGGGAGAACGTAAAGAGGATGGGGCCAAAGTCTTCTCAGGGGTGGCCAGTGACAGGACAAGGGGTAATGGGTGCAAGCTGAAACACAGGAAGCTCCATCTCCATGTGAGGAAGAACTTCTTTCCTGTGAGGGTGACAGAGCACTGGAACAGGCTGCCCAGAGAGGCTGTGGAGTCTCCTTCTCTGGAGATCTTCAAAACCCACCTGGATGCCACCCTGTGCCATGTGCGGGATTTCCAGAAGCCCCTGCACCCCATGTCCTCCTGTCTTGCAGGCTTTCCGTACACTCACAACACACTCATAAAACCCCACAGCCAAATAAAATAAAACGGAGCTTGAAATAAACCCAGTGAAACTCTGAAAGCCAAAACTTGTTCTTCCAAGCTGAAATTGGGAGGAAAAAACAAAACGCACAACTGAAATAGAAAGCAGAGGAGATGCAGCAAAGAGCCTCTCCGGCTGGGCTAAGCGCTCCCGGAGCGCACTCGCTTCTCCTGCCGCCCGCCAGGCAAAGCGGCAGCGAGGAGCCACGGCTGCCTCCGAGTTTATTTTTAAAATTTTTAAAATCCTGCTCGGGCTGTGATTCACTCGTGTCTTTCCTCTCCCCCAAGAGATGGTCTAGATGGTGGATACCTCTTAGCCTCACTGCAGGAACATTATAGTGTGAGCCTGAAACATCGGATCATGTCCAAGACAATAAAGGAAATTCTTTAAAGGTTTCTCTTCAACTGTAGCAACCTCCAGGTGGCAACTCTGATCTTCTCTTGCAACATGGATTCCAGCTACCAGCTGCCCGCTCTTAAACCAGACAATAATTGGCCTTGCAGAAGAAAAACACTTTTGTGGAAAGATTTGCTCTTGAACGTTTTATCTTTATGCACACATACATTTCCACTGTGATTTTTTTTCTCTTCTATCTGAGAACAGTACTGCCATCCCCGTCTCACTTTCAATTATACCTACGGAGCAGCAGCGAAAGCAGCAGGTAGAACTAGGAATAGTGCTGGCAGATCCTTTCTTCATTAGCCAGCATCACTCCGAGCTTGAGCAAACCCCTTTCACAGAAAGAGCCGGTTTCCAGCGTTATTCTCACTGGAATATAACAATTTTGTCTGAAGTCTCCCTGTGGGGCAGCACCTTTCATGGACACCGAAGCTCATTACTGGCATGACAGGAATTTCCTGCTGCTAATGATATTAAGATATTGCTGGTGCCCAGCATGTCCCACACTGTGCACACACTCTCCTGCTTCAATGACGGAGGAGAGGGGAACGGACCCTCCTTTCCCACCTGCTTTACAGCAGGGTAACACTAGTGATTTGACTTACACCTGTGAATGTGAAAGGAAGGCCACGAGCCTCGGTATAAAACTGATTGCACTGCTGATTGCATTACGCTACTCACAGCCAATCATTTTGTGAAATATATTAATCACTGAATTTATATGTCCCTCGCAATCCGATATAATCTCCAAGGTTATACTAACAACGTTACTGAAATGTTTTTTGGCATGTCCTTCCTTAGGGACTGACTTTGATGCTATACTCAATGGAAGCTATTGAAAGGTGTGTGTGTGTCTGTATTTTAATCTATCTAAACATACATAGATGTATACAAATGAGCAGTGGCACAAATGGAAAGCTGCTTAACGAATAAGGAGTATCCTGACATTTCTTCAATAAAAGCCTAAATAATGTTCCAAGCCAGACAGATGACTGGGAGCGAGTAGATGTTTCTGTAATGGCCTGTGCGTATCTTTTCAGCCATAAGTCTCATGCAGTTTGATTTGTACTTGGCCTGGCAGGTTTTTCCTGCATCCCCTATGGAAATCCAGCAGATAAGCAGACGCCTTGCATGGGAAGCAGGGAAGGACGCGGAGCAGCCCCCTCTGCAATGAAGGAGGGGGCTGCAGAGGGGCAGGCTCAGGGAGGAGACGTCCCAGCTCACGGGGGAGTGGGGCCACAGACACTGCACCAGGCAGAACCCAAAGGAAAATAAACCATCTTTCTGCCCATTTCCCGGTGTTTGACATCCAAAGGAGATGAGACAGAGAAAGACCCAGAGTAATGGAAGTTAATCTCTATCCTCTAGAGCATTTAAATGCATAAATTAAAAGTGTTCCTTATTTGTTGCCTTTTGCTAATTCTTGTTTAAATACATTGTAAGCATCTATGTTCCCATGCTCCTTAATTTCTAAGAGTCTTTAGGGCTGTGGGGAGCCTGCAGTGGAGCCCTATGACATTTCAAACAAACAATTCAGATTATCATCTAATTACCAACGATTCTCCAGCCAGATAAAAACACAGAAATGTTCTAACAAGGAGGTCTGCTCCACCCTCTCCATCATTCAGATGGTTTGCAGTCAGGACTAATGAAGACTTTCTCCAAAACTGTTTTTCTTAACACTACTATGTTTCTGAGTAGGATTCTGAGACAGTGTTTTTAAAGTAAAATAATATGAAAATACATTACTACTGCCCTTTTCCTTAGCCTTGAGAAAATACTTGCAACTTGAAATTGTCCTGATTTTACGCACTGGCCAGACTGACCTTTCCTATGTGGCTCTGGAGATAGAAAGGACAAAATCAAGAGCAAATAAGAATCACCTTTAGGTGCCTGCTTGATGAGCACCCCAATGTTAATGCTATATAAACACACAGGAGCTGTAGGGTTACATAGTGCAAAGCGGAAATTCATATCCATATGCTCCAAGTGCACGAGTTGACTCATCCGCGCTAAGGGATCTCCATTCCCTCCGATCCATGGGACGGGGATGAGTCCCAAGTTACATTATCCCTGCCCCGTTCGGCTCAGGAACACCCTCCAACACGCCGACGCACGCAGCGCTCCCCCCAACACACCATCCTCTGGAGCCATAAAAGCACAGCTGATCTCTTCCCCAAGCCAAACAAACAGATGAAGGCTTTCCTTTTTCCCTTTAGAAAATATTCTGTTCATTTCCTGATATAAATCGTTGCATTGTGGAAACCTCTGGAGCATAATCTGTCCTTTCTGCACAGAGGTCGAGCTCCTCGGTCGTGTCAGAAAGGACCCCATTGTGGCTGGACTGAGACGCCCCAGATTCCAGAATTCCTCCCTGCCGGCGAAAAGGGACTTGAGGGGGAAGACGAAAATCTGGCAACCTGACTTCAGACACAGGCATTTCTTGTTGGCTTGAAAGGCTGCTGAGCAGGGTAAGACAATATTGTGTAATCAGCTGCTTAGGAGAAAGGGGACACTGCAAAAGAGAGAATTTTGCCTTCCTGCCACCTATTTGTTTTGTCACAGGGTGACTGTGATGTTGGCAAAGAGCAGAAAACCCCACAGCTTTAGGCGCTAAATATTTCTCCTTAAGCTGCAGTGATTTCTTCTGCATCATCTAACAACTGTGGCCCAGTTTGTTTCACCAGGACCCATCTTGGGGTCCTTATTTAGGGCTGATGTCTGACATCTTCCTTGAAGGCAACAAAGTGAAAGTTAACCCATATTATCTTTGAGAAAGCCCATGCGCAACACTGGAAACTCTTCTGTATCCACGTGCAGGAGATCTTCCCTGCAAGAAAAGTCAGAGTTGGAAGGAGATGAATATTGTCACTTCTCCAGCAAAACTCCCTGCTCCAGAATAGAGTGATGAAGGAGAGGCCCAGGGCAAGGAAGACCACAGTCCTCATGCAGAGTTCACGTGTGCATGTAGAGTTCAGCCTCCAAGAGCACAGTGTGGCTCCATGCGAGCTCTGCTAACAGGCACGAGATGCAGGGCACACAGACAGCAAACAGACACAAACAACATTCCCATGGACTGTCTCAGCCTCACACAGACCCACAGCCTCTGAGGGGTGGACATAACAGTTGCTTTTCTGGGTAGAAATGGTATACAAAGACAAGAGAGGGGTTCGAGGCATCCTGCCTCTTGCCATTCCCCTAATGGGTCGGAAATAACACAGATTTCCATCCCAAGATTCTTCTGTGATGAAGTTGATAATTTGGCTCCAGAGTGAAGTTTCAGTATTTGGCTCAAGCTGAAGAAATGCAGAATTAGCCTCTTGATTTTTTTTTTCAAAACTGCATTTCATTAAGATCAACTTCTCCTCCTGGAGGAAGGGGAAGCGTTTGGATCCCCTGTTCAGCACTGCAGCAGGCAGTGAGGCACAGGGCACGGCAAGGACAGCAACCCCGTCCTCCCCTGCCCCGGCACGGTGCCGCCTGGAAGCAACGGGCGAAGAGCTAAAGCCTCGTGATCCTCTACTGCAAGGCTTCAGCGGCCCTGAAAGAGACAGCACGAATGTTTATAGCAAGTTTTTCCTTGGAAAGAAGTATAAAAACAAGATCTTGCCTAAGAGTCACATCCTCATCTGTTTCTGTTTTACCCTGTTTATCTGTTCACTTCACAAATTTCTCTGCAGGACAGAGAGATGCATTTACCTGACCAAGAGCTCTGGCTGGATGTGCTGGCTTTGGCTCTCCCTTGCCAGGAGCCCGGGCTTATCTCTGTTCCAGGGTGACCAAACGTGACACTTCATTATAGTAAAGTATTTATAGACTAAATGCTGACTGATAAAAACAAGCTAATAAAATTAATCATTTTCGTGTGCAGCCTTTCCTGTTGTGCTCCTCACTTTGGAATTTTAATACACAGACCTACATGTGCCCCCAATGTGTGTTAAAAGATGCAGCTAATTACAGCTAGGAACTGTAAGCAAGTTAAGTACTGAATATTAGAACTGCAAATTCACGTGCACAAATTACTCTGACTAATAAGCTCTCATATAAATTACGGCAATTTGATTAAGGGTTTAAGAAAGCAGCACAGGGTCTGTATTGACCCAAGCCCTGGTTGTCCCTGTGCTGGGAAGTTGCTACTTTCTTTGTGTGGATGAAAGGAAGGAAAGGGGGTAGAAAGGGGTAGAAAGGAGTCCCCAGTGCACTCACTGGGGCTTTTTGATCTGCTTGAAAAAGTATGATCATCCCTCAAACTCGATTAACCTCCTTGGAGGGAAAGAACAAATGTATGAAGAACCTCCAGACTAGAAAAGAGACAAATGAGTTGGAGTAATACTAGGCATCTACACTCAACATGAGTGACTCACAGAGGGTAAAATATTCTCTATTTTTCCTAACAAACAAACAAAACCCCCAAATTACTAAGCTCCTCATAGTCAACTAAATCAGACTCTTAAGAAGAACTTCTAACACACTTAAACCACAGAGCTCACACACCTAAACCATGGCATTATAGGTTGCATTCACCAAAACAAGACCTGGGTTCAAGAGCAATGATATAAAATCATGACAAAAGGATAAATGGTGGCTTTTGTACTTCATGCTCTGGATGCTTTGACTCAAGAAGTCCCATTACCCCTGAATACGAGACGCTGAGAGGATCTGCAAGCGAAGCTCAGCCTGCGTTTGCTCTGTTTTCGTCCTGGCTGCAAGCCACTGCTGGAGACAGGAAGCCAGATGGGCCTCTGGTCCCACCTAATTGTGGCCTTATAATATATTCTGCTGTAAAAGATCAGACTGGATTAGGATAAATTACATCCAAATCGTGCTGCATTACTCAGCACATTAAATAGTCCTTAATCACACACTTTGATGGTCTAGGTTCCTGCTTAATTTTATCTCCTGTGTTTACTTCTGTGCCTATTCTCATGAAATCACTGCTGATTTTCAACTATGCATAGCCAGGCTACAATGAAGAGCCAATAAGGCTCTTTAATCAAGCTTTTTAACAGGAATAATCATGGGAACACACTCTGCTGTGGCAAGATGGTTTCCTCATCCTGTCTCTTTCAGAAATTTTCTGTGAGCCTTTAAAAGCAATTTAATCCTGAATTATGCTAGCTAAGTATTTTTTGTTGCACATGTGAGTTACAAGAAAAGGGCTCTCATCTCCATTTGCTACGTGGTTCAGGAAATTAGTTTTAAATGCTGTAATGCCTTCAGTGTCTCTCACTGCAATGCAGCGGAAACTAGCAATTTGAGAAACTACTTCATCATTCCCAATTTCCCATATGCTACATCCAGCACTTGATAAGAGACAAGCTATAGGATTCTGTTTGGTAAATGGTCCTGCGTTTCCCCTACCTAAGCTGTTTACATTGTTTCCAGAAAATATTCAAGGAAGAAAGGAGCAGCTCGTTAATAGACAGCACATGAAACATGTTAATGACGAGCTAATAAAAATGAGCATGCATTCCCAGCAAGTGAGTCACCTCATCACAAGTTCAGCAATGGGAGGGAGGCAGAGATGGGGGCCATCCGAGGCCACCAAGTCAGGGATGTAGCAGGAACCCTAAATTTTGGTGGCCTCTTTTGTACCCGCCACGGCATTCATTGAGCCTCTGTAGGTGGGAGCAGGTCTGTCCCCGCCATGGGACGGATGCCAGCAGAGGGGCAGAAGCGGCTGTAAAGCGGCACGTGGGACAACCTCCAGCCACAGGGGCACAGCCATCATGGCTCTGCTCCGCTCCATTCATGGTGCTGCTGAAAAAGAAATGCCCACAAGTGGTAAATACCCAAAGTAAAGGATGTCAACCCAAAAATCAGCTCTTGTCCCACATTGCCATTTCCCAGAAAAAATAATGATGGCAACTGCTAAGGAAATAAAGAACTGTTTTCTCTGTAGTTTCTTCTACTCAAAATTTTGAATCCTCCAAACACATTTGTGGCCATCGTTCCTTGTTTGCATTGTTTGCCACTACCTACCTACTACCTCCTACCTCCTAATTGCAGAGAAATTGGCTCCAACACCTTGGTAATTCCTTTTGACAAAGCTGTGCATTGCTACTAGATCTCTCCTTAACCTTCCCTTTGCCAGACAAGTAATAGAAAGACAACAACAACCAAAAAAAGCACTATTCTTTCTCATTTCTTCTCAGTCCTCATCTTGGCGCAAAGGGACAGAAGAGAGCCATGACCCAAATGACAGTGATCAGAGTTGTCTTCATCCTGCTCTCCCCTCTTACTTGCTGGAAAGCCTCCAACACAGGCAATTCCCTTCAGCCCACACACCTGCACCGGCCGTATGCTACTTCCGAGCATGTTTCCCATGTTGAATTTGCTGGGGTGGTGATGCCGAGCCTAGGGGAACCCTGCAGAGCCACGGCCTCTACCTGATGGCAGCTGCAGGATGAGCAGCCCCACAGAGCTCTGGAGAACATCTGGGGGATATTTGGGGTGATCAACATCCCCTATCCTCCAGGCACCACCAAAACTCGTGCCTCCCTTCTCCGCCTGGTGGACCAGGCCATGAGGACAGCCAGCAGCACAGCCTCCCACCAAGGGCTTCCTTTGCCTCTCACGTACGTGCCTCGAGACCACCCGAGGTTTAGGGCCCCAGACCCAGGCACGCTGCCACGCTGGCCCAACGAGGGCCTCCCCGCAGGCCGCCCAGCCGCGCGGGAGGGCCTCGTGCGGGACCTGGCACCGCTTCACATGCTGGGGCTCCCACAGGGAATTCCTACGGCTGTCACTGGCATTTCTGAAATGTTAAAGGCTCTAAATTGGCAAAATAAGAAATGAGTTACAGGCATTTCCAGACACGGCCCAGGCCCTGCAAGACCTCCAAGTTCCCAGTATAAAGCAGGGCATGCCAGATGCTTAGAATTATATAATTTTGCATTCCTTTCTGGTACTGTTTCTTATAGTGTCTAGCACTTCTGCTTACTCATCTGGCTTTTTATTAACGTGCTGCCTGGACCTCTCTGCCTTGCGGCTCTTGCTCTGCATGCAATGGAAGCAGGACCCTGAAAGATTAAGACAGTAGTGTGCTTAGACAGCAGATGGCTATTGCAGCTGCACTTACTTTACACTGCTAAATACCCTATTGCCCTAGCTAGCTCGACATCCTCTTTTACTGGTAGATCTTCTCTCTCCTGACTTTCTGAAAATCATCTGTTGTACATATGGTCCTAAGAATGGTAAATATTTTATTTTCAGGAGAGACAAAAGCTTGTTTATAAACATGGGAAGGCATGATCAGCCCCCCAGGATGAATTCTGACTTCTTTATTTGGTGACTGTTGTCTTTCCTTTCCTCATTACATATCCTTCAATCAGAATAGCAAAAACTAAAGCCCCATCATCTCCCAAATTTCTTCAGCAGTATGTCCTCAGTTAACTGTCTTGCAACATCAAACATCTTTCCAGTGTGCTATAAAGAAATGTAGTTCTCTATGAGACACCAATTTTATAAACCTTGGAATGGTTTCCTGCCTGTTTCTATGAAGAGACACATGCAAAGGTCTTTCAAGTCATTGGGTTCTTCAATTTACTAGTCAAGAGACATAAATCATAGCATGTAAGATCTACCACGAGTTCATGAACTCCAGGAAGTTTTTTTAAACACTGTCCTTTGAACTGAGCTTTTTCAAAAACTGTAGAACTGCAAAACATATCTAATAAATGCGTCTAGTAAATTCTGCTGGATCGGCAACCACTGAAACCAGACGTGTCTTTGCTGATCACTTACTAGTACTAGGCACTCTTAAAACATACCCCTTGATTCTAACATTAAAAAAGAAGGAAAAAAAAGTGGGGGGGGCTTGAACTGATCTTGCCCAATAGAAATGTCAGGATACATTAAATAATTTTGAAGTATTCACAGACACCAGTTAAACCAGAATACAGTTTGTTTCCCCAAGACAGAACTTTTCAAACACTTGGTTTATTTTCCAAGGGAATGGACACTGCCCCCTTCAAATACTGAATACTTTCAAATACTGAAATCTGCTCTGAGGTCCTACTCTTCTGTGTTCCCCAAGAGCTTAGAGAGCTAAATTATGTGCCATTTGCAAAGAAGCACCATGAGGCTTTCCTACGTGCCCTTGAAGTATCAGACCCTTTGAGCAAGGATGTATTCTAATAAGGTTGTTTCAGTCTCGATGCTTGATTCATGTGGGGAAGGAAACAGAGAAAAAATAGCATAACTATTTCAGACTGAACTTACAACTGACTTTGTAGAGATAGAGGATGTTTTTACTGGTACGTGTATGGGTCCATGCTAATACTTCCTTTTGAGCCATACTCTAAGAAAATGGCAACCAAAAAATCACACTGACCACAAATACATGCCTATATCCTTGCCTGAAAACACCCCGAATATTGCCAGCTCATTTTCTAAGATGACCAACACTGAACGTTAAGTACCTGTAGTAAATAGGAGATCACCTCTTCATAACTGTTCAAAAGCACACTGTGCAGAATGTAAAGGGCAGTAAGATTTCTTCAGTATAAAAGTACCATCTGCGAACTGAGAAACAGAGAATAGACCAAAGCTTTTGCAGTCCAGTTTAGGTCCAAATGTAGATGTTGGAGAGGCTTTTTTTTTTACACAAAAAACAGTAAGTTTTTCCTTTTTCTGTAATTCCAGTGCAGATATTAACTCTTAATTTAGTTCACACACCTCTCAACAGGATGGGGTTTTCTTGGGTATTTATTTCAATATATTTTTTCTATGTTTTAGGTTCATAATAATGAAGAGGTCTAATGGATGGATCTAATCATTTTCCTCCAATCAGCTGGATTGGATGAAGGAAGACATTCATAGAAGAACACATTTTAATTTGACTAAAGGAAAAAATTACTCGCTCCTTCAAAGTGAATGCTGGTTCAGGAAGTGATAGATGAAAGGAGCTCTATGTTTTCTATGCTAAATGACCAGTGACATTATTACTGCTATAACTGTGCATGTTATCTATACATCTTATCAGATGTGGGCAAAGAAAAATGTCAGCAATTGTCAGGAATGAAACCCCCTTCTTTCAAGCTGTTGCTCTTGCATGCTCAGTAGTTCATAAGATCAGTGTGTCAATGAGGTTCTTCTGAGCTTGTGTCCTGCAAGGGGATATCCCCTTTCTGTCCAAGGGCTGTCCTGGCTGTTGTGCTGCGAGCTCCACACGTGGCACCGCGTCTGCCCCAACCCCAGGAACAGCCCCAGGGTCTCTCAGAGATTTGAGTATCCTCAGCTGAAGCGTCTGACCACACAAGATCACAGCCAGTGCAGACGTATCAGACAGCAAAACGTGCTGATTGTGATACATAAAAACAAGAGTAAATGTGAAATGCAAAGCTCTGCACTGCTCTTAGCTCCCAGTAACTAGACTGAAATCAGTATTGCTCATATCACTACACAAACATCACTGTCGCTGCACAAAAAAAGCAGCCCTTAGTGGAGCTGAAGCTCTGTGTGCAATCCTAGAAACTCAGCTCCCCATTTCACCCAGCTAGGATAAAAACCCGTCACGCTGTGCCATGCATCTCATCCATTACAGGCGCCTGGGGAGTTGCACAGAGACCTGCCTCATGATTAGATAAAAGCTTTTCCTCCTAAATCACTCTCCAGGAGAAACCAAAGGGCTGGAGCGCTTAACTCAATGCACATTAGAAGCCAGGCACAGACCCTACATGGCCTATTCACGCCTCTCTGCTGTATGTTGAGGAACGCAGGGTTGGGTTTTGTGTTAGGGAAGCTGTTGCTTTATTTATTTATCCTTACTAGTGACAATGAGATCAAGACCCTTTTCTCAGCAAAGACAAAAGAAGAAGGAAAATGATCCACAGCGCAACATGCACCAGAACACATCTGGGATGGCGATGAAGGAAGATCAGGGATTTTTGGCCACCCCTCTGCCCCTGCTCCCAGGAGCCTGACGACGGACTCATGCCAAGCAGGTCAGAACTGCTCCAACCAGTGGATAAACAGCTCAAAACGAACACTTTATCCCCCGGCCCTGACCCCTCCTTCGCCTGCCCCGCCATCCCCTGGAGTCTCTTCAAAGTGGAGGAGAGGAAGCCGTGGAAGGCGCACGAGTCCCCGAACGCAAAACAAGAGGATGTGCACACAGATGTTCCCCGCCACGGCGGCCACGGGGCCGCGGCGCACGGCCCTCTGCCCGGACAGCCCCTGCCCCCCGAGGAAGATTTATTTAAATAATGGAAACAATGAGAAAAAAGCTGCAAATGTCTCTCTTGTGTGTGCAAGTTTGTCACTGCTAAAAGTCAGGAACATCTTAGGAGCGAAACAGCAGTTCAGGCTGGGAGCTCTTGCTAACGGCTGCATTGAAGATTCCCGAGCATCCAGCTGTGAATGCCAGTGTGGCCACAACATCTTTGTACTGGAGCACCCCAGAAACCAGCATGGGTTTCCTGCCCCAAACACCAGAGAAGCTGGAAGGTGCTGCCAGCCCCGTGCCACAGAAAGAAGGTTGAGTCAAGAGCACATTTCCAACCAGGGTGTCACCAAGGAAGAGTAGAGGCTGGGGTTTAATTTCTCCAACTGGGCCTTCCATCACCTCACACCATGGAGTGAGGTTAAAAATACACCGCTCCTCTTGGAAATGTGTCACAGCTTTAGAAGCAAGAAAATCAGGTTGTGAGTGGGAGGAACCACATTGTGGATATACATATGTGTGTGTATGATTTTGAGCGATAACCTTTTAAATACCACGTTACAAAAAGTAGACTTTTTAGCACTTTGGAAAGTGAACACATGTTTTATCAGAGGTTTGAAGTAGAACCATTTAAAGAGGCCCTACTGAGGCAATATGAGCATCAGAAGATCTAGCACGGGGACATTTTCCAATAAAGGAAAAGAAACTGCTTGCAACGTGTGATGGGCTTTGATAGCCGTGATTTAGAAATGCCAGTGCTTCCTTCCAGCGAACACTACAATAACAAGCCCAAGACGAATGACCTGGTGCTTCCTCAGAGATGTTCACAGGTCAGATAAAACGGCCTCACAATATCTGCAGCATCCGGACTTTCAAAGAGGGCCCTGTTTGGGCTTCTCCTGGGCTTTGATCCCTGCGAGCTGAACATCAGCACGATGGGCTTTCTGCAAGGCACTTTCACACCTCCTCGACACGAACGTCCTGTCCTGTCCTGCCGTCCGCCTCCATCCTGGGCTCCCTCGCAGCCTCCTGTGCTTCGAGGCAGCAGGGAGAGAAGAACACACTCAGTCCAGGGCAGCGGCTGCCAAACAGCTGCTGAAGAGCAACCCCGGGAAAACTGACATTCAAGGAACCGGAGGGGAGATTTGTCGATTTTAGAGGAGCAGGGTGAGATCATCTATTGCCTTCAGTTGTCTTTTGGCAGAGGGAGGCAAACTGACAGCTGGATTGCCCGGGATTGTGCATTTTAAGGTATCCACGGAAATATGTGCAGCTCGTCATCACGCTGGATTTCTCTCTGCTTCTCAGAGGCCTTCCCCCAGCTCGAGGGTTTCCAAGCCTGTATCACATTCACACACACCTGCTGCACTCTGTTAACATTCAGCACGGAGCACAGCAGTGACTGCTCTCCTCCGCATATTTAGTGTGTCTTTTGTTCAGCAATCTTGGGATCTTTTTCGAAGTTCCACAGGATTTGAAATTATTAGCTCTATAATCTCTGGAAATAGCTCTGGGCCTATGGATTATTGACAGGTAGGATGCTCTGAGGATGTGACCATCTGAAACGGAGCCGTGGGAGCTCCTGCGTCGCGGCCTGGGCTTGGACTGGTGACACTGCTCATGGATCAGGGCACGTACCCAGGGTTTCAGCAGCAGCAGCTGCACTTTTCAGTCACTTTGTTCGCTATGGAAAAGGCTTCATTTCCTGGGAATATTGTAACACTCATATTCCCTCCCAGAGATACGCTACCCTTGGAGATACTGCACAAGGATCGTCCAGGCAGTCCTGCATGATGCAAAGGGCATCTCTGTGGTTACTTTAAATAACCAGATTAAGAAACAAGCTTTTGCGGGGCTCTTCCACCTGTCTTTGCACACAAATGGTCAAAATTCCTCCCAGAGCATTGCAGAGTACCCACAGAAGTGCCCTTGGGATTAATTGCAACCATTTCTGGGATTTTCATCAGTTAGGTCTGTGATTACACCCTCCATATACAGACAGAGCCACGTACCAGGTGTATTTGCATGTGAACATTATACTGTTAAATCTTGGCTATCGGTTCTACCGAAGCGACCAGGAGATGTGGCCTTATCACAGCCCACTGCAAGAGCAGCCTTCTATATTCAAACAGAATTGAGTTCAGATATAATGCTCAGATATAATTCAAGACCAAACGCATCCTTACTTCCTGAATTATTTTATACATCTGTTTGTCATCAAGATGGATCTTCTGTTCTGCTTTAGCTGTGAAGCGATTAATAGAGTTTGCCATAAAATATGTGAGTAGGACAAGACCATAAACCAATGAGATTAAACGGAGGCCTCAGGGGAAGCTCAGCCAACAAGTCTACCAGGCATCCTTTGTGCTGGCACATGCCACATCCTTCCCTTTCTCCCTGGAGCCACTGCACAGCCACATCAGGTCTGCCTGGAGAGATATGGCAAGAGACACAGCAATGTTGGTCTTCCTCCCTGCCACAAGGAGCCAAGGAGCGGCTGATGCCTTGAGGAAAGCTAGAGCAAGGCTTGCTTCACAGCTGACTTCACCACACTGGTCTTCCTCTTCCTCAACATCACTAAGGACATTTGCATGAAGACTTAGCGCTTCATTTCATTATTGTCCATTTGCTCCTAGTAGCTCACTTCCCACTGTCTGTTCAACACATCACAGCAACTTGGAAACGACTGCGGAACAAGAGGACAGGGAGTCAGGTGAAAGCTGACTAAAACTTTGCTAAACCCAAAGTGACACTAATCCTGTTTCCATACAGATGTCCCCAGCAGCAATGTCCACAAAGAGGAGCATACAGATAACGGAAAGCAGAGACACAAGACGGTTTTAAAAGGAAAATACTCCAGCGACGTCCCCAAGGAAGCCCCAAGACTCCATACGGTGCATGATATCCGGCTGCCTCCAGAGGAGGGCTACGACAGCTATTTCTGACCAGGCCCCGCAGCTGGGCCTGCCCCTACACTTTCAGCTGTTTGACAACCGGGCACAAACACGCCTCCCCCCTCCTGGTGATGCATTAAGCTTTCCCTGGTGCACGACACAGTCTTTGTAGCAGCGCTCGGCTGACTCCTGCTACGGCCCTGCCAGCAGCTCCCGAACCCCGGTCGCGTGTCGGGGGCACCGGCCTTGGCGCTCTGCGTCCCGCGGGGCTGCTCGGCGTCAGGCTCCGTTCCGCCGTCCTCAACACACCTCCCGGTCTCGGCAGGCGTCGAGCGCTTCAGACCAGCAGATGGGCGGCAGTCCAAGGCCTGCGCTAACTCCGTGCCTGCTCTCTGTCTGCCCTTGGCTTTTGGACGGGCTTTTGCCCTCGAGGCCGGCGACAGCTCACGGAGCCGCTCTAGGCCCAGCCGCCCCGCGATGAGGGCTCAGACACAGCCTCACCTCGGGCATCCTTTTCCCTCTCCAAGCGGAGTGCGCCGCAGGGAGCGTGGGCCCGAGCCAAGCTGGGGGACACGCAGCTTGGAAGCCAGCCCGGGCACTGAGGCTCTGCTTTATCTCTGCCTCAGAGCGGAGCGCAGCAAAAAGCAACCCCTGGGATCCTGCAGTGACCCATTAAAATTAATGGGGTTAAATCATCCCCGGTGCAAGCCCCTGACTTCAAAAGAATTACACCAGGGATGAATCTGAAACCATTACTTTTATTTTTCATGCCTTTCAGAAAGATGATCTACTTTCCAGACTCCACAGCTCAGCTAATTCTCTGGTCAGTCAATCTTTCTAACTACAGCTGCCCTCTCATCAGTCTCTTGCTCTGTGCTCTCATCCAAACACTTCCAAGAACTATTCACCAGCTCTGCTGCTCCCTGTGCAAGACGACCGTCGCCTACTTCCAACTGGTCTAATCTATTTCTATTCCAAAATAGGACAAATAAATAAAACGCAAAGAACAAGAGTGAAGTTCCATTAGGGAAAGCAGGAGGGTCATGTTCACACAGAGCACATTTCCTCTCCACAGGAGGTTACACAGAAGGTAAAAGGAGCAGGTACCTGCAGCAGAGGGAGGGAAACCTCCTGCACCGAAAACTGCAGCACACAAAATCTGGCCATGGCTGACACATGTCACATATGCTTTCCTGTAATTAGAAGCTCTTGTTTTAGCTAAGGAAGTGCAGGAAATCAACGACAGGCAGAGAAATCTCTTCTGCAAAAGATATAAACTCCCAGCTACGCTGATCTGGACGCCAGCCTTGCTCCTGAGGTGCCAGCAGTGATGGCCTTCAACATTTCAGCAAAGAGCTCAGTAACCTCAAAATCACTAATCAAGACTGTTAAATTTGGCAGATTATTTGATAGGATGAAATTGCCTTGTGGAGACTGCTTTTCCTTTGCCAAACTCACCCAGACACAGATCCACACATGGATTTCTAACCTATCCAGGTTTCAGTGCTGATTACAGCAGAGACTGTGGTATGATCCAAGGTAGAAATATTTAGGAGATTTGATGCATTAGAGGTAGGCAGTGAAAGAGCTCAGAGCATATTTGGCTGTGAGTTATCCCACCACCTTCGCTCTCACGTATTCAGCTCTGGGGGTTTGGCCCAGAAAAAAAGTACATGTGAAATTCAGATCCTGAACTGGTTTCAAACACTGCTGAACAGCCAGACGGGTTCGGATCTGGCATTTTGACTAGTAGCTCCCCAAAGAGGCTGCTAATTTCTCAGTGTGAAGCAGCAGAGGATAGAAGGAACTAGTGTTATTTCACTTTGCTCTAAATGTGGTGCAACCATCTGTGCAGTAGCTAAAGCACTGGGCCTTGAAGGACCCACAAAACAGTCTGCAAAGTCAGTCACCAAGAAACAGTCGCTGCTGGGCTGACACAGACTGCTGGTACTCCTCAAAACCCTGGAAGAAATGCCGCCCGACAGCTGGTTTCTGTCTCGTGCTTCGGCCCCATCATGTCCCTGCTAGAATCTCTTCTAGCCCTGGTCAGACGTGCACCAACAGTGTAGCAGAATGAGTAACGGGCTAAAAACAAAAATACAGAGCAATCAGGAGCTCCGCGAAGCTGCTTGTAAATCTACTAAAAGCGGCATGTTTCCATAATAAACAATCCGTTATCGCATTGCTCTGTTCCCACTTCGGCGCCGGCGGGAGAAGGAACGAGGGCGCCGCATTCCGTCGGGCCGCGGGCCGCGGGCCGCGCTCCCTCTGCCGGCTGCTCTCCCGCGCCCGGCGGCGCCAGCTCCGGCCAAGGCTCCAGGAATTCCTGCTTGCACTGCAGCAGCGTCTCGGCTGGCTCCGTCTGTGGAGCAAGACCTGCTCTGCCAGGATTTACGCAGATAAGGAAGGAAAGCAGCAGCCCCCATGGGAACGATGATGCCGATGGGGCACAGCACATTGCTGCGAGGAAACAAGTCCTGGCTCTGCCTCTTCCCCGGCTGAGCTCCTGGGGCCCGCGGGTCACTCCTGTCCCTCCTGTTGCTGCTGGCATCCCTCGGAGCAGGGCTCAGGCAGGCGCTTCTTCGCTCCCCATACACACGTGCAGCTGGCTCGCTGCAGGCTGCAACCAAAACGTCTGCAAAGGGCCCCTGAGACCAACTGGACCCGGCACCACCTGCCTCTCCGGACGGAGACAAGTGATGCTCACCAGGGTTGGCTACGCTCCAGGTGTCCAGAGCTCCTGTGCAGACACTTGCTGCTGAGAAGCAAGGGCCAAGTTCAGACCCAGATATTAACTCTATGGCCGAGGAGTGGGCGCTGGATTCAGGCAGCTCTGGGAGGGGTGGCCTGTGTTGCTCATCACCCCCTTGGCAGCCCTGCAGGCCCTGGCAGGAGAGGCAGAGGTGGCTCTGGCTGCAGCGCAGTGAGAGACGGGGGAGTCACTGCAGGGCGCAGGGCTACAGCACCCCCTGCCCGGGCTCCTGAAAACACTGATGTATATGGATGCTACCAGCATGCCGAACAGAGATGGAGAAGCATGTGAGTCTCTCCACGCATTTCATGCTTGTAAAATGCATATTTCCAGGACACAGACTTAATGACATTATCCATTTACCAGTATTGCTTTGGAAAATCTCCTCTGAGGAGCACAGACTTGCTGCATTACCTATCAGCCACAGGCAGCCACTGGGAGATGAACTGAGAGCTAAAATACAGACTAAAACAACCCCAGAGAGATGAAGCTGCTCACGTAAAGCAAATCTGAGGTAGAAGGAGAATCTGAATTCAGGACTTCTTGGCCCCATCCCTCCCACTCGTCCCATGAGTCTTGCTGCATCCTCCATGTAGCCCCATCCGGCAAGACTCCCACCGAGCCACTGAGCGCTGTCCCTTTCAACCCTGTGTTTTACCTGAGGTTCATTTTGTTAATCGAACCCAATGTTAATGGAAGATGCAGGGCACCTAAAACCTTCGCAATGCAGCTTCCTTCCTGCTAATTAAAACTGAAAGGCTAATGAGCTTTAAAAAGCAAATTCCAGTTTTTTATTTTTCCTATGTTACTTTTGAAATAACGGGGGCAGAGCAGCTCACATAAGTTATCAGGCAATTGAATCTCTTGCTTCTCTGCAGCCCTCTAACCAGACATAAGCCTTTTGATGTCCTGCCTCACGTTTTAGAAAGATGTGGCAAACATGACAGTTTAGAAATGTGCATACAATTGATATAATACAATTAGCAGTGAAGGGCTCAGGCTTGGATCACAAAAACAGCTCTCTTCCACTTGAAGGCCTCTTCATCTTCCAAGGAAATAGGTCAGATAAGAGTACGAAACTCCAGTTTTAAAGAAAAATAAATAAATAAATAACCTAACACATATATGAAAAAATAGCCTAACAGAATTATTCAAAAAGGACTGACTAGGTGCTGTCAGAGAGATCAACGACATGAGCAGTTCTCCAGCTCTTAGATGGAAGGGTCAAATTTCATGTAGCTCAGGGCAGAGCTGGCCTGGAGATGCAGAAAAATGGGAACAGTCATGGACTGAAGGTAGGTCTCAGTGTGGCCTCAGGTCTGCTGCCTGTCCCCTACACGCAGCACACACAGAGCAAACGATGAAAAATGTATGACCAGGTTTATTGCAAAACTCCCACCAAGGATCAAAGCTGCCGCCCCCAGCAACAAACTCACTGGCCCGAGCCAGCTAGTTGTTGCCTTTTTGAATTTCCTGGCATGGGAAAATACATCAAAAGCCTTGAAAGGAAAAAGCAAATCTTCAGGGAACAGCACCTTAAGCAGGCAGCAGCTGTTTGGAAGGAATGGGGTTTTGTCAGCACTCTGCTAATACCGTAGGCACAAAAACAGCCAGTTTCCCCAGCAAGAAAAACTTCATTTGGCCAAACCCAGAAGCAATCAGGCCTATTGCAAGCTGGCATTGTCACAAGCACAACAGAGGAGGCGGGAACTCTCTGCACTTCCGAGAATAAACTGATTAGTAAAAATGCAATGGCTTCGAGTAAGCGAGGGTGGTGTGGAATAGCTATTCCTGGCAGGAAATAACTCAGCCTGGCTAGCAAGTGACCAGCTGCTGGCCACACTCAGGGCCACCCAGGGCAGAGCTGGGCTGGGGAAGCCTCCGGGGGAAGGACAGCAGCCCAAGGAGAGGCCTTGGCACATGTGGGGAGGGGTGTTTAATCCTTCCTGGGTTGAGCGAGCAGGCCAAACGCTGGATTAATGTCGTGTGTGAGGCTGCACACGCGGCGCGCTGGCAATACGCTATTTGGACCGCTGCAAATATCCAGATTAGGTGCTGACAACTCCCCTCACAGGATGAGGCACGAAATCTGGCCCAAAGAAGAGCTGTGATGCTGACTTTCACAGCCAAAAGTGCAGGCAAGCCAGTGACACCTTCCACAGCGAAGCCCAGCCAAGTGCCCCAGCACAGCGAATACCGAGGAGGAGAGATCTCCCTCTGCGGGTCAGCCCTGCAGGGCAGCGGAGCCGGATCGGGAGAGCCCGGTGCTCAGCACAGCTCCCATGCTTGGGAGCTGGTGCAGTCCAGCAGCGGCTACTGAAGAGACAATTAGATAATACTCAAACTCTTCCACGTGTTTACAGATGTCGGATCCAGGTGTGGTTCTGGAGTCACTGCTATTAAGGTCCCAGCCTGCGCGTCTGCTTCTTTCCTGTTCCCTCATCAAGTCCTGGAGACAAAGTTATTAAATGCAGAAAAAAAAATGGCCATCACAAGACAAATGGAAAAAGATAGGGCTGTAACACCTAATAAGAAGCCAGGTGGAAAAGCTATTTGAGGTCTGTTCATAGCAACATGTCACAGCTTTCCCGCTGTTGTCCAGAGGAACTCAGTCTCTCTAGGAAGGGGAAGCCAAGAGGAGAAGGCGGCGGCTGTGGACGAGCGTGGCACGGGGGTGAGGCAGGGCCCATCTCCAGCCCCGCTGTGTCCCGTGCGCACATGGACGAGGCATCGTTTCCACTTCGGCGTGTGCCGAAGGGCGCGCGCGTGCAAGGCCCCGTGTCCCCACACCGTGGCGGTAGCTGCCCGCGCAGCGCAAAGGGCTGCCGAGCGCAGGGACACCCCGGGCTGGCGCGGGCGGCAGGCAGCAGCACTGCTCCCTGCACCAAAGGGCCTGTGAAGGGTGAAGGAGCTTCTGGCACTGAGTGTGCAAACAGCCCCGACTCTCAGCTCCCCGCAACAACGTCGCACACGGAGCATTTTGCCTCTGAATGGTCGTGGCTGCCTTCCAGCACGCTGAAGCATGCCGAGAAGTCCCTCTTCTGGTTTTCTGGGAAGGGAAGGAAACTGGGCAGGTGAAGCCTTGCCTGCCACGCTGGGAAGTTGGTCCTGGGCCAGCTCGAGAAGAAGTGGATGTCAGAGTGAAAAGAGCTCTCCCCAGGAAAGCTCTTTGTAAAAGAGGGGAGAAGGATGCTGTGATGGTGAGAGATGCTGCCAGCATAAAGTGTCCACTTCACCCTCAGGTTTCTGGCCTGCAAGAAAACCTCTTCCAACTTTCTGAACGTTATGCTACTCTCTTCAGCCCTCTTCTGCACAGCAGCAGCCATGAAATTAGCCCTCTCCTGGCACTGCTGCTGGAGAATATCTTGGCCCAGCACACTGCAGGTGGGAAAGCAGGGCCTTTGGGTGGCCCCACGCTGGACCTGCTGGGAGACCAAGGCGATTGCTGCCACCTTGGGCAAGAATAGCAGTTGGAAAAAGACAATAATAAAAAGGCAAATATGGGATGGAGATATGGGACTCATCAAGGGGAGAGAGCCACAGAAAGCAGGATGGGTAAAGCAGGATTTCAAGGCAGGAGAAAGGCTGGAGAGACAAAGAAGGAGTGTGGTTGCAAAAAGACTGGTGACTGACAGCAGCTCTTAGATGTAGACCCGGTCTGGCCCTTTGCCTCCCTCAGGGAGTGCTTGGGAGTCTTGCAGGCACTCCTGATGCTTCACAGTCTGCTGTTAGCACATCTGGATTCGGAGCTGCATGCTGTGGCAGCGTGGGCACTCGCTGCCTCCAAACTCCGTATCCCCATGTGGGGTGGGAGAACGTGTGGCACGCAGCTGGGCTGAGTGACCCATCTGGGAGCAGCCCAAAGGACTCAAGTCCACCAGGACCAGGACCTCTGCAATACAAACCCGTTTGTGGTGACACCGTCAAGGGACTGACTTCAAAAGCACACTCCAGCTCTGAAACCAACCACCACTGTCAGTGCATCCTCTGGCAAGCAGCCCATGAAAATACAGCTTCTGCTCAAGAAGCAGACTTCTGTGCTCCAGTGCCAGCTTCAAACGCGGCAGCCGAGTCGATGTTATGGTATCTGCCTGTCAAGTGACATTAGCTCAGTAAGTGTCAGTGACCTAGGACTGAACTGCTGTCTTCAAGCAGTCAAGTTCACACGAGAGGATTTATATCCAGTCCACTGCTCCTCAGGCCCGGGTGGCAATGGTGGTAGCCACTCTTATCTCCACCTTGCCTTCGCGTCTGCCACCCTCAGGCTGCTGGCAAACTCCATCTGTGCTCAGCTTTTAGAGCTAAAGCACTTGTGGGGGCCACCCCACCACTAGCAAAACAGGATCACACTCCACAGGGGCTGCTGGCCACTCTGGCTTTGGTGGAGACGGTGACATCTAAACCCCAGCACAACCACCCTCCTACCTGCTTGGGTAACCTGTCCCTTTCCCTCATGAAGTGTGGGAGGAATGAGCACGTGCTCCTGTCTCGTCCACCTCTCACATCCATGCACAGACCCTAGACATGAATAAGGAGTGAACTCTGAGGAGATTAAGTTTGCTTAGGGGCAGCCCTTTGTGTTGGCCTCTGGTCTTTAGAGGAGAGCCTGATGCTACCCATGGAGCTTCCGACAAGTGGGGCTCTCACACCAGGGTTCCTGCAGGAATTCAGCCACCATCTCCTGCTCGGGAGCATGAGAGGAGCTCTTGCCCTGTGCCAGGTCCACTGAGACTCTCTGGTGTGCAGTGGATGGAGCACAGGAACGCGGCGAATCCATTCTTGCCAAAAAGTGAAGTGTGAGGAGCTGCGCCCGGGCCAGCTCGGCTCTCCCCGCGTGGAGCCAGCAGCAGCGGGAGCCCTTCACAGGCAGCCTGGTGCTAACTGGGCTCTCCTCTGCTGTGGCTTGGAAGGTGCTTCCCTCCCTGCTGCCAACCCTTGTCCTTCTGGGGCGCTGGGGCATCTGCAGGTGAAGCTGGCAGGGGTCAAGGTGGACACTAAACCGCATGCCACGAGGCGGGAGGCCTCTGTGCTGAAGGCAGGCGGCAAAATGAGCACGGCGGGCGGCCCGTGAAAGCAGGACGGCCTCACCGCTGCCTGCCCTTGTCGGGGCTGTTTACTTGTGATAAGGATCAGCCCCAGCGCTTGGCTCCAGAGGAGGAAGTTTGTTCCCGTTGTCCCATTTCCCACCTTCCTCCCCGCTCTCTCCGCAGGCCAGGGAGGTCGCAGCCCTGGGACGTGCGCAGGAAGGCGGCTCGGGGCAGCGCCCGGGGTGCCCCTGCCACCCTCCTCCTTGCAGCCCCGCTGCCGGCGCTGGCAGCACCCGCTCGCAAAGTGTCTGCAGGGAGGAAAGTGTAAGAGCAGCTCCGAGCGCCTCAGTGCCTCGTGAGCCCAACTTTGCAGATGTCTGTTTGCGAACAAACACACCAAGCCACTACAAATCCCACCTTTTGTTCCCTTTCCCACCCTTCTGCCGGAGGGTTGTCTCTGCTACCCCTGCGGGGCAGGAGCAGCTGATTCAACACCCAGCCAAGAGGCAGGCGGGGAAGAGGTGGGAACTGGAGCTGCCTGGACTTGACGCAGAAGGTGGCAAACAAGGTTTGTTTCCACTCTGTGAGCTCCCCTCGAAGCACATTCCCCTGCAAAGAGGCATCCCCGATGCTCCCTGCACGCTCTGGGTGCTGCGAAGCAGCACATCAGCTGTTCTGGGTCTTCTCCTTCATGCTGCGGGGCAGAAGGAGCAAGTGGGCAGGAATGAGTGGCTGAGGATGAACCTCTTCAAGTGATAATAAAAGGATAAACAGTCTTAACAGCCTGAAGAGCAACTGGAAATGGGCTTAAGGCAGCACACCACGCATTTAAATTCAGACCTCTTTTTATGCACTTTTGCTTCACAAAACCCAAGTTGGTGAAAGAGCTGTGCGTGTCCTTCCTGCCTCTGCGCTGAGGCATTCTCATGGAGCAGGCAGGAGAAGGGAAGCCACTCCACGCAGCTTACTCCAGCAAAGAGCCCTCTCCATGACACTTCACCACTTCCTCCCTTGTTCTCAGACATGCTCAAGACTTTGCATACTTAGCAATGCTTATGATCTGCAGATGCAACTATTGTGTAAGGAAGGAGGCTGCCAACAAAACATATAATGAGAGGCGCTTTTCACATGCTCGACACTTGCCATGCCAGAATCTCCAAGCCCTCAGGTAGCCCAACAGCCAAGTGGATTCTCAGCAAAGCCCACTAGTGTCAGCAGTCAGATGAATTTATCCCTTTCTCTTCATTTCACAGGAAACACAAGAAAGTCAAAAAAATTAAAGGTACTGCTGTGATGCTTTGTGCTCCAACCCTGAGGAAGCTCATCACAGTCTCCCTGCTCAAGGCTGAGACAGGTTGTCATTATTCCTTCCCCCCAGGGAAGACGGGAAGAAGGGGCGCAGGTTTGGGGGCAGGAGAAGCAGCACCCTCGCTCTCAAGGGCCCAAGAGCCATGGGGCCAAGAAGCGAGGTCTGCACAGACAGGTTCAAACTCTTCCTGCAACAGCAGCAGGAGCGGCAGAAGCGGTGGAAAACAGGATGCTCCCAGCAGCGCAGAGCAAGGCTGAGTGACACACCAGTCCCAACTCGCAACTCCAAAAACACCTAAGGACGAGCGTACCCTTGGGATAACTCAGCTGACAGTGCCAGGGCTACCGCGTGTGGTGTCTGCCCTGTGACCTTACACAGTTCCTAGGAGGCTGCTCACCGTGCCAAACACTGTGCTCACAACCCTGCAGAGAGAATCAAGAGCTCGTCACAGAGCCTCCCAAGCCCCAGGCTCTGCTGGTGTCCTGCGGAGACGAAGTGTGTAGCCTGGCCACTACTTCAGCCCCAAAGAATCCTTGCAACAGGGCTTAAGACCGAAGTGTGTAGCCTGGCCATTGCAAAGAATCCTTGCAACAGGGCTTAAGAATCTCAGGGATGTGCAGGGTTTGGCTGCCCATTTCCCAGCATGGCAGAACTGATTCATCTGGCAGGGAAATACCTCTTGCTTTCCTAATTCCACCGGCCGGAGCAAAGCGAAGCTGTCGGTGTCACACAAGCTGTTGCCTGTCACAACCAGAGCACCAGCGCTACCAGCTGTTTACACATCCCCTTCCTGAGTCTCTGTTTGACCCAAGAGATGTCAAAAGAAGACATGTCTAAAAGAAGAGGTCACAGCAGAAAGGATTTCTAGTGAAAGCGACCTGACACCAAATGTATTCACATTTGAGAGGTCACAGGATGAACCTCTCTCTGGAGATAACTGGTTTGGAGGGTCTGTCAGGCTGGACAGACTCCCTCTGTCCTTCCTCTCTTTTTGGATGCATCAAAATACTTGAGCACCGTTCAGCACCTCCTGCTCTGAGGATCAGGGCCTAAAGCACAAACACTTGCTCTCTCAAGGGAGTTGAAGCGAGTGCTGCCATTCCTGTGCCACACATGAGGCTGCCTCAGCATCCGCCCTCTACTAAAGGGAGTCCTACAAGTGCAGTAACCCCAATTACCTCAGGATTCACTCCTATCTTATCCCAGCCAGCACGCGCTTTAATCTTCAGGCTGAGGCACTGAGGAAGGACTAAATAGGAAGGAAGAGAAAAACATCCACGGCATTTTGTTTTACAGCTGTGACCACTCTAACTATGGCTGCACAAGCAAAGCACTTTTTCTTTGCCTCTCTCTCTTACTTCCAATGGATCAACACTTGATCCAATGCAGAGAGAACATGTGAATCCTAGTCTAGGTGAACAACCATCTCACTCTTACCTTCATCAGCCTCTTCCAACAGTTACGAAGCACACGACAAACTAAGAAAGGAGCACAGAGTGACACTGATACAGATTTTGCAAGGTCAGATTCAGACTTCAGTGCCTAGATGCAAAGGACCACCTGAGATTCCCAGCACTTCTGGCACTCTCCTGTTCCTCCCAGTCCTCCCTCCATTTGCCCCTTCCACCCCTTTCTTGTGTGAAGCCTAATTTCAGCATATTCCCCAACAGAGGGAGACATTTTTGATGATAAATATACAATACCAGCCCTAATGGCCAGCCCAAGCAGGGAGCAGCTATGTCTGTCCCTGAAACACAAAATTGACTGTTCCTACCTTAAAAATCTTGCAAGCTGAAAAGATATCTGGGGCAGGACAGAGCAAAAACTCAAGTTGAACCATCGCAGTGTTGGCAGCAAGTATAAAATAGGTTGGTGTTTTTGCTGCTGTCAGAGTGGTCTGAAGAAGTGAACTGACTGTGATAGAAGGGGAGACCGGAGCAAAAGACCAGTTGGCCAAGCGCGGGGACAGCCCATGGTTGAACTGCAGGAAGTTCTCTCAAAGTCCCAGGGCTTGGCTGCTTTTTCCAGCTGCTTGGAATGGCTGGAGTCCGACCCTTTTTTCTCTACAGTTTCTTTCCTAAGGCCAGCTGGGACCAAAGAGAGCAGGGATGCAAAGCAGCATTTGGAGCCTAGTGCTCCCCGTGGAGCCGGCACATTCTCCCCGCGCTCCTGCCGCTAGAAACGGCCTGGGAGGGAGAGGTGGATGGGGCTGGTGGTGTTCACACACACACCCTCCAACACAATCCTGCGTGTGCCTGTTCCTGCCTCTGCTCCCTCTCGCTGGCTCGGTCTGCCTGGCCCGTGTTTGATCTCCCAGATCAAAGGGGAACGCGGGCTCGGAGGGGCAGGGAGGATCCTCCTCGCTCTCTGCCTGCAGAGCAGCACGGACTCAGCTCCTGGCTGGGGTCTGCACGTGTTCCCTCCCTTCCAGCAACGCCACTGGCTTCCACACCTCTATATACCCCCCTTAAGGTCCTTAAGGGTACCTTATACCCTCCTCCTGAATCCTGTGGATGTCAGAGCAGTCTGTGCCATAACAGCAGCACAGAGGACACAGCACAGGCAAAATCCGGCCCTTTTTTTTATGAGAGTTTCGGAAAGGAGAGATTTGCTGTGAGAATCCTGGCCTGAAACTAAGAAACTGTTACTCTTTGCTTTTTAATCCCTGATACAACCTCAGATCAAGGGGCATTTAAAAAAACCCAAACACGTCAGAACAGGCAAAGCCAGCAGCCCTGGAAAGCTGAGCCCAAGAAACTCATCTCTAAACACCAGCTATGGCTGCCCCAGCTCTAATGATTCCCTCAGAGGCTCTTCTGCATCTCAGCTAAGCACTGTTATACTGCATTACATTTATTCAGACCATATGTAATACACACAAGAGCCCATAAAAGCTTAAACAGCACAATAAACATTTGGAAAAGCACAGTGACCAGATTTACAGGGTTTGGAGACCTGCCAACATGACCCACCAGAATCCAATCCTTAAGTTTTTGTGTAAGCAGGAGATATACGTACACACACACCAAGAAATGCCCTGTTATGCTTGAGAAAAGATGAAAAGCCCCTGAAGCCCATCCCCAGCACTGGAATATGAGGGCGTACAAGTGTTCCTGGTTGGAATTAGTTTAAATCAAGGCCAGAAGGGAGGTCTTGGCAAGGAGGAATTAATGTAGCACTACAAAACTTTATCCCCGAAAGCACAGTAAAATTGAGAGAAAGAGAGAAAGAAAACAAGATTTACCTATTTAATTTCCATTAAAGAGATGATGAGTCCTGATGCAGAAAGAGAACTGGACTTCGCCAAATTCCGAGATACATTTTTGCTCATTTTCCCTCAATGGATGATGAGGTATTTTCTATGATACCTACCAGGTTGGAAGAGGAGGAATGGTGGCTTGACGCAAGGGAAGAAGTGATGGTGGATCCCAGAGAGTGTAAAACAGCAACATTTCTTCCCAAGAAGTTTAAACCTTCAACTTTCACTTCTACAAAGCACCTTGGGGTACAGGAGGAGCAACACACTGGTAGGATATAAGAGTTCCCCTAATTTCCAAGGTAAAGAACAGTTTAAACTGTCACAGACTCCTGATTTCTTGGGCATCTTCTGATGCACTATTTTTTCCGACCTGCTTTTAACAAAAATTATGGCTAATATAATTGTTTATGAGAGTTTTGGAAACTTTGCACACTTCCAGCCTCTTTCAGTTTGCAAAGATAGTGCGCAAGCAGGAATTAGTATCACCACAAGTATCTGGTGCTCAAGACAAACCCCAGGCTCCCTCTTTTCTGTTCTAATATGCACCCAGGGTAGAACCTCATCTCCAGATTTAAACCAAAAGAGATAAAAGAGCAGCCCATGACACTGCTTTTGGGAAATCTGCCTCTGTTGTTATGATAAGGGAAAAGCAGCAATTGAGTATTAAGGATTAGCTGGCAATACATGGAAGGAGTTGCCCACCTCCCACGCACAACTTCCCAGAAGAGGTTTCTACAAGTTTAAGACGAGCTGCTACATAAAGCTACACAAAAGAGAGGCGAAAGCCCGGCGACAGATTTACTTACATGAGGCTCAGTACTTGAGGATGTCCTTGCAGTTGGAGAAGCAGCGCGGCAGCTGTGCGCAGATTTGCTTGTTAGGAGGCACAAAAAGGCTGTTTGTGCCCGTGCGCGGCGCGGGGAGGTGGGCTGCGCGGCGCAGCGGGGAACAAAGGCCACATGCAACGCCGCATTCTCGCACCCACTGGCACCGTCACGCTCTGCGGCCGCCCGGCGCGCGACAAGCGCCAGCTCCAGCGGCCACCGAGGACGAGAGGGCGCTGGGGGCTCTGCTCAGGTTGCTGCCCATTGCGAGCTGCTGAAAAGACCGCATGTTTGGTGAATGCAAGACCCAGGGATGAGCCATGGGGCGGTACGGTGCCCTGATGAGGGTAAGATGCTCTGCAGTGAGGGCCAGGACTCTGTGGGTAACGTAGCACGCGCCGGTGAAACGCCCCTTTGGCTCTTGAGGGGGAGGCCAGGCAGCTAAAGTGCTCTCTGAGGCAGAGGTGCTCACGTTAGCTCACAAATCAACAGGCATCACGAGGGCTTGGGGTGGGAAACACAGCACAAAGGGACGGGCAGGACATGATGCTGGCTGGAAGGGCAACGTGTTTTTGGCACATCCCACTCCTACCTGCTTGGAGAGGCAACCCTGCCCCGGGAAAGCTCTGCTCAAGCTCCAAAGGACACAGTTGACCGACTGCTTGGGCAGCCCCAACCAGAATTTGCCTTGCAAACTCTTCCCCAGTTTCCTGGCTGGGAAACACCTGCAACCTGAGGGCATCTCCAACACAAGGTGCCATCGGCCAGCAGGGTCGGTGGGATGCAGGGAGCAAAGTGTAGAGGAGGCAGCCGCAGTGGTGGGCAGAGGATATCAAGAGACACCTCGAGCTGCCTCTGGACAACAACTTGTAAAGGGAACAATCTAGTCCAAAAGCAGGATCTGGGGACAAAGGCCTTTGTTCTGGATGACTCTTGGTGCTTTCATCAAGCCCAGGAGCTCTGCAAGTGCCACGAGGAGCTGGGTCTGCAGCACCACACGCACCAGTCCGCTGGGAGCCGCAAGGCAGGGTCGACCCTGAGCAACTTGCCCTCTGCAACACGCTGCTCCCAGTGCTCCAGCTTGAGGAAGAAGAGGGAGACGCGGGAAACCAGGTGCCCTCCTCCGTGCTCCAGAACGGAGCTTTTTCTCCAGAACTGCAATGGGGCAGAGCCTGTGCATGAAAGAAGCTGCCGCAGCCGCAGCGCGGACCAGCTCTGCCTCTTCTCTGCACAGGTATCTGATGTTCACCTCAGCAGAGCGACGGCAGACGAGCTAATCTACCCCAGTGCAGGGAGGAAGCAATGGGGTGCCTTAGATCTTGATTTAAAGACCCTCCTTTTCGTGTTTACAGGAGAGAAGCATGTGTGTGTGGAGGGAAGGGGAGCCAGCGGAGGAAGCTGAGAACCTAACAGCATCCTAAATCCTAGGGCAAACTACTTCAATGTCTCTTTATCCCGTTGACCTCAAATAAAATATTTTAATAAAAATCAATCGGGGATTTGAGCCCCTTCTGCAGTTCTGGGGACTGGTGTAGCAGTGAGACAACCAGCGAGCGTGTTAGCGATGCTGGTGAAGCTGGGTAGCAGAAAGTCTGCTGATAGTCACAATATGAACCTAAAACTCAGACCTTCTGGCTCCTGTTCCAGGCTTGGTGACCTTTCAAAACTGCTTTGATACTTCTGCTTCCCTGCTTCTAAAATAAAGCCAGTTTTCCACAGTCAGGCTGAGAGAACTGTTCATGTTTGGGCAGTACTTGGAAGTCTACGGCAAGAGAGCTCTATAGAAGGGCAAGGCAGCACTACTGCCCTTATTACTCCAGCATGCTTTGCATGATGCTTTCTGTTCAGTTTTATTCTTAGGAAAAATCCCTGGGAAGACTTTGGTTCCACCAAAAAAAGAAAAAAAGAAGGATAGATTTAGGCAGCTGGGGACAAAAATAATCCCAATCCCATGTGTTCTGGGTTATTTAAAGGGACACGATATCTATTTTTGAAAAGACCATCTCTCTCCAGTTTCAGACAAGCAATTGCCATCTGTCAGCATGAAGAAAGTTGGGAAAAAGGAAAAAAAAAAACAGCCTTAACATTATTTTCCAAAAGCTTTAGGTGTGCTTGGAATGAGCCCAAGCATGGGAGTGGGGGCAGCAGCCTGTCCCCACCCTGCAGGACAGGTTGTCCCTCCAGCTCAACGGAGGCTTCCTAACCCTGGAGGAGGAGGTGGGCGCAGGGATGGCACAAGGCGCCCCATTCCAGCAGAGCCATGGGCACGGGCACAGCACGTGGGGTGCAGGGATGGCACAAGGCGCCCCATTCCAGCAGAGCCATGGGCACGGGCACAGCACGTGGGGTGCAGGGATGGCACAAGGCGCCCCATTCCAGCAGAGCCATGGGCACGGGCACAGCACGTGGGGTGCAGGGATGGCACAAGGCGCCCCATTCCAGCAGAGCTGTGGGCACAGGCACAGCACGTGGGGCGCAGGGATGGCACAGGGCCCCCCGCTCCGGCGCTTCATCCACCGGCTCCGGCTCTGCTCCGTTGGAGGCCAAGTATCTGGTGCTTGGACAGGAGCCACGGAGCTAATAGTATTTATCTTTTGCAACGAACAACAGTCTAAAGCCCTAGGGGAGCAGCAGGGATTTAAAGCCAATGAAGTTCCTCTTTCAAGTGGTCCACATATAAAACCCTCAGGCCAAGCAGACTGTCACCTGCAACCTGTGCCGTCCCATTTGCCAAACGGAGACTGCACGAACACAGCTGACAGACCGGGAAAGTCTCATTCAAAAATGTAACCAGAGGGAATGGAAGGGCAGGCTGAGAGGGGCTTGGGGATGAAGGAGTGGGCTGTTTCTCCTGCATTCCCAATGCATTCTCCAGGCCATTCAGGGAGCACCAAGTGGGGAAGGAAAGACAACTGCCCAGCTCCCAAGGTGCAAGGGAGGCCGTGGGGAGAGCTGGAACCGGCCAGCGAGCGGAGGGAGCAGCTGGGAACACTGGAGTCTCAGAGCACCCAGGAGAGCGGGACAGGTGCATGTCCTGCTCCTCACCCACTGCAACACCTACGTCCTCCTGGACTAAAACCTGTAGGGAAGTTAGGCACGTACGTAACATGGAAAATCCCAAGCCGCAGAGCCTGAAGTTAGTTCAGGTGCATTTTGATTCCGGTGCTTTGCTTCGTGTCTGCCTCAGACTGCAGCAGAAATGCTGGGTAAGAAGCAGCTCTGAGCAGGGCTGCCCAAACGTGCTCTAACATCCGCTGGGAAAACAGGGAGAGCTCTCTCCCACGCACAGCACCTTCCGTGGGAGATGCTCCCCGAGTGATCTCATTTCTCTCTCATTTACCCCAAAGACTTAACCTGAAAGGCCTGGGTGAACAGCAGCTAGGACGAGGCTGAACACAGAAGATCAAACTCACTTTTGTTTGTCTATAATATTAATAGGCGCATTATGTAATTTCCTTGGCTTACTGATGCAACAACTCTGGTTACAAGATGGGATGGGATTTCCTTGAGGTCATTCCCCCAAACTGTGTGAGTTGTTATTTTCCTGGCTCACCCACAAACAGAGCGGTTTGCTTCTCTGAAACACTAATGTCCGACTGTTGAAAGGTTTTGCCAATCAAAACATTGTGGCCTTACCCCGTTTTAATAATCTAAGGCATCAATCTCCCCCTTAGCATTTGTTTGATGTGTTCTGCTCCCTGCTGAAATATCCCCTCCAGACCTCCCTGAGCTCAGGCTCTGATTGAAGAGAGATGCCACGCATCAGGCCTGCAGCTTTCTCTATGAAGCATTTAACAGTGGAGGGTGGTAAAATCTATTTATTTTCATGTATTCAGGAAAGACCACATATTCCAGCCTCTTTTTTTCCATCACTCAGAGATGGGCTCGAGGCCAAAACGGTGCTGCTAAGCTTGTTTTCTATTTAAAACCTTCATTTTTATTAATAACCCTTTACAGCCTACACACCAGCACTGCGGGAGTTGCATTTCCGTGTTATGTCATCGTGAACCGTTATGTATTTAATTCCTGTACCCACAAACCCATATGGACATCATTAAACACGCACCGTACAGTATTAAAACTGTGTTCCATAAAGTGTGATTTAAGAAAAAAAAGGTCTATGAAGTGCAGATTTTTTTTTCCTAAGGTCATGGGAAAATGAAGAAGTAGGAGAGAGAGAAAGGGGTCAGCAGTGCTGTGTGTTAGCTCACAGATCTCTGCCCCTGGAGACCAAAACCCCAGCCTGTCCTCTCTGCCACAAAGATTAATTACCCAGTAAACGTCAGGGCAGCTATGACAAATTTCTGTTTGGCAGCCCACAGAGAGAAGTCTACAAAAATGACAGGTTGCAAACTGGCACAAGACCCTGACGCTTTTATTTTCCCCAAATTAGGCTTCCATCATTTGCCCTGAATTTGCCTGTAGTGGGACAAATGAGGAGCTTTCCCTCTTTACCAGAGGCAAAGCTAATCAGAGACCACTAGTGTATGCCCCGAGTGTGCTGCTCACACGGTACCATGGGGTTTGCCCCCAGGTTCTGTCCCGACACCAGCCTGGCCTGCTCGGGCTGTAAGTTACTGTGCAACTAACCCGGCACTCGGGGCAAGGTCTGCGACGTCAGACAGGACACAGCTCTCCTCAGCCTCGGGGCTGGATCCCTCCCTTCAGGAGAGCCCTGGCACCCTCTACTACCTTTCCTGCAGCATTGGGAATGAAAAGATATGGTGTAAGCGTAAGGACGAAACAAATCCATTAGCAAATACACAGGGCAGCAATGGGAGAAAAAAAAATAGGGCAGGGCAGAACACACTGGGGGGAATAAAAAATATCCAAGAGTTGGAAGGAGAACAAAAAAACAAACAAACCCTGAGATGGTTAAAAGCAGCAGAAGGAAAGATGTGGCAGTACATGGCAGAGAAGCTGACACAGTCAGGGACACTAAGAAAGCAAAACGAAAGCAAGTGCCCCAGGAGCTGGTGTTTGGGAGGGCAACAGGGTCCAGGGGCTTTGGGCCTTTGAAGCCTTTTCAAAGGTCTTCTGGAAAGCTGCCAGGTCACTTCCAACTTTATTCACTATTGTAATATATGCAGCCTTTCCTATAGGGTATCTTGGTGATCTTGTCACAGTAAAGGAAAAGAAAGGGGTAAGTCCATGTGAAGCAGAGACTGCCCTGGTCTCCATCACCCGAAAGCCTTGGGCAACCCTTGCCCGGCTGCCCCCTCCCGCAGGCCCCTCAGGCACCGGCCTCTCTCGTCACTCATGAGCGAGAGCTCCTGAAGGGAAAGGGCCACGGTGAAAACTGGCATCTGACACGCAGATACAGACACACACCCAACCGCCTGCAAGTCCTTTCTGGTTCTGTTTAGGAAGTATTAGGAAAGCCTACTTTTTTTCCTCAGGAAAAAAAAAAAAAACATGTAGGGCACACAGCAAGTGTCTGCTGCACAAACCCTCTAAACGCTCAGGACAGTTGAGTCTCTACTGGTTTTGTTGCATAACATCTGTGTGTAGGAGTCTCCGAGAAGAGCTAATCCCTGGAAAACTGGTGACTCGGTTCAAGCCCAATTAACGTGCTGGCCCCAAAGCTGGTGTGCAGGTACTCATACACATGCCAGTCTTCAGGCAAGGCGGGAGAGAAGAGTTAACAGTATTTGCAGAGGGGGTTACTGATGAATGAACCTCCTTTATACCCTAGCCCTCTCCAGAACTTCTCACTCCCATCAAAGAAACATACACGTGAATACACACACACACAAATAACTCAGGGTAAACTGCTGAATTCAATACAGTTATTCACTGTGTAGAAAACTACTCACATGCATAAATGTTTGGAGGAGCAGGGCTACTCTCTGGTGAGGCTGACAGCAAGTTCAAAGTTATCTAGTTGCATGACTCGGGGGTTGAAATGTTTTTGACATGTGTCTCTGTAGGGCCGTGTCCTACTTCATTCAAAATCTGGAATTTACTTTGAAGTCTGGAAAATAAAGTCTTAAAAGGAGAAGCAGATACGAGTGACAAAACTTCTGCAGGAAACTTGCAGAGGTCCTTCAGGGCCTCAAGCTGTTAAATGCTCTATTTTGGGTCAATGCCTTCTTAAACTGATAGTCACGTCTTCTAGTTATGTAGTTCCTTGGCTTGTGACTGTACCTGATCTGAACGTGTCTGCAATAGAAATAAGACTGAAGAGTTTTCTGAGCATGTATCAGTTTAGACAAAATCATGTCAGAAAGCAATATGAATGCCAAAAATTCTTTGCTTTCTGATATTATTCAATCTTCCTTTACATACATTATTTATCCTGCCAGGGATCAGGGCTTATTGGCAGTAAACTGGGACCCAATAGTTCATATGTCTGTCAACAACAACAACAACAACAACCACTTGTCATAAATGTGCACAGCCAAAATTTTCTAATTTATGGGCATCTTGAATGACTGAGGCAAAAACATATTTAAAAGAGTCTGAAGAGAAGGTAGGTTAAAAAAAAAAGAAAGAAAAAAGGGTAGTAATTACATAACACACTGGGGACCAGTCATCCATAAAATGAGCGGGAAACGGATTCTCCTTATGATGCTTGTTTCATCCCTTGCCTAATAATCCAACAGCACCTAAGTTTCAAAGTTTCACATTTTTCAGGCTCTGGAAGCCCCACAAAGCATCCTTCATCAGCCTGGCCTCTTGGCAGCTCTCCTGCTCCAAGTGCAAACGCTCCATCTGGAAAAGGCAAGAGCGCCGCTTGCCTGCCTGAAAGGCTCCTTTCATCTGCGCCCTCCGCAGCCGCCGGCTCCTCGCGCCCGCGGCTCCCGCCTGCTGCCGCGCTGAAGGGATTCGAGGCTTCCTCCGAACCTGCTCCGTGCCTGGCCCTGCTCCAACGCCTCCCGCGCCCGCGTCCCCGCCGCCGTCCTGCCGCGCGGCGCCCCGACACCGACACGCCGCCCCGCACGCCGGTGGCAGAGACCAGCACGAGGACGGTGACACTGGGGATGAACAAGGGCTTGTTTGTCAGGCCGGGAAGAAGCGCCTCTCATGAGGCCACATTGCCTGCGCGAAGCAGCTGCGGGGGCTCCTCCTCCCCCAGGGGATGGCACTGATGCGTCCTGGACGTTAATAACAGTGTCAGCGCGTGCCCAACAGAGACTCGCTTTGTGCATTGAGGGGTGCGACACAATACGACACTTCTCTGCTGGCCTCTTGTTGGAAGGGCTGAGCGCTCTTTGCAGGAGTGGGAATTGCTCTTGCAGCTTTCTCCAGTTGACCCTGGCCCTTAGCTCTAAGGTGGTTGCCCATATTTTCAGTGAGCTTGTAACAGTCCTCCACCCTGCTTTATATTGCTAAATTCAGTATATCTGAAAGCATCCTCTGTACCTGGCATGAAAACTGACTGCACCATCCCTTGAGTTACAGTGCAGGGGTTGGACTTGTTTGCTGTGACACTCTCTGTTCTTCTTATATTTTGTATTATTCATGATGCCCAAATGGGTGTTGCACCGGTAGCTGCTCCTCGGCGTGCTCGTGAATCCTTTTGTTGTTCACCTGGTGTCAGCAGGTGAGCAAGGGCCTGGCCCTGTGACTAATGCTGTCCCAAGCATTTCGAGTAGGCAGGACCAGACACACTGCAGCATGATGGCCGGGAGTGGAAGGGGAAGGGAGAGAGAGAGCAGGTTTTCAGAACGAAAATGTAGGAAGGATGGATTCCTAATAGCCATGCACTTCCAGAAGTGAGAGGCAGACCTGCAGGAACATTGGGAAAGCCGTTTGCTAGAGAGGAAGACAACAGTGAGGCAGGCTTTGGACAAAAAGCCAACAGAGCTGCACCTGTCTCCCTACACACTTGCTCGCTCTATGGCCATGCTGCTCACAGCAGGATCAAAAATACCTGAATTCTGGGCTGGGGTGACCCACATTTCAACAAGAACCGAGAATTTTATTTTTGGTAGAATATTTCTTTGAAAAGGAAAACTCACTTTTTAGCCTGATTTCACAGATAACCAACATTTCCACAGAACACTGCACACCTATAGAAATAACAAGATGAACTTCATCTTAAAATCTCCATGAATTCTAGCACTCTAGCCAAGGTCCTTAGCAGGAGAGGACAATGTTGGTGAGGATCTAAACGTTAAATATCTGACACTGGCCACCTACCCAAGGGGGAACAATAAAGATGGCAACAATAGTGAGCTGAGACAGATCCAGGTCTGTGATGGACTGTCTCTGGTAAAAGTCATTCACACTTCATTCCCAGGACACTTGGAGGGGAAAGAAATATATTTATCTTTTAGATATGGTACTCATCAGCCCTGCCATTGTAACCAGAACTGTGGCAATGGGTCTCTTTTCATAAGGCAAAATATACATTTTTTTGGCTCCCAACATTCAACATTTTCTTCTTCTTTTATATTTTTGAGTACTAGGTAGCTCAGGTTACTAGCAATTTTTTGTGGTGGTTCCCAAATGAGCCTGAACTGCTCTGATTTTTCAAACCCACAAGACTGTAATTGAAAGCAAATGTAATCAGACATATACAATGTTCTGAGGTTCACCACAGTGCATTGCAGTCAGCGTTACTAGAGTGGCTATTAAAACTCCTTGGAGCTGGGAAGCAAATACAGCTTTCAAGAATCCAGCAAATAACCCGCATTTATTAGATTAGGTTAAAGTATTGCAAAGCCACAGTCAATCCTGTATTCAGAACACATCTGAGGTCTGTTTAAATGAATATCTTTCCTGAGCTTAGGCCAATTGTTTTAAGAGCTGTGAATGGAAACAAGAAAAGAATTCTACTTTTAACACAACAAATTCTGCAATCATTAGATCAGCGTAAATCTAGAATAGTCCATTGCTGTCAGGGGGGCTGTTCCAATCTAACTCTGGCAAAACTGGGAAAAGAAAGTGGCCCAAAGACAAAGGGTATCTTTGAACCCAGACACACAGCCCTAGCTAGAGATAAGCAGTAGCAAATCCCTTTCATAAACCCCCCAAACAAAAATGCAAGCATTAAAAAGGGGGGGAGGGGGCTAATTGAATTCCCACTGGCACTTGCGTCTGCACTTAAAAGCAGGTCTAGGGTTATCTGTGAAATTTCAATTAAATCAAAAGCTTTGATAACGTGATAAGTCACTCCAGAGTTTGGAGTCAAAACATGTTGTTATTTGATCCTCCGTTTGTGTTTCTGGGAACAGCACGCATGAAAGATGGTCAGCTGCAGACAAGTCAAGAAGATGGAAAGGGTGGAAATGAATCTACCAATAGATCATTGTGTCCACTACAGCCAGAGCCACTGGAGATCTGGTAGCTCTTGTACACCCTAAATCCTAGGGAGGGCAGCCGGTTACATCCCGAGACAGAGGGCAGAGCAAACCAGCGGACGTGGGCAGTGCCCTGCGGATGGTTCCCTCGCTGCCACGAGTGCCTTGCCCTCCCGGGTTTGCTAAAGGGCACCCCAGGAACCCCCCAGGCGGGAAGCCCACCTTTCCTGAGGAGCACTTGGGCGAGCAGGTGGCTCTCCAGAGCCCCTGTCTTGCTCTACCTGTTGCTCGGTGCTCTCGAACGCTCCTTACTGCCTCTTGGCACCTGCTGGATGCTCAGTGCAGTATTGGAGACTCTCATAGTCCTCCTCACCAAGGAATGTCAGCTCAATTTCCAGTGTTTAAATAGAAATGCTTCCTCTTAAATAAATGTGGAATGCCTACTCTGTCTGGTCTGTATTCAGTATAGTATAAACCATTTCAAGCAATAGCCTTCCCTTATTTACGTGTAGAATCGCATATGTGGCCTGATAAAATCCTGTTAAATTCAGTGGAACACCTTACACTGCCTCCTCCCAGTGCACTTTCCATAACCACAAGGCTACTCTATGACAGAGGCAGTAAAAGGAAAGGAGCTGCCCAGGTCAGCTAGGCAAAGCCACTCAAGAAGCAACACGATGGAGCACAGAGCATTGAAAAATCTCATCTGACCCCAGCGCCACGGGGGGACAATTCATCACCCGGGCAGCAAACACCTCCTGAACACGTGTGTCCCCAGCAGCTGCTGCCTCAGAGCGGAAAAAGATCTTCATTAAACAAAGTCCAGCAATATTAAATATAGACACGGCAGGGGCAGGCTGGATTCTTCTCCATTACATAATTACATCTGCAACATGAGCCGCCTCTTCTGGTTTTCCACAGATGCGATGCACAAAGGACAAGGCTGCCCGAGTGCCGTTCCGCTGCAGGAGTGCAAAGCAAACTCCAGCCCGTCCCCTCCTGCCCGGCAGGCCATGAGTCACCCGAGACAGAAACCCCAGGGCGAGCGATTAACCTGCCGGCAGGGGCTCACCGCGGAGCAAGGAATGGAGATGCGGCGAGGAAACCTCCATCCCACCTCCTCCCTTCAGGACCAGGTTCATCCAGGAGCAGCAGCAGCACTGGACACTCGTCTCCAACGTGCACCCAAAGGTCTCCTAAGTGTTTATCAAGGTGGATGACTCAGACCCATGGGCTGCTCCTATTCTGGGGCTTCGAATCCAACACGGTGGCGTTAAATGGAGACCTCCAGAACACCTTATTTAACAGGGCTGAACATACAGATATAAGCTCGATAGCCTCTGAATCCAGTTATTTTGGTTCTGCTCCAATCCTTCCTCTTTACTCCAGGTTCTCCCCATTGCCAAACGGATAAATTCATTCTTTCGCCTCGCAAACTGTTTTTAAATACACAGCACTAGCAGTGCAGGATTTGCTGAGAGCTTTTAGAAGCAATGTTTCTTCCAATGTTGCCTGATGATTTAAAACATACATATATATTCTGGTAGCCGATCATCTCTAGAATTACACTGTGAAACAATGTTTCTTTACCAGGACCAAAAGCACAAATAAAGCCTCCTAGCAAATTTCCCAACCACCTACACCACCCTGTGGATGGACACAGAAGGCCTGAGAGGCCCTTTCCAACACAACAAAATGAATCAGTGAGCAGATGAAAAAGGAGCAGATTTCTGAGTCCCTGTACTAACCAGTAAACTCTACTTCTCCAGAAGGAAGGAATCCTATGGAATCCTATTAAGTTAAATATCATGTAAACTATTACTTTCTAATCTACAAAATAGGCATTGGCAGATGGTATCAGCAGTGATTGTTTCTTTAGGATATGAGCAAAAAATGCTGGACAGGAAAAAGGCACTTGAGCCAAAGGGCCTGGCATTTGTTTTCTGAAGTCAACGTCTCCACCTTTCAAAATGACCCTTCAGTATCAACTCGACTACAGAAAAAAACACACATATTGTCTTAAATCTGTGTCGATGAATTCAGACTAACTCTGGTGCCCTCAGCCTTAGCTCAGGAACGTTGAGCTGGAACGGGATCCATCCTGTGCCCGTGACCGCACGCCGCAGCAGCAACCCGGGCAGAAGCTATTTCTGTGCCCTTGGCTGCCAGTCCCAAGTGTCAGCAAATTAAACTATCCTTGCTGCTGTCAGGCCTGTGTCCTTTCATAGGCAGTTCTGCAAGGCGTGAGCAAAACCAAACACAACATTCACGACCTCTCGCTGTACGGTAGCGGCAATAACGTATGCTGCTCCAGCTACTGCTCTTCCATGTCTTTTTTTTTGTGGTTGCTGAGCCTATTTCGTTTAACATGCATCCTGTTTCCCCCCAGCTGTATTGTTTGATACTTATCTACGTATAATTCCTCTCTCCATTTACTGGCCCAGTAACAAAAAGATTCAAATCTTCTCTTGGGAAGATGGAATTATTTGCTTGTATCACTAATGCTGCAGCCGGTAACAAGCTTCAGTGTCCTCCATATGATATTTAAACCAAACCTTTTGTATGTCGGAAACAAACAGGGAAAACCCCAGGTGAAACTAAAATCCCACTGAAATCAATAGCCGGATGACCAATTAGTAGTAACCATGCAAGTCTCTTAGCAAAACTGACCCTAACAGGTTATTGTTTAGCTACATAAATCTCAATCATGGTGAAGTCATTTTTTGAAAATATTAACTCTTTCTTTCCTTCAGAACAGCAGGTCTTACCTGTCTTATCCTGCTTCTCCTGCTTTCCTATTTACTTCCCAGGTATAGATAAAATGGATAGAATAAAGCGAATTAGGGAACTGTGCTTTAACACCAGTGGATTTACAGACTAAAATATGCTTCCTTAACATGGGTAGTGGAGTACTCGAGCCATTTCTTTACTGATTCATAATCAGGAATTTGTAATATGTGAAGAATAAATAGAAAACCCACCTTGCATTTTACAGTAAATGTCGGCATCCTCTTATCTGAGTGATACACCAATATTTATGTGATGGAGATATGATTGGTACAGCTCATGTCTCAGGACTGCAAAAGCACTTTATTAAAGGGACATTCATCATCGAGTCTGATTTCTGTATGAATCCTCATAATATTACACAATCTGCTTTAGTAAGCTTCCTCATTTTCCTGAATTTGCATGCTGCTTAAAAACCCCTTTTTGTTTCTTACGGAAAAATACTCCCAGATAAGAAACACTCCTTTAAATTCAATTGTTATTGTTACTATTGGTGGTTTAAAACAGAAATCTCTTGTTTGAGCCTGCATGAATTTCTGGGGTAGAGTCTCGGGGAACTGAATCCTTGGCATTTGGTCTACTTCTTGTATGGGAGCCAGGTCCAGGGAAAAAAAAAAAGAAAAGAAAGAAAGAAAAAAAGCAAATTCTCATATGAACAGTCAGGCTGTGATATATTGAACCACATAGCAAAAAAGCCCTAAAAGCGGTAGACCATATGCAATGTCTAATTGATTAATCCTGCTCCTTGGGTATTTCTGTTATTTTTAGTAAAAAACATTCATTAAGAAAATGATTCCTGAGATTTTGTTTGTTGACTGTAAGCCCTGGCCTGACCTCAGCCTTGAATCCAAATCCCCAGGAGAAGTCTGAAATGAATCCACCCCTGGCACAGTTATTAGTAATTATAATTATTGACAGAGGCCACCGGTTGTAAATGAATGGCTTTCAGCAACATCATGCTTTACCTTAGAACAACGGGGGGAAAACTGCACTTTCTTCTTACCATACAGTAACTTCTCCTGTAACAATACACGGCCTGGTACGTCCAACCATTTGCCTATACACATATACATTTGTTCAAACCCTAGAATTCCTCAAGTTACAAACCTAAGCAATTGCAAACTGCTGCCTTCTGGCAGAGCGTGCGGCTTGCAGCCTGTTGCTCCCTGCACAGAGCGGGTGAATGCAGGGCTGGAGCTCCAAACCCTGCCCGGCTCGTGAGCAGCAGACAGGCAGGAGCAGGGGCAGGCGACTGTGTCCCCGTGCTGCGATTTCTGGTGACATTTTCCCCATCACTTGTCTTCAAGCTGCTCTAGAAGCAGGAGGTTTAGCAGAGCTGACGGGTAAACCTGCCTGCTGTCACGGAAAGCCCGGACTGCCACCAAAACCGTAATCGGGAAACCTGAGGAGCAAACGCAACCAACCAAACCGGCCCGATACAGCAGTGCTGGGAAATCCCCCCTCTCCTCGTGGCGGTACCGCGAGCTGCTCCGCGCGGCTGGAGCGCAGAGCACGGAGCTGCAGGAGCTGCAGGAGCAGGAAAGGGCCCTGCAGGGAGCCGCCCGCGGGCCAAGTTCGGACCATGCGCGCAGCCAGGGATGGCGATGGGGATGGGGTGAGCGTGGGGCAGTGAGGAGTCAGAAGCAACAGCCTGGGAAAATGTTTGAAAAAGTGCTAAGAGACTAGGGGGAAACGCCAACTTCTCCTAAGACTACAGGGACAGAAGTGAAGGGCACATATTTATACCTAAATCATTGTACTAATAGACAAATTATTGCATGTGCATCACAGTAAGTCATGGATCAGCAATTAAGCACACAAACACCTCTTAGCACACCCCAAATTGCTTGTCCCGGCGTCCTCCCTTGAAGTTGAAGCTTCCATGTTTTTCTAACTAGGAGCACGTGCTCGTTCACCACTCACCTGACACGCAGCAACGCAACAAACTGTCTGAACTCAGAGTACCAAATGGCCATGGGATTAAGGTTACACTCCTGGAAATTAATTAATTAAACTCTTGTCTGGGCTCTGCCTTGCAAGCCTGGGTTTCTGTGGTAAAACAGAGCAGGTGATCGTGTAAACTAAAGAGCTTCTCGTTGCACACAAGGGAAGACATGAAGGCAGCAGAGACAACCTGGTTCTGCCAGCCCCAGTGGGTGCCTTCCTTCCTCACGCTGCAATATTTGCTCTCCTTTAACAGTCCAGTGCCGTGTCGACACCAGGCCACCAATATATGAACAATCTCTGCACTGAGGGCTAAAAGTGGCAGCAGAAGAAAAAGATAAAATAATTGTGACAATTTTCCCTGGTCATCTGTGCTCTGTGTGCAGCAGCCGCTGCTGCTGCGGGTCTCGCTGGTGCTGTCCTTCACCTGGACCCTACACAGTGGTCCAGCCTCAGTCCTCCTCCCTTCCCCCTCAGCTCACAAAAGAAAAACACTAAGATGTTTCCATTGGCTTTTACATCATCTTTTTGTAGAGACTAATCTTCAGTTTCAACAATACATCTTTTGTGAAGAGCTCCCAGCAGAAACCTTAGACACCTTCCCTAAGATCTGTTTGCTTACAGAAGACGAGGCAGGATTTGTTTAAACCCATCTAGATTAATGTCTTGCAGACATTAGTGAAGTGAGATTTAATCAGGTTATTTCTCTACATTTTCCAGGGAAATAAATCACACTTATTACTAGGTTGGAATAAGATGCAAGGCTCGAGCTGAGAAAATTTAGTCTTTTTTGTTTTTCCTTGAGGGGAGTGAAAGGATAAATTGAAAATGGCTGCAAGGGCTGTTGAACAGTGAGCTCAGCAAAAGGCCCTGGGCAACTTATAAGAGGGAACAGCCAGAGAAAGGCACAATGTAGTGGTTAGTGCCAGCCCGGCTATGAGCCTTGGTCTCTATTCCCTGCCTTGCAGAGGGCCAGTCCTGAAAATCAAGACCTAGTACTATGGGCTCCGTATCAGCACAGGGAGCAGACAGGAGTGCTAAAGGGTTTAAAGTGGATTCACGAGATTTGTTTGAGATCCTCCACAGGAGGCCCCCCCTGTAACCTCGGGTTCTTACTCCTCTTCTGGGTGGCTGTTTCTGTCCGAGATTCCCCGCATCAGATGGATGTCCTGGGATCAAACAACCTTTACAAACCTTCTTACTGTCCTTAAATGAAAACTGTAATGGTCAACAGGTCCCCTGACCATGCACCTACCCTGCTGCTCCTGTTGCTTCTCAGCTTGCAGTATCAATTTAACAGCAAACACACAATTATACTGTTTCTACTCACCACAGACATTTTTATAAAACAAGACTGTCGAGGAAATAAAAGGAGCTGCTCTTTTCTGCAGAATAGCTTAATTTTAAAGCTACTCTTCTTATTATTAAATAAAAATAACAATAATAAAGTATTTCAGCTGTGCTAACACTGCTTCCTTTTGTTCAATTTTTAATATATACCCTTGTACAAAACAGCGTATGTGTAAGAGAGAAAGTCTGAAAACAAAACGTGCAAACATCCTCTCCTCTACACCAGCGCAGGAAACCAAGGCTGACCCACGGACAGCTAAAGTCAATACCAACCCTCCTGCTAACTATAGGTTCTGCATGTGCTAAAGAGGCCAAAACCCCTAAGAGTTGTTAGTCTGCAGTCCCGTCTCAAAGCACAGGACAGAGCAGCACAGCGTGTAACGCGGCCTGCCCGAAACCTTACTGAGGAGCACAACAAAATACAGTCTGTGTGGCGCAAAGGAGAGAAGGAAGCACCGGGTGAGGCAGCACTGTTGCTTGTAAATACCCCCTTGCTAAAGCTTTCCACGGATAAAGCTGTTCTTCGAATCCTGACTGCATCAGTGTGATTCAGACCGTCTATTCCAAGGTAAAAGCCACGACTGTTTTGTTTTCAATGGGAACTTCTTTCCCGGCCTTTTCTTAGCTTCCTGCTTATAAAGAATAGATTCTCCAGAGACAACTTTGGCCGTGGCCCATGATCTTGCTCCCGTCACATAACTAAGTATCTCTGGGCAGGAGTACATTTAAAGAAGCAGCTGGTAATTATTAGCTGAGTGCTCACTGGCAGGATTTCCCCCTGGCTGCTGCACCAGAGCTTTTGGGAACTAAAATGGCTCTTTGGTGATAATTATCAGGTAAAACCCACAAGCCAGGGGAGGGTCCCTCATTACAACCATCAGCAAGAAGCAACACAAAAGAGGGAGGGTGGAGGATGGTCAAAAGTTGTGTCTGAGGGTTCCCTCACCTCTCCTGTCCTCCGCATATCCAACAGGGCTATACAGAGTTGCATGGGCATTTCCTAGGTAGCTTGAAAGCTACAGACTTTCTTCCGACACCTACAGAGGCAATGAAACCAAATGACCTTCAGCTTCTTTCTGTTTCATCCAAGAGAAAAGAGCAGCAAAGGAGACCCAGCGTGGCACTTACTCTTTGGGAGGGTTAAGGTCTTCCGGGCGAGCCTCGAAGAACCTGAAGACTTCATCGCACTGGGAAATGTGAGGAGGAAGCCTAACCAGCGCCTGCAAGGGAAAACAAGAGGCAGGAGAAGCAGTTAAAAACAAGTTAAAAGCATGACCTCAAACATCTGAATTACAGTGCAAAGGGAGGCCAAACCATCTTGACAGGGAGAAGGAAATAAACAGGGAAACAGCAGGCCTGGCTACTTACAGAGATAGGGAAGAGCATGTGTCGACTGCGAATGAATTTTTACTGAATTTAGACAGGTGATGGTACCCAGAGGAGGCTACATGGAAGCGTGCCGGCAAGGGAGCCTGCAGCTACAGTATTTTTTTGCCATGTGCAGAAGAGCAACATTTGCTCCACGTGTGTAAATCCCTGCTGCTGGGCAGGTAAGGGCTGCATGGCGGAGCCGCGCTCTGTGACCTGCGTTTCCACAGCACCTCAGAGAGCGCAGCCGGCGCTTCCGGGCCCCACTTCAATACACACACCTTCTAATAACGAAAATCTAGACTCAACACCCACTAACACAATAGATTAACGTGCTCCAGAAGGCTTTCCTCTAAGCACTGTCAACAGAAAAAGCAGAGGTAAAAAAAAATAAGAAAGACTGTGCTCCTGAGTCGCTAGGAAAGGCAGTTTGATGAACTGCCTGCAAGAAGAGGTGCGGAGGCCACGTCTTGCAGCGAGCGCCTCGCTGCAAGGGCTCAGATCCGTCTGCGTAGCCTCCCTGCGGGGCTCAGGGGCACTGACTCCAACACGCTCAGCATCACTGAGCATGACCTAGGAAGGAAAAGGAACCACCTCGCATGGAAGCGTGCCGGCAAGGGAGCCTGCAGCTGGGGAGATGAGCCAAGCATGGGAACGTGCCGAGATGTGGGATTTTGCCATTCAGGTGCCAAGGCTTGGCAGTGTGAGGAGAGGCCAAGCAGGCACCCACTGCCCACGAGGAGACAGGGAGCAGCTCTGCGTGATGGATTTGGAGATCCACTCGAGACACGAGCAGCAGGAGAGGACGAGAGGCCCGGAGGTAACCGCCTCCTGCACTGAGCTGTGCTGCAAACAGGCCACGGGAGCAGTTAAATATAGAGCAAGCTTCTTAGAGGTGCTGTAAACCTGTTTGACAAAGTGAGATTGTCTGGCTCTTTTACCAGCTGAAAGTAGGACAAACAATCTTGAAAGACGGATGAAAAACTGCACCAAGGCTAAATGGAGGTGCATTAGGGCGAGCTGGTTATACTAACCCGTGGGACATCTCATTTATTTTGGTCGGACACACACGAGGAGGCCCAGCCAAAGCACTGAGGCAGGACAGGGCAGTTTGCAAACCTCGCTGTTTTGTGTTTAACCCAGCTCTAGAAGTGGTGGAGTTTGTTTCCAAGACTGCTCCTGCATGCGGGCATGAAGGATAGCAGCAAGTCTCCCGGGGCAGATGAAAAGGTCCTGTTCTGAGGTGGCCCAAAATTCAACGTTTAGTGCTTCCAGACCTATAGTTCTGCTTTCCCTGCTTGAGGGATGTTACATAAACACAAGGAAATGTCACTTGATACCAGGAGGCTTATGGAGAATGAGGCAGTGACCTTTGGCCATTACAGAGCAGAGAATATCTTGCAATGAGGAAGCGGCATCAGATGCAGAAGCCTGGAAATGGCCTGGCAGGTCCCAGTGCCAGCAGCGTGCACAGAGGGCACTGCTGGCTCCTGCACTAATGCAGGATGAAACAGAGCAGATGGAAAACTGAAGTGCTTTATTCTGAATGAAAGATGCCCTCATCTCTGTTGCTATCCACTCAATCTGGCTATCTTACCGAAAAGGTGTGAGCTGTCTGCCCTTATCCCTGCCGTGCATAAATACACGTATCCACCTGGCAAATCAGGACTAGCCCCGGGAAGTCAGTAACTGCCGGGAATAGCAACAGTTTGGGCATGTCGAACGAGGAAGAGCAACGCGCGGCCAGCACGGACACAGCAGCGGCACAGGCAGCGCGAGCGCAGGCTGCACCCCGCGCCGGGCAGGCAGCAGCCAGGCTGCGCAGGGAGCGAGGCCGTCCCGCGGGAGCCCACGCGCCCAGACGCGGCCACGGCTCTGCTGCTCACACCCCTCGCTGCGGGCACGATGCTTAACCCCTGGCCGTCAAATTCAGCTGGGAAATGTCTTCAGTTACCCATTGACAACACTTACCTAATCTGCAGAAAGGTTACAAGTCTCGACTATTTAACATCTACAGTGAAACCTTTAAGGGCTTGATCTTCTGCAGTCAGTGGGGAAAGAGCGAGCACAGTAAATGCTACGTGTCGTTGCTAGAGGAACATGAGCACCCAAGTCACACATGTTGCTGGCGGCTCTTGGACATCAGACACCTCCTCCAAGAACTGCCACTTCCTACACACTGCAGGTGTCCAGCCTCCCTAGAAAGCAGCCTGCAGATGTCCACACTGAACTGGAGCACAGAGTGGGTTTCGATTGACAGAGCAGCACAAATTCTAGCAATTTGCCCTTTAAATTTGTGTTTCCAAACCCCTGGAAGCTTTAAAAAATCCTGCCCCATGAATCAGTGGTCCCATGCTGTGTTTTCTGCTGGGCCGTGGTGGGATAACTGAAAATTAGCACCTCCTTGGTGACTCTAGGCGTTCACAGGCAGGGAGCAGTGGGTAAAAACCCAGCAGCTGAAGTTGTCTCCACACCCATGTATCCACCCCAGGCACCACGCGGACACGGTGGCCCTGGGGCAGGACTGGCTCCTCTGCTTCTGAATCACCTCCCAGCGTGCTGCAATCTTCAGCCCAGGACACCACACTGCAATGAAATGCACCCACCATATCCTTGTCATGGCATGCCTTTACAGAAGATCAGGAATAACGTCTGGAGCCTGACAACTTTTATTCCCTTTTCGATTAAAAAACAAGCCCCTAAAAAGGATAAGAAAAGCTAAGAAAGTGCAAAAAGAGTATAAAATGTGGTAAAATCAGTCTATTGATTTTGGAGGGTGGCAAACGGCAGCAATGTTGTTTTGAAAATCCTCAGCAAACACCCAGCATCCACCCACGAGCAAGCCAAATGCTGCGCGATCCCGGACGGAACAAAACGCGCATTGAGGAGACAAGGGACACTGTGCTGTCACTCTGCAAGGGCAAAAAGCACCTTTCCAGCACTGCCAGGAAAACGGTTTCAGGGCAGAGGTAGAACAGTCTAAAGGGAAGAGTGCAGGGCCAAGGGCAGAAGGCAAAAGAAAAAGAAGAAAACAGATGGTGAAAGGATGAAAAGGAGCGGGAAGTGACATTCTTCCCAGGACTTGGAAAGCCGTGGTAAACACACGCAGCTACAAAGAACAAGCGTCCAGAATCAGCACGGAATTTGCACAGGAAAGGTGTGAGATGGAAAGGGCCAGCAGCAGAATCCTCGCACAACGCTGAGCGCTATCGCAGCCGCGTGCCGAGGCGCTCCGTGTGCCGCGGGCGCCGCTCGCACCCCTCGCGCTCCATGGGAGAGGGGCTTCCGTGGGCTATTGCAGCCCATAACGATGTCTCGCTACAGGATGGGTTCGTGGGAATCTCGGAGGATCACTGGGTGATACAAAAGGTTCTTAGCCCAGCTGTGATGCCAGGGCTTTAGCAATCAGCCCTCGTCACGGTGCGTGCAGCAACGCAGGGCACCCAGCCCACGCAGGGCTTCGCTGCTTAAGGTTACATGAACTGCAGTCATGTTAATGGAAATGCGTTACAGCTAGAAGGCTTCATAAGGCCTGTGTAAGCAGCTCTAAACCCCCGCATGTTTGTAGGTATGCACCCACAGCTGTGTTGCAATAATGCGGGTGTATTTGCAAAAAGTGGTCTCACATACATTCATACAGGGGTATATATGTGTGTGTAAGTGCATGTATATGTACGTGTAGAATGATATTCACCCCGCCAAACTTAATGTGACTAATGCTGGAGACTGGTCACACTTGTCCAGTCAACTTCTGTAGTCACTAGAGAAAGATCAGCACCTTCAGAGGGTGGTTTATCCACCCCATCACACACATTTAGTTTTGGACAGGGTGAATCACTCACTATCTCTCTCCACAGCCTGGTGAGGGAGTCCAGACATGCAATTCTTAGATCCCTGATGCTCCCCGAGGTTAATCCCAGCCCTGCACACAAACACAGGACCATAGCTGGGCCTCTGACACAAAACATAACGCACCAGAAGAGCAGGTCTTGCTCCAGGTACTGAGGGGAGCGCTGCAGATAATGAGCTCTTATTACAGCAGCTGGTCTAAATGCATCAGGATTCCAAAAAGTATGAAAAAATGACAGATTAAATTAAATAGTTTTTCCTTTAAATATTTTCATTCTTCACCAGGACTATAATTCCATTTTCATTCAGCACTACCTTAGTTGTACAATGGATATAAACACAAATGTCTGTGTATTTGCCTTGACAAGCTCAGGGATTCAAACTTGAAACTGAAGGACTGAGACACCAATGGCGGGTCATTATGTTTTGCTTTTTGAAGCGTGATCTCTCAGGCTGTGGACATCACTAATAGAAGACTGACCAGTATTTCTTGGCACTGCTGTGACTTGCTCATCATCCAATTTTTTATTTAGGTCGTGTACATTTGGGTACTTAAGCATTGCTTTAGAAAAGCCCTTAAGCACCTACTTAAAGCCACCTCCAGTTGGGACAACATAAAGACATGTGATGAATTTAAGTGAGTATTTATGACAGTGGCATTTTATGTGCTTAAGAATCTCTCTGAACTAAGATGCTTTCCTCAGTCAGGACCTAAATGCTCAGAGGTGCAAGTCTGCAAACGCTGCTCTGAGTCTTCATGGAGGGCTGAGCAAGGAGAGTGGTGGCTTTGGGAACCACTGACCTGAGAGGTCTCCTTTGAACATAGGGCAGTGCATATTGGACATGCACACACCGAACGTGTGTTTGAGACATCAAAACCTTATTAAAATGCCTCTGACAAAGCAACACTATAAAGTTGCTCTTTCTTTCCCATTGGCACAGGCTCCTGAAAAATGAAGAAAACCAGCCTCAATGAGCCCAGAAGACTGTAAATCACACTAAGCTAATTCCAAGGCTACACTTCAGAGGGAAATCATCCAGAGATACCAATTCCAGTGGGCAGCACATATTTATAGGCAAAACTCAGTCTGCTGGTAACTTGCTCAGGTTACCAACAAGGACACCCAGACCCCACAATTTTAAGTTTACAGATGAGAAAAGCTCTGGAAATCTTTCCTTGTATGCCCCAGTCCTCTGTTTTTCATTGAAGCTTCAAAACTCCTTATGGCCTGAGCAAAAGCACTGCCTGAATCATCTCCATGATGATATTTCTCTAAGCTGGTATAAAGCAGTGAAGAATCACACAGGCTTGAGGGGTCCAGAGAGCCCTGCTATGGGGTGCAGAGGGCTCACGGGTTTGATGGCTGCTACAGATAATTTTGCAGACCTCATGGTACTGCTGATTCTCCCCACAAACACTCATCAAGGGCCTTCACCCAACCCTCCCTGCTCCTGCACCTGGGGCAAGAACAAGACACCAAAACAGCAGAAGTCACACCTGCTTCAAAGTCATGCAAATCGTCACGCCTGGCCAGGGACAGGCTGCAAAAACAAAGCAACAAATGGCTGAACATTTGCATCACTCCTTTGCCAGGGCCATTTGTGCTTCCTCCTTCCAGGAGAGGTGGCTCAGTCCTCACATGGCAAAAATACTACCACGAACTTTACATCTGAGCCTGTCTCCTTCCTATATTTCCTTGCAGACTCAAGTGGATAAAGGTCTGTTGTTGCATTTATTGATTTTAATACCCTGTGGCAGATTTTTGCCATCAGCTTCACCCACATCATTCCAGCATCATTCTCTAAATATTTCCATATTGAGCATGCCATCTGCCTACCCATTCTAAGAACAAGCCCGGGACATAAGCTTTGCACTGTTCCTTTAGAGGAATGGGAATTGACCTGTCAAAATGGGGCTCTTGTTCTACAGTTCAGTGCAATTCTTCCAAAGTCAAAAAATACACTGGATGAGAGAAGAAAGGTAGAAAACAGCCGATGCTTCCAAAGTTATAGGCATGATTCTACCCTCACTCAAATCATGTTGAAACACACAGCAGTAGCTGCTACTCAAGAGGAAATAGTAATGATTAATATTATTTTATTAGCAAAAAAAATGTTCCTTTCCTACACCACAGGGGGTTTCCTTGAATTTCCAATCAGCTTTCCAAAAACTCACATTGGAGCTAAGCTAGCCACATAGGTTCCCTCTGTAAAATGAAGAAAAATTAATATTTTTGGTTTAGGCTGGTGAAATGAGCCAAATATAGTTTTGATTCACCATCTCTCTTTTCAGTAACCAGTTCACAACTTCCTAGCATGTCTGGTTAAGTTCATATTGCAATGTAAACCTTAAGTTACTGTGCTGGGTTATGAAAGTCGTATTCCCAGATACCTTCTAAGTAATCACCTTTAATGAAGTTACCAAGACATTACCAAGAGTTACCAAAGATCCCAAAATGGGATTTTTAAGCATTATGCAGCCCCAAAGATGAAGTTCTGCCCCAGCTAAAGTTCAGAAACAAAACCAGCACTGACTTCACCATAGCAAGAACCTTTCCTTCTACAAGGTGTTTCTAAATTAATGTTTTTGGAACTTTGAAGTTCACAGTTTCTAATTTTCTTCATATTTTTCAAAGTCCTGTGGACTACTCTCAGCCAGGTTTGAAAGAGCAGTAACACAGGACAATCATCCTTTGAATAAATGCAAATTGGATGAGCTAGAAATTTTCAAAAGAAAATCTTGTTTTTGCAGGATGTGCCACAGGAAGGTTGGCAGAGGTAGAAGTTGCAATTGCTCAGGTCCCTCTGTTTATATTCATATGTTTCCAACTGTGGGCTGTGGGATTTCAGAGCAACTGGGCAAGTCCTGTGCCAGGCATCAGACTGAGCAGTTACCATGTTCTCTTTAATCCCTATGATTAAGTAGAGACTTTAGTGGAAGGAGAAGAAATTGGCCCATAACTGGGTAGACAGGGCACCATTCTTGCACCTATGCTGTTTTAAGAGTGAGCACAAACACACCAACCATCCACACTGTTCAAACTAATGCCCAGGCTTTGAGTGAACACAGATATGAGATGAAAAAATAGCCTGAGGGGGCTTTATGTCCTGCCACTGGTCCCAGCACCCGGCTACCTGCAGACACAATCACAGTCATACACACCTGGACAAGATACTCCACCTGGGAAGGACTCCTTCCCATGAGGATCTGACACCCCATGCACACAGATGTGATGGGAGATGTAGGAAGATGATGCTCCTGAAGAGGACATGCAGATACAAGATGCAATGTTTACTTGAGCTTTTCAGGGACTTCTAGTCTCATGCTCCAGTGCTATTCAGCTCCAAACACTTTTGTCCAAGTGCCAAGGCAATTAAACACAAATTACAGCAAGCTACCAATGAACTAAAATGACACCAGATCAGGCATGAGAGACTTGTGAGCCGCAAATCATTGGAACTGGATACTATCCAAGAGAAGTTGCTGTATGTCTGCCCTAGTTTTGTGTTCTTTGCTGGACACCCACCACAGAATCACACACAGAATCACGGAATGGTTGAGGTTGGAAGGGACCTCTAGAGATCATCTAGTCCAACGCCCCTGCTCCAGCAGGGACACCCAGAGCACGGGGCACAGGGTGGCATCCAGGTAGGTTTGGAAGATCTCCAGAGAAGGAGACTCCACAGCCTCTCTGGGCAGCCTGTTCCAGTGCTCTGTCACGCTCACAGTAAAGAAGTTCTCTCTCACAACAGACTGCAAATAGAATTATAGCCATGGCTGTTGTTGGAGAAAGCAAAGACGAGGCTGCAGGAAACCGGGGTCTAACTTGATATGGCTGTTTTTATGATCATTAAAACAGCACTAATTATAAAGTAGATGAAGCAAATGATTGGGCTTGGGGCAGCACCCAGCCACCTCTCCGAGCTGGACAACAGCAGCAAACCCACATGCCGGCGATGCCGCCACAACGCGCTCCGCCATCAGCGTGGCCCCAGGCCGGCTCCGGCGGGGGCACGGGGCCTGCACCGCCGTCTGCCCATCCCGGGCGGTCGGAGGTCGCGGCGGCCTTCCCCCCCTCACAGTCAATGACGGCTTTGGAGATAGCGCATCTGCTCCGTGAACCCTGACATGGCGCGGCGGCGCCGGCGGCGCGGGCAGTTCCTGTCTGAAGGAAGGAGGCCCGGGATGCAGTGGGAGCGCACAGAGTTTAAAGCCAGCCCTCAGAGCCCGCTCAGGAAGACAGTGCGCTATTTGTCCCACGAAAAGCCTGATCTCATGAGATAAGGCTTCGCTCAGGGTTTCCTTGCCGGGGTGGTTCAGCTGGCACGGCTTTCAATGGAGCCGACTTATGCCCCCCGCCCCTTTCCCCTCGCCTCAGGCACTGCAGGGATCTGCTCCCAATTTTGGATGAGCAAATGTCTGACAGGAAAAGTTCTTGTGAATGTATTTTTTCCCCTCCACCTGCTCCGATGGTTTTCTGAAAACAGAAATACAGCCTCATAGGAAATAAAAGAGGAAGTCTGGGGTTTAAATTATGCTCTCGGGCTGACACACTTGATACCTCTATAAAAAACGGCTATCAGTCTTGCTTAGAAATGGCTTTTAATCTACTGTCAGAGGATTAATTATCAGCAAATCATAAATTCAAAGCTGGAAAGGAAAGATTAGGCTGCTTAACCCTCTCTTCCACACAGCAAGGCTTTTTTGTCCTGCAATGGATTTCCAGGCTCTCACTTGCCACTAGCAATACACTCAGAGGTATTCAGCCTGCCTCCAGCTCTGCATAAACCTGAATTTTCTTAAAACATTGGCTTGAGAAGATAGAAAAGATACAATTTTTGTCACCTTTCTGCCTGCTACCTCTTACATTCATCAAGACTGAAGTAAGCAGCTGGTAGAAATAAAGTCTACACATGTGAAATGCACTAACAAGGCAGACCAGATTCATGGTCTTCACCACTTTGACCAAGATTCCTGGAACCAAAGACTGGGCCCTGCTTCCACTCACACAGCTAGTCCCAATGTTTGGGAAGTACCATCCTCTTCTGAGGGTCTTCCTCCCTCGTTTGGTTTAATGAAGATCCTTCCTGTAATGGACTCTTACCCGGCAGTACTCGTCAATGGGCTTCAGCCTCTTCACTGCCACATCCCGAACATGGCTCCTCCGGAACAGGATCTTGCCTGAGGAGAGAAAATACAGAAACGGAGGTTTAGGAGCACAGCACAACAGCACTGTACGAGAAGCAGACGCCGGCGGTCAATGCCCTGGACCTGCGTCCGGGGCACGGAGGTTCATCCCCAGCCCAGCTCCTGCCCTCTCCTTCCCTCATCATCGTGGGTGCTCCCACCCAGGCCCCGGGCGAGGCTGCAGCCAGCGCCTGAGGAAATACAGGGCAGCTGGAGACAGAGCCCTTGTCCATCTACAGAAGGAAACCACACAATAGAAGAAAAATAAACAAACTAGACACATCCAGACGCGTCTCTAGAATCACAGTCCTGACAGGAGATACAATTTGGGGCTTGTTTTTTTTTTTTTTTTTTTAAGTGAAAAATAATAACCTCAATGTCCTTAGTAGATGACATTTCTGCAAGCTGGGTAAGATTAAATGAGTAGCTGGGTTTTGTGTTAAACTGATTATAACAAACTTTATCAAAATAATCTAGGAGCTGAGTTTCCCCACAGACAAGGATGTCATGGAGTTGGTATTTTTCAGGCTTGAAGGGATTACATCTTCATATCCTTTTTTGGTGGTTTTCTTTCCTTTTTCTTTGTGCTCTATTTCTTTTAATGTATTGAGACAATAAATTACATGTTTTCCTTGTGGTGGCAGATGAAGACAGTATCTGCCAGCGTTATTTAATCCATGAAATGTCTATGTAAAAAGCACACTGACATATATATCAACCTCCACTCCAAACATGGTCTGACAAAGTGCAAATGAAATACTCATCCATAGATCATGGGATAAAAATACAGACAAGGAAATGAAGTCAGATCTGGAATCTGAATACGTGGCTTTGATTTTGCCAGATTTACAGAAGCTGAGACGTTAATGAAACCATATCCTTTAATAGCCCAGTAGGAAAGGAGAGGGCTAAGCTTAGCCTGCTAAGCCTCACAGGCTAGGTCTCTTTGGTTGCCTTTTCCTTCCATAGCTGCTCATCTATTAGGTTTTAAAACCTTATGCTTCAGACTAAGGGAACTGGTTTATTGCAGTCGTCAAATGTGGAAGCAAAACTGGTCATTTCAGTTTGTCCTGCCAGGTAAATTCATCATTTCATAGTGACGATAAATATATCTATCTGGGTCCAGGCAGCTATCTCATTACAAAGCTGGTGCTGGGCCATCCCTGGAGGGTGCGATGCCATGCGGTAACAGAACACAGAGGACACTGGAGATCTCCAGTTGAGGTCCAAGATGTTCATCTGTCCTAACTGATTCGGACAAAGGAGAAGGATTTGGGACTTCCATATCCCTGGACTGACTGACTTTGGACACATCGAAAGCTTGTTGTTCTCCTGCTTTCCCACTCAGTAAATGAAGAAAACTACCTGTCCTTACAAAACATTTCTTACTACTTCTGAAGGCTTCTAGAATCACACTGCAGTAAGCCTAAAACTTGTTCAAGTTGCAAAGAACAAGCAATATGTTGGAAATATTCTCACTTTCTGTCTTTCTTGTTTTCAGTCCAAACCATGAGTTGAAAGTCTATCTGGTAACCATATAAAAACATAAAGGAACCAAAGACTTAAACACATGAAAGATCTCCTGTAAATGTAACTCAGCTTTCCTAAAAAGACAGTTTACAGGGAGGCCCAGTCTTCAAAGTAACATAATAAATGAAAGACTCAAACATAAGAAACAAGATAAATATAATAAAGAACGTTATATTAAACACAGAGTACAGAAAAGACCCCAGGATATGATGAGTCTTAATTCAGTCCTTAAATGGAGATGGAAAATATCAGGATGACTGTGGTGTTAGGATGAAGCAAAGCCCAGAAGGTGCTCCCATTTTTATGCCCTCAGAGAAAGGAAGGTTTTCATTCTGCTGAGACCACTAACGGAAAATACTGATACTAGAATACTGAAGCTAGAAAGGGCTACATCAGGGTTACAGGATAGATCTGTAGTTGTCCAGCATAGTACAGCATTAAGACCTGTGTTGTGCAGAGGGCTGAGTACAGACGACAAGCATGAAGTAGCAGTTGCCAAGGGAAAAAACAGGCAGAAGAATAAAGATATTCAGAAAACACGGCCAGTTCTTGAGGGGGAGCACAGCAGAGAGGATGAGAAGATGGAGCATAACTTTGCCAAGAACAGTGATTCTTGGGCAGAGAAGCCTCGTTTATGGGGATACAGAAGCAACTCTAAGGAGGCACAACCTCCCAAATGCTCAGCTGCTTCTCTTTTCTGGGAAGATGAATGTGCCAAAGTTGGCTGAACGCATCATGACTGCACAGCAGGAACCACCGCCTCCAGCAGAAGTTACTACTGCTTTCTCCAGCTCTTCCTTTTCTACTACTCTTCTTCAGAAATCAGGGTAGATCCTCGGGCGCTGGAACAGGAAGGCAACGGTGAGCTGTGCACTTCTTCATGGTCCCCAAGTGGTACTGGTCCTTTTCTCGATGGTACACGCTAATAGGAAGGCTTGACTAGCAAGACAGTTAGGGTTATTCTGTTATTGCCATGCAGAAATAAACAGCAGAGAAACAGCTGAGTAGGGGGGCACACAAAAACTATTGAGAAAACCTCAGGAGGCCAGAGGAAGGGAGCGTTTCATGAAGCACTAATGTGAGATGGGGAAGTCCTAGGGTGGCTACTAAATGAGAACAGCTTGGGCAATTTTCTGGGAAGGGTGGTGTTCTGGTTTGTGTGCAGCTTGGCCTGTCCACTTGGTACACACATCACTAGGGAAAGAACCAGCTTCTGCATGAATACATACAATACTGCTTCCTCTCCGAGTGACAAACTGAATTTTACTGCAGCTTTTTAAAACCTCCCTAGGCACTAAGCCCCATTTCACACAAGGCTGAGCAGCTTGCTAACCATGCTGCAACCCAGCTAGGCAGTGAATGGAAAGTCTGTCTCGGTCTCGGATGGGAAGCGATAGGCCATGGGGGACTGCACTGCATTTTGCAAGTATTATTCACAGATGTGCCAGGCTTGGACAGGGCCAAGGGAGATTTGTGTTAAGAAGGACAACTTGGACTGGAGCAGTGGGGAAAGAGAAACGGTGGGAAGACACAGGGCTCCAGCCCTGCTGCTAATGCAATATGACAATATTTATTTTTATCCTTTTTTGCTTTAAAGAAAATATTATTACTAGGAAATTAATGTGGATAAGAGGGAAAGTATCAGGTTTAGCATTGTAGGGGACATTTCAAGTCATCCCTTCATCTCTCTTTGTTAATACAGATACAGTCTTTAATTCCACGGCCCCACACCTCTTCTTCCACAGGATCTCAGCCTCCTCCTGCATACAGACTGTATGCACAGAGTGGGAAGAATTAAACTGTCTGGGGCATTGTGTATCTGGCATCTGGAGATTCTGCAAGGTTAAGGGTGCTCTCTGAATATCTCTTCATTCCTGCATAACCTTGTAGTCAGTGTAGCACAGACTTCAAAAGGCACTGTGTACCCCAAGAACAAACAGGTTAAAAAACACCCCAGAACTCTGGACCAGGCATCAGCCTATATCTCTGTGTTCCTATTGGCAATATTACAGTTCTTAACACAGTCAACAGTGCCTGTAGAGAAGAGAGATGAGCAGGATGCAGGAGCACATGCATGCACAGCAGCACACGGGAAGGGTCCATCCTGCAACGCTCTGCAATGGTGCTGGACCTGGATCCGCAGAAGAAGCCCAGCTCCACTGGCCAGTGACACTGGAGGCAGGGGACTGCAGGGCATCACAAGGCAGAGAAGTGCTAGAAGTCCCCAAACGGTGCCTAGCAGGAGAGACCAGGGTTTCTTTTTCAAGGAAGGGGGAAACGTAATCTATGCTCTTGCTATCGTGGTGGATCTGACTGACACAGCAACTGCTGCTCTAAATGGGTGATTCATAAGCTCTAAGACAACCTTTAATAAAACGTATCTCCTAATTGCATCTTTCATTGCAAAGGAGAAGCCCTGTGTATCCAGACCTAGAGACCTCCTCGAGGTCTTCCCTTCCACCACTGTGGCAGCCCCTCGACTGCCGACTGCCAGAATTGCTGCTCTTGGGAGCAGAGCTGCTGACTGGGAGCTTCAACACTCGAACTCAGGCAGCGTCACAGCAAGAACTAGAGGGAGGCAGGGAAACTGCTGCTTAGCTCCTTTCCAAATCTATCAGAGAATAGAACCATGAATCCATGTCTTTCTCTTGCTCTGCTTACTGAGCTTTTCCATTCAACGAAGGTCTCGCTGATGGATTGATCTAAGGACACCAGTTGTTTCGTGCAAGAAGCTTCTCTCCCTGGGAGGCTAGGAAAAGCCCACACCCAATGTAAAAGGAACAGTGAAGAAATCTGTATTACCTTTCATCTTCTACCTCAAGTACAGTCACCACGCTTCAGAGGGCAGTAAGTGAAGCAAACCACATGAAAAATGTTCAACGGCAGACAGCCTGAATACTTATGGGCATGTAGTGTCTCATCTGATTTATGATTAAAAAGACATGTGTTGCCTCCAACTTTAGTAGCTACAGCTGTGGAGACTCTGTCCATCAGCTGTCTCTGAAAAAGAATGGGAGTATTTGCTGCTGTCTTTATGCGTTATCTTGCTGTTGGTTCTCTCCTCCTTTTTCACCTGAGGAGCTGGGAGATAACAGATCTCTGCATATGTTACCAAGAAATAAGTTCAGCCTAAGATCAGCTTCTCAGAGGCAGAGTTTGCTTAAGAGATGAGGTCAGACTCTTTCTGCAGATACACTGGACTTGCATCAGTGGAAAAGAGAAAAGAATTTAGACCTAGCACAGTTACAGCTTCTCCTTTGGGGCTAAGCAGCTTCCTCCAGTGTAAATAACACCATTTTGTGGCTGAAGTATTTTTATCAAGGCTTCCATTTCTTACACAAAGCTGTTCTTATTTTTATGCACTGAAGAAGCACAAAGGTTCTATCAAATATGACACAAATTTCTTTCAACCCATTTAAGCTGTGACATTCCCCCAAGGGTTCTGCAAGAAAAGCTCAGGCACCTGTCATACACTATAAATCCCAAAGATAACATTCAAATATGTACTGCCACCTCATAATGTAAAATATAAAACCCAAAGGCTCAGTGATATGGAATAGAAAAATAATTTTATGTTTCTCATAGAAATATATGTGATTGTCAACTCGATGGCAATCTAACCATGGCTAAAAAAGATGTGTGGTCCATATATGATAACATCTCACTTCTACACAGGAATCCCAGTTTCCATGGATTGTTCCATCCATGATTTCCTGGAGCCAGAACACCACTGTTAGGGTCCTAGCATTGACAACGTTTGCTCCTGACAAAGAAAGGGGAGGGAAATGATTCATATTGTTTCCACCGGTAGGAGAGGGAAGGCCTTTTTCATAAGTAGAAACTCGTGACAGAGTCAGGACTGTTGGCTGAACTTGGCTGCCAAAGAGCCTCAGTTGATAAAGGCCTTTGCTAATCAGCAGGTATTACTATGGTAGGTGACAAGAGGTGATGGAGACAGATGAGGCGGCCAGGAAAGCAGGCACAAGCAATAACAATATCACCCCGAGATACGGTATGTGTGTGTGGAGGGGTCCTTCTGCACTTGGATCCTGTTTCTAAAATGCAGAAGCTGGAATGCCAAAGAAAATCACTGGAAAGCATGAGAAATGGCATGGTTTGATTACAGAAGAACACCGCCAGGAAGGGAAATCTTCCTCCACTGGAAGTGATACAGTAGAATATGCCCCAGTGTGACTAATTACAAGTGGAAACCAAAGACAGGCGAAGGGCAAGGCTGAATTCCCACCTCTGAAACTGGCTGCTTTCTGCTGTATCTGTGGGGTCGGCAACTTAACCTCCCGTGAAACTGGATCAGCTCTAGAATGGCTCAGATACTACAGACTCTGTGAATTCAAGCTCCAGGCACAGCTGGAAGAGGAGAAAGGCCATGAACACTGATGCTGAAATTGAGGAGTGACAGATGGGGACCACAGGGTGCAAGTCTCAAGCTAACAGCTTTGCTACTGTTTGTACAGTGTTTTGCATAAGCCACGGGCTAGTTCACACTGCGCTGTGTCCCGCTGGTGTCATCCAAACAACCCTGCAATCTCCTCCTCAGCTGCCCTGGCTGCAGCTCTCCCATCTCTCCAAAGCAAGGCAGGAGCCACAGCACAGGCACACTGTGCACCGCTCAGTCAGGGAAGGGCAGGTAAAAGTGCCACAAAATGATCCCCGTTTTCTCACTGTGGGACTGCTCTCCATATTTTAGTCCGTTCACACCACCCAACCCGAAGAGACCCACCACTGCTTAAATGAACTTTAAGGCCACAGCACTACATAGTAAAGCGTCTGCCCCACAGCAGCAGCCCTCAGCCTAAGCACAAGCTCCCTCGGTCCCCTAAAAGTAAACTTTCAAGTCTGTGAGAGGTTGTGAAGTATCGGAGTGTGGATTCACTTCAACAAAGTGTTCAACAGTGTGAACAAAGTCTTCAGCTTCAGTAGTGAAACTAGTGTCTTCTCAAAACACTCAACTCCTCCAAGGTGGGAAGTGAACTCATTTGTAATTGCTAGTTGCAAGGGCTACATTAGCCTGTGAGTATCTAACTGCTTTTAATTGCTAAAAGCAGTCAGTTTGCCAGAGAGGGAGAGAAGGAATGGTGTTTGTACAGCAAACACAGGCGACTGGCACTCCCTCACCTGGAGGGACAGACCGCATGATAATTCGGAGTCTCATGCAGACTGGGGAGCCAAAGGAGGGTCACATTCTCAGCCCTGCCTTAGGAAACTGCTCTGTTTCCTCACTCAGAGGATTCAGGAATGCCCCCCTTTTTGCATAGTCATTTGCTACGTAGGGAGCAAAAGTTGCAGAAAAACAGGAAAGGCTATGCAGATCCGAGCCATCCGCCTTCCCTCTGCACACCTCGCCCCTAAGGTAAGTATCTGAGCACTTACACATCCACCGCCGTCTCAGTTGCATTGGACACCCTCCAAAATGATCCTTTTCCAAACTTCCAATAAGGAAACATAGGGCTTAAACAACCATCAAAATCAGGTACTAAAGTGACCACAGAAATGCCAACAACTACATCTCATCATTCATGCCAAAACACCTGGTTGATCTCCCATATCAAGTGATACCAGTGTCCTGTTTTTGTCTGCACAGTCTGTGACTGGCAGACAGTAGGAGTCCACAGGCAGCCTGCAGTACTGCATTCAACAGTTACTTTCCCTTCCTGGCCAGCACAGGATTGATGTGGACCACTGCGTTTGACCCAACAAATCAGGGAACTACCAGGCCTTGTTTGTATTACACAGCACATTTGCTGTTGGACATGCTAGGATCACCTGAGATACTCCAGCTCCTCCCCTTCCAGCAGTGGAAAAACACAAGTCTCTCACATGCTTTTGCACCAAATTTTTGATCAACAAACCCTAAACCATGCCTGGGATGCTACACAAATTGAACTGTCCTTTTGCCATTTCCAAAAACACACCAACTCCCACCTTGCCCACTGACATCCGTAGAAATCAAGGAGTCTTTCTACTGACAGTGGTGGCACAGACTGCAAGAGAAAGCCCATATGGTACCTGCTCAGTCTTTTAAGCACGGGCCTTAATGAGCAGAGCCTATTAAAACATCTCCACTATCTCGCTGTTTCTTCTGAGACTTGTCATGAATGCATTAGTGTGACACTAAGCCAGGGACACTCGCCCACAGACGCTGGGTCAGCGCCAGCCTCACTGGCAGGAGGGCCCTGAGCTAAATCCATGGGGGTCCAGGACCTTGCAGCAAGGTCCTCCTGGAGGGAGGAGAATTTGCATCACAGCCCTGCCAAACTACACTGGAAAAGCATCATAAGGTCCTAGCCACATCCTCTGGCGTGACTGGCAATAACCACTTGGGAGACTCCACCCTTAAGCTGGTTAAGAACCGGAGCTGTGAATAAAATAATATTTGCACTCACACCATGTAGATCAAAGTCCTTTATTATTGTTAGGAGGTAGGTCTTGCAATAACTCAGTGCTAAGACATACGCTCTCATAGGAACACTGCAAGTAGAAATTGAAGGGTAGGAAAGTGAAGATGACTTCATATGATCACAAAATGAGCACACGCTAATGACAGCAATAGAGCCAGTCCCTAGAATGCTCTGCTTATCGCATGTATAAAGAACCATTATCATTTGCATTGGCATTCAGAGCCAGAAAATCCTTCTATTTAAGCATTTATTCTAATCACAGACAAATCCTCAATTTGTGTCATAAATGAGGCAGAAATCTCTTCTGTGGAGGACCTCAATTAACTCAATTGCCAGGTACATAAGCTACAAGAGGTGAAATTCAGCAGTGAGATCAGTGAGGACACTGCTCCTCAGAGTAGTTGTGGTATTTGGAAGGCACCAATTAACACAGAAATTAAACAAACAAATAACTCGGCAGCAAACACAACTAGGTGTCTGTGCTTGTCAGAGCCTGGAAATCAACAGCGAGGGTTTCAGAGAGTAGTATTCAGAAATGAACTCCCCTGTGCTCTGCAAAACAGAGCTGCGTTATTTCTTTCTAAAGGGAAGTGTTCTCCCAGAGTCCTCCAAGCAGTCCTCCCTGACTAGGTTTAAGCTGAGTTTTTGACAGGCTAAGACAGATATGGAAGCAAACTGCTGGACTACAACTGACTGAAGTTGGCTGGAAGCTCATCTGGAGACCGAGGCAGCATTTCCAGCCCAAAGGACCATTCTTTGGTTCCAAACAGATCTCTTTAATACAAGTCTTACTCTTTTGTGTCATTAAGAGGAACCTCTTCTAGAGATTTCTTCCCTGCCCACTCTGATCCCTGACAAAGCTGCTGTTGACTTCACAGGTGCAAGAGTGAGTGTCTTAAGGCAGGGAGAGCTGATTTCTGTGATGCAGGGAAGAAGAGAGAAGGGCCCTTCTCTTTCCGGCAGACACTCAGGCTCTGACCAAGGCGCTCACGCTGAGGCCGCACCAGGCCGACTCCTGAGGCCGACCTGCAGCCCTTCCCCCTGCGTGCCCCGCGCTCACCCCGCCATAGCCCAGCTGGCACATGCAGCCTGGCCGCATCTCCAGGGGCCGGACAAAGCAGCTTTTCAGGTCAGGTCGGTGGTCTGAGCCACCCAGCAACACCTCTTCTTTAACTTTTGACCACAGGACCATGAAGCCTCACACACTACCCCTTCCCAGCTGGAGGACACATGGATAAATTGCTCATTTTGGCTAGTGTGAGGGTACTGTTAGATGGCGGACCTGGAGATGCACAGCAGCAAATACGAGAGTCTCAGGCCGTTCTGCCCTTCATGGCCAGCGAAGCCCACTCAAAATGCTCCACAGCAGCAGAGTGTTCACACAGGCAGTCACCTCCAACCAGCTGAGGCACAGTCACTTCATCATCTGCTAGTGCATAACATCATGGTGAGGGAAACAATCTCATAAATATTTATCAGCTAATCAACCTGCTTTACTCCCAGCTCTTCCATATGTGAGTACTTCCGCCATTTCCAACTCAGACCTTCTAATTCAAATTATACTCACGTAGGACTTGGCACCAGCGGTGCCTGCTGACAATGTGTGACAGCTGAGGTTCAGTCCCCATGAAAATTCAGGCTATTCGCCTTGATTCCTGCACATGCAAGTATATGCACTGCAAAAGGGTGTACAAACACCGCAGGGCAACAGAGCTTCTGTCCTAGAGCTCAGCAAGCGCTGGGTACCCTGCTCTTGTCTGCTTCAGTGTCTCACAGGTCTCCAGAGAAGTAAGAGACCTCTCTCCTTGGAGGATGGATCCCAGGACAACACACTGGAACCTCTGCTCAGAAGGCAGAATGAACACTGTTCTCTAGGTAAGAAACATTTTTGAAGGGTTGCCCTGAGTAGAAGACTCAGCCATCCCCTCCTCACATCACACATGTTTTAGAGAGGACTGAAGTTTGCCTCCCTTGCCAGAGCGACCTTCCCCTGTGATTAGCAAAGGGCCCATGTCAGAGCAAAGGAAAAACAGCACTGTCAGACACCAACAGCTTTCCCCGCTGCAAGCTGCCGAATAAAAAGCCTCTTTCAGGGATTAATGTTCTAACCAATTACTCACCCTCCAAAAGGAAAAGTGCCTTCAGCAAAGGTGACAGCAGGGCCTATGCACTCTTCGTCTTCCTTTCATGGTTAATATGTCCTTTTTATTTCCCAGTAAGAAGTCAAAAAAAAAAGGAAACTGGAAACAAATGGTTTGCTATTTTTTATTTTTAATAAGGATCACTGGGCCAGCAGCATAAAGACATCAAAATAACCCCAACTTTATTACTAAATTAAAGAAAAAACATTAAAACGAATAGGCACAGAAATCTGAATTAGGAATGTGAGCTGATAATTACCCTTTTGGGCTGTGATTAATTGCATTTGAAGCCACCGAGACACTAAGCTGCCAAACGGGACCGACTGCTAACAAAATACACACAGCCAAATAAACTGGTCTTTCTCTCTCAGTGCCACCACACAGGAATGGCAGCTCCCCAAATGCTGTTTGCCTTTGTGTCCTGGTGTGCAATGCTATGCAGGTCTGGCCAGAGTTATAAAGTCCCACTATCAGGCTCCTCATACAACCCCTCTGGGGTGGTCCAGCCTGCAGATTTGTGGTCTCCAAGTACAAGCCTAAGAATGGACAGATACCGCCTCCGTTTCCAGATGGAGAATTATCATCCCTGTCCTCAGCATCTTAGTGCAGGAAAGCAGTGTCACTGCTCGTTATAACACAGTGACAAGGGACAGAAGCTTTGGTCCACTTTATTGCAGGACTGTTTCCTTTGTTTGGGCCAAAGATCTCTGCAGCCCAGGATGTGGTCTGAAAAAATGGGCAATAAAAGATGGGGAAGAAATTCAAGGAGAGTACAGATGCAGTGGGAGCCTTCTTCTGATACACACTCCTCATTCCTGCACATCAGTGGTTAGTTTTTCTGAGCTAAGAAATCATGGTTAATAACTACTTTGGGCTCCATCCTACAAAAAAATGCTCTAGTACATTTTTGAAACCACAAGGATAGAGGTCCCCATAGAGTCTTCTGGCAATGAATTTTGTAACTTAATCACATTGCATGTGATCACATACTTCCTTTTGTTCACTTAAAGCTTGTTTTCCAAATTTCACAGGCTGCACCTGCTTTTGTATGCTAAGAAATGGTAAAATATCACGGCCTAGTCACCTTCTCAAATTCTTCATGGTTTCACAAACTTCTATGATATCCCACCCATTACCTCTGTTTCAGACTGAAGACTTTTAGACTATTTATTCCTATCATAGAGAAGCCAATTCACCCCTATAATCACCTCTGTTATCCTTCTCAGCACTTTATGGGCTTTTGAGATGCAATGAGCAGAAGTGCACACTGTAATCCAGACAGGAGGACTGTGGATTTATGCAGCTGAAGCTCTGTGTTTTACTCTTCCTTCTTTGCCTAATTCTTTTTAACACATTTGGCTTTCTGGTTGCTTTCTGGATGGAACCATCCACAAGACAACTGACATCTTCACTGATTCCAACAGTCTTCCTTCCCCCCTCCAATAAGCATTGCTTTGCACTTAAATATATTGAATTGCTTTTTTTACCACAAAGTATCACGAGCTCCAGCTGCAAGTATGATCAGTTAAGTGAGTTATACAACTAATGTACCCTATGCTGAACAGCACGGATCCCACAACAGATCCTTTAGGAGTCCCTGCTAGTAAAACTCCATGTCTTTTTTGGATATCAAGTTCTTTACTCGTCATGCCCAGAGGATGTATCATTTTAACCCACATGCTCGTTTGCACTCGCTGGCTTTCAATCACCTATTTTAAAAACTTCCCTGTAATACTTTCAATTTGAAATATCAAAACCCAAGAATTACTTTAATGTCCACAAATGTCAAAGCACCCATCCTTAAATGGAGGCTCCTATCTAGCAGAAAACAAGCTTAAGGCCTATGTCAGTCATACATCAAATAAAATAAAGGCTGTTAATATAATTATCTTCTTATTGCTATTTTGGGAGGCATAGTGGGTTTCGATGGAGCTTGCAGTAATAGGATCTCTTATGCCATAATTTACAAGCACGTCTGTCTTGAACAATTTTCCACATGGGAAATTAATCACATTCTGCCTAATGGGAGGAAAAATATCCCTTTGCAGTTTGAATTGGATTTGCCATGGTCAATTGGCCATGGGATTCTTCTTTATCCCTTGTCACAATCTGAGGTGTAGTGTTGCCATCCCAATTCATCCTGTTAGACCCCAAGAGGGAGATGCTTCCCTGGCTGGGGATTTCACTGCTTTTATGCAATGCCCACCTGCGCACAATGGAAACAGTGGCATGTGCCAGCAGGGCACAGCACCAAAATCACACTGTCTGACGGGCTCTGTACCTGCTTATCTCGGAACCCACCTCCAGGAGATTTCAGTCACAGCTTTCGCATACACTAAGTGTCCTTTGGCATCATTTTTGCAAAGGGGAAATGCCTCTCGGGCGCGGGCAGCACCATCTCCCCCTGCCAGAGGCATCATCAAGGGAAGATTAACCGCTGTGAGACACCTACCTGCAGCTGTGCAGCTCAAAGCACACGCGTATAAAATAGGGCAGGTTTTATTCTTGCAGGCAGACTCCTATAAGAGGGCACAAGCAGTTGAACATGAGGCCCCTCGTGCACCAGGCTAATGCCCACTCTGGGCGCTGGCTGTCCCTGGTATCTCCACAGGGACTCAAAACTCACAGGGACCAGAGCCTAGGGGCTCTCCTCCCCTAAGCTTTCTCAGTGAGATCTTTTGCAAAGTTTCAGCTCAGCTTCCGGATTTCAATCCTTTCTTCTCTCCCCATCAAATATTCAGGGTTTAGAGCAAAGGTTTTGGTGCCAATGCTCCTCTATGTATCTCAGAGAAACACCTCCGCTTCAGAAATCCTGATTCTGTGTTCTCAGTTCCAGTGGCAAAGGGGCAAGAAAAGCGACTCAGAAGGGGTGAGGGAAAATAAGCTGGAAAGCTAACTGTTCATCTGGCACCAGGGATAAAGAAGGTGTTTCCAGGTAGCAGGAAAGGCAACAAAAAGAAAAAGATCAGTGTCTCCGGGATCCTTTAACTTTACCATGAGAGGCAGAACACAAACTACTCAATGTTTCTTTAAGGTTGGAAGACTTAACGAACACAGGACTGTTTAAAGTAAAAAGGAGCAATCGTATGACTGGAAACTATGAGTACCCCTAGCTAGGCACCCAGAGGAACTGAGTAACGTTCATTAGTCAGGGACTTTATTGGTACTCGGGACTTTTGACTGCTGAGCAGGATTTAGACTGAAAAGATATTCTGGGGCATGCTACTCTATTTATGTTTGAATGGAATTCAGCTTCAGCCCACGTAACATTTTTCTATGCTGATTTGAGCAGAAAAAGCCCTTGCGCTTTCCTCGGGTGGGATGAGAGAGGGTCCCTTCTGGAGGTCAACGCAGGGAAGGGAGAGGGGAAATGTCACTTCATAACCAGGGGGGTGAGGGCAGGGAGAGCTGGGGCAAAGGAGCTGGGCCTGCTGCAAGGAACCTTCTTGCTCACTTCATCTGGAAGATATTTCCCAAAATAGTTACTGCCAGAGCAGAACCCCCCGTCCCAGACACTCCACAAACACAGTCAGTGGCATTGATCTGTGCCCTGCACACATCCTCAGACTGCACAGCGAAAATGCCCGCTCCCATGCGACTCCTGAACAAGATAGTGCATAAAACAGGCTCCAGAGGTGCCAAGCATTTGAATTAACACGCAGCACCTATAAAAAACGACAAAAAGCAAGCCATATATTGAAACTACCAGATTGCAAGCAACATAAAACACAATTCCAAGGACCCTCCAGCAACTCCGAGGTGCTGCATTGGGTGTAGACATGTTGGGCAATTTCAGCCCTTGATCTGGGGTGCAGAGTGAACGGGGCCAGGAGAGAAGGGCAGATGGATAAAACACTGTAATGTTACCTCCACATTACACTAATCCATCTAGTTGCAAGTGGATTTGAAAGACTGGGATTTTTCCTTGCAGAAAGTCATAGGGATGAGAAGAGAAGGAGGAGAAAATATTTTTTGAAAAAGTGCTTCTTGTAATTGCTACAATGACTGCTCTGTGACAGGAGACCTCCTGAATGCAATATTCATAAACATACACTTCAAAGAGCACATTCAACTGAGGGACTGGTGTTGTGGTGACTAGAATTATACCAGTGCCACTTATAAATCACAGACAGAAATCATAGGGTTTGGATTAAACCCCTAGAGCAGTTTAGGAGAACACTAGATTTTGAGAAGTTTCTGCCACTGGGTGGGTTAAAATGCTTCTTTTTTTGAGGTCAGGATCTCACAACCACAAACTATCAACACTTCATGTCCAGTTCCACATGCTCTGAATTACTCTTGATCCTTGAATATTATCACAGCATGGATCTGAACAACCAAATCACAGAAGAAGAGAACTGAAAGGGAGATCAAGAGAGCAGCAAAGTCACTACTCTGACTCAAGGCACAATCAACTCCATCTAAGTCATTCCTGACAGATGTTTGTTTAACCTGTTATGATAGATCTCACCTCCCTTGGCAGTCCAAATCTAACACTACCTCTCTCACGCACCACAACAAGCGGGAAGGATGCACGTTCAGTACATTCGGGATGAGCAGAAGAGTCCACGCCTGATTCATGACTGTTTCTCCTGTCCACCTGGCCTAAGTCCGTGGTTTCACTGGATGCATATAAACACACAGCTGAACAAAGAACCAGTTCCAGTGGCCTTGGTCTCCAAGGTGAACCTAATGGGATGAGTATGGGACAAGGTGATGAGTAGATCAATGGGAGAACAAAGGATCATGAGCAAGGAGATGGAGTTAACACTCTTAAACATTGCTACAGATCCTGTCCAGATTGTAGTAGAATTGACAGGATTCCACTCACTCGCTGACGCTGGATCAAGCGTTAATTTACACATACAAATTCAGCATGTAAAAATTATATACTTTCCAGCATATTCTTCCTATCTTCCCTTCTCTTAAAGGAAAGCCATATGAATCTAGAGCAGATCCTTAAACCACTCTGAGTTGATACTCAAGTATCTTTAAGTACCTTGTTGTGCATGTTATTTACCAGGAGCAAGTACCAAATTAGCCTTGTTCACTCACAAATTAGTCCTTTTTTGTCAGCGGTTCACCAAGTTTTTTGATTTTTCTTCAGGTGACATTTCAACTGGTAATTTATTAATCTATGGTCATGTGCCAAGAGGCAAGACAGGTACATTTCAGACTTTGTGCTGGAGATTATTATATCCATTACTTGAAAAGAGAAGAATGAAATGACCTTTTCAAAAACATCCACCATACAACAAAATCTAATTTATTTCTGTTATTTCTGAAGACATACAGAACATTTCGTATTTAATCACAAGCAGATCAGTCCATGCCGTTAACTCTTCAGACAGCTACACTGCCTGCAAGTGATTCGACAGGGTCACTTCTGAGTCAACTCAACAGGGCAGATTGCTTTAGATCATTTTATAACCCCCAGGATATCTACATTAGTAACAAAACCACAAGAAAAAAAAAAACCCTAGAGGAACCAGAGGCTTCATAAATGATAAACAGAAAAAAAATTCTTTCTTGGCCCTTTCCAGGCGTCCAGGGAAGGAAGCAGACGTTTCCAACCGACAGCGACGCTAATGAGCGCGGAGCCCGGCCGCAGCAGAGCTGGGAATCAAAAGCACCGGGGCTGACATCAGTGGCGACGTCTCCCCGCTCCAGGTGAGAACACGGCTCGGGGCGGCCGCAGCGAGATCGGAAACACGTGCAGCGCCGGGGCGTCCCTGGGGACACGGGACAGGGCTGCAGGGGGACACAGCCCTGCTACAGGAGAGGGAAGGAAGGAGTGGAGCTGGAGGGGCAGCCCCTTGAGCCCATCGTGGCACGGAGATGGAGCTGAAGGAGATGAAGGAAGGGTGACAGGCACCCGCACGGGCTGCCCACCTGCACCCCAAGTCCCCATGGACAGCTCAGGGACTGGCAAAGCCCAGGGAACGTCCCTGTGCAAGAAAGGAGCAAAATGCAGGACAGCAGGAGCAAAACATAAAAGCCAGCACTGGGGAAGAGGATCATCCCCCTCCGCAAGGGCCCGCCAGTAAATAGAGGCCTTCCAGCAGTGTCCTGATGAGCCCAGGCACAGGGTAATCCCTTTCCTCCCATTGTACTAGAAGAGCGAACCGGCTCAAAACTGAAGCCACGTTTCCGAGCACACACACACACATATAGAGCCCTGCAACACACGGGCGCTGTAGAAAACAGGAGCTGAGGTCAGAAGATACTTGGGCACTTCTGAAAATTTCCTGCTGGAGCCTTGTACTCCATGAAATGATCCTGAGGAAACAGCAAGAGCCGGCTGCTTCCCAGGCCAGAGCAGGAGCCGCTGTGGGGACACTGTGCTTGCCCACCCGGAATACTCCTTGCCTTGGGAAGGGGCCTCTCACCGGCTCCCCAGCACTCACGCTGCAGCCAAGCCCCATCTGTGACCCCGTGTCCCAGTGGGAGGTTCCTACCCCTTGTTCCTCCCAGCCTAGCAAAGGGGCTGTGTTTTAGGAGAGCCGGAGAGCATCGCTACGAAGCGGGACAAAAAGTGAGCAAGAGAGAGCAAAGTGTCTGCACGAGTGATGCTGGGCTCTGCCAGGCACCAGAGCTCCCCTCAGGCCCTTGCCAACTGCCTCAGCCCTCTGATCCTCAAAATTATACCCCTCTTTTCCTTGCCCCCTAAGGAAGATGCAGCTAAATCCCTTCTCTTAGCTACACTATTGCACACAGCAGCAAAGGGCAGATTTTTCTTGTGCAGAGGAATCAATTCACCATAATGTCGTAATTTAACTCCTCAGTGATTAAAAAGCCTAAGCTCAAACTTACACTTGCAAATATTTACTCAGAAGGGAGGAAAACTAACAAAAACACTCCTCGCAATCACCAGAACCACCCCTGCGAAAAGCCCAATTCCCTATATTGCTTTAATTAAAAGCGGATGAATAGCAGTCTCCTACCCTAGAAACTTGTGAGGGAAATAAAGTCAATGTATAGGCTTATGAAAATAAAAGAGCAGGAGGGAAACAAACACAAAAGTCCTGCCAACTTGAGGGCTTCCCAGGGGATTATAACGCCTGCACTCTCTTTTCCAGGAGCGCTGGGGCAGCGTGGACGAAGGCAGCGCAGGTGCTGACCCGCGCTGGGCAGCCGTGCCCAGAAAGCTCCGTGCGGATGGACGGACGGACGGACGGAGCCAGGGCTCTTGCCCACCCGGTCGTGTTTTCGGAACCGCCTGATTCCCGCATGCTGACGTGGCAGAACAAGGTGCGGGTCCCACTGCAAAACCGAGGGGCCCGGGGCAGACAACCCAAGGGGGTGACGAGCGGAGCTGACCTGTGGCGGGACGGAGAACAACGTGATGAGGATTAATCCAGCGCGTGAGAGCCAAGTATTTATCACGGCTGTTACAGCGATGGACCACCCTGCTCCAGAGGACATCTGCAAGCAGATGTGAGCGCCGAGACTTTAAACACTGGTGGTAACGGCCCCAGTCTGTCATAGGTAATTATAAAAGCACTTGAAGGGTGATTTGAGCGCTACACAAGATTTTATGGATTTATTCATTTCACACCATGGGGAGATGCAGCAGTTCTAGCTTCTATACTTTTTTCTGTATTCTTTTCCAATAAGGAAGGTAAGTGTGGGGGAAGCAGAGGCTTGAGCTGGACCCTTGAAATCCCACCTGCCTCCCCAGACCTTACATCTCCTTTTTTCAAAACACTTCTGACAGTGAAAGGTACTTTTTTTTTTTTTTTCTGAAAAAGAAAGCAACCTCCCTTTGCTTGGCTTTATCACATCTTAGCCTTTTTATCGGGTTGATTTCAGCCTTAAGTCTGTTAAAAACCTAGGTCACCACCACCATTGCAGTGTCAGATACCCCAGCAGCTGCACTCATGGGCTTGATGCACAAAAACACACAGTGAAAGAGTTTTCCAAAGCACTCGCGCACGCTGTAACTGCTCTGCTGAAGTCAATGGGAAACGCGGTGATATCGCTGGGAGCAGAGGTCGGGGCTAAGTAGGCTTGACACTACAGACACTATGGGTGGGATTTCAATCTCTTGAAAAATTATTACTAATAACAAAGTGCATTGAAAATAAACAGCAAAGTTGTGACCCTGAAAATATTTACACATGTGCCTCGCTTGCAGCTTGTAAGCAATTACTGGGAACCTGATTTCTCTCACTTTCTCTAACGCCGGCCAGGAGGAAGGGCCCGGCTGGTGGCTGTGGAAGCTCTTGTGCCCCGCGGGCCACAACACGGGCCGTGGCTCTTGCCCAGGGGAGCCCCAGTGCCTGCTTTTATGGGTGGGATTTAGCACATCTGAAAATAAATCTGCTGGGATGGCCCATGTGGACCACAGCAGATTAAATTGGAGTGTGAGCACCCAGAGAAACTCAACCATCCATGGCCACACTAACTGCAATACGAACGTGCAGCCAGGCTTGTCTGACTCTGATGGTGCTGGATATCTAAGGAAACAGCACCAAAATCCTCTCACTTCTAATTAACCTTAGTGGAAATTGGCTCGAGAAAAGAAGGCTAGTTAAGAGGAACCGAAAAAAAAAATTAAATCTGTATTTTATTATTTGTCCAGATCTGACTCTGTGGCATGAATTAACCTCACTTCAAAGGATGAAACACTCTAATTACAAAGCACTGCATCGAGTAAAACCATTTCCAGGCTATTATGCAAACCCAACTGAAATAATATTATGGGTACAGGATTATTTTAGTTCCCCATTAATCCCAAGAGGAAGAGGGATGTGAGTTATTTTCTCATCCTGACAAATCACCTCAAGACATTGCTGAATCAGGCATGTTTGCAGCTTAACAGGAGGAAGTAAGTAAAAATGTTTAACTTTTATTACCAAGATTGAGGATCCCTTAATAGGAATGTAAAACTAAACCTCATTTACTTTTCATTGTTAACGGTACAGACTCTTAGGTTTTGTAGTTACTTTGGAACGGTCAATGAAAAGAGTCAGAAAGGGTCATTCCCACTGTTACTCCTTCCCAGGCAGTCTCACCCCGCGCTCCTGCCCGCCGGCACAGCACAGTGGTCTCCTCTGCAAACCTTTCGGGGGAAATGCTTTCCTTGCACAAAGGCCACGACTGTTCCCGCTGCATTAAAGCCATAAAACTGTTCCAACTGAACCCAAACCTGATAACAGCTTAATGGCACAAAGCAATATTTGGACTAAACTGAAGCTGATCCTATCGCTCAAAAGCTCTTTTCCAACTTAAAAGACTTTTATTTATAGTCTTTACTTACACCCAAGAGACTTTGACATATTTTAACTAACCTGCCTTCCTTGTCTTCTTAACCTTGGTCCCTGCCCAAGATAAAAAAAGATGTCATCTGAGCATGGATGGGGCTTTAAGGGCCAGCAGCAGAATTAACCCGCAACACCAAATCCCTGGTGTTTCTTCGCCAGACACTGTTGCTGTACCAGGGGAGCAACGGCCTTAGCCGAGAGGCTCTCGATGACAGATGGGGGGAAAGTCGAGAGGTCCCAGCCCAACCACATCAACCCCTTGCAAAAGCAGAGGGGTGCAACTCTTTGCTTGCATGGCACCACCAGCAAAGCAGAACGCGCTGGGACCCACCAGCGGGTCAGCACCGGCACCAAATCGCTCCGTACACAGGTGACTCCCCGTGGGGATGTAGAGGATGGAGGGAGCTTGGGCACTGTGGGATGCAGCCACCCCTCAGGCCCTGTGCACACGCGGGAGGGACGCCCAGTGTGCAAGAGGCTGCAGGGACCATGCGCCGGAATAGCCCGGCTCGCGGAGAGCCCTGTGTCCCCCCGGCCCTGTGCCAGAGCCCTTCTCGTCCCGGCCCGCAGCTCCCCACCCCCAAAAACAGGAGGAGGGGGCAGCGAGGACGTGGCTCAAAGGTAAATATTTACACACCAGGGCCCTCCTTGCCCTGCTCGGTGTTTTCTCCCTGCTGCTTTCACAGTGGCGCAGGAAACCAGCTCCCTGTGTCCCACGTGGCCCACAGCACCGCAGAGCAGCTCCCGTGGGGACCCTAGGGCTCCCGGCGCTGCTGATGCCGCTTTGGAGCAGACGTCCCAGATAGATAGGGCAACATGGAGACGCTGCCAAAGCACAGCCAGCTGTAGGAGAGCTCTCCATCCCGGGAGGAAACCTGTTTCACAGCCACGGCTGCGCACGCGCTGCCTGGTACCAGCAGGGTTCGGCCGAGAATACTTTATATTGTACAGGGGAATGGCTGTAAATGCTTTTCCCATGTGCTCCACGCGTGGCAGCAAGGAGAGCTCTGCCCACCAGCTCTACCATCTGCAGGAAAAAAACGTGAACTGCCAAGGCAGATCGAGGCCTTCTTGTTTATTCTGGGTCAAACCTGCACCGCTCACAGCCCCAGATCTGAGAGGGAACCTGCAAGTCTGAACTTGCCAGTGTTTAGGATGTAAAATCAGATGGGATGTAATTTTCTGCTCTTTATTTGGAGGTGGCAAAACCCTGGACGCAAACGACAGGGTGAGAGTGCTTAACTTCAGACCCAGGGAAACCTGAGAGCAAAACATTAATTACCTCCGTTGAGGACAGGCCAGAGGCCGTATTAGCACCTCTGTGAATGGGAGAAGCTCGAGAGGATTGAATTTCCCACTTCTACGACTTACTTTCTTTTCCCTCAGCTACCTACCCTTGGCTTCCTCTTTCTAATTCCCGTGCTATTTCCCTCTCTCCACCTCGGTTTTCCCTCTAAATGGGACTTACAGCTCTACAAAGCTCGCCGAGGGGCTGACACTGCCATGGGTTATTTCACTGCAGGGGAGGTAGATCCAGTTTGGCAATGCCTGCCCGTGCTGCTCCCCTCACCCTGCTCACCAGCATAAAGATCCCCTTATGAGCAAGAACAAGCTGGTTCACAAGAGCCTGAAAATAGCTGTGTTGCGGCACGGTGACCTCTGCAAAAACACCGCTCTTAGGAACAGCAGCACCCCTAAAAGCTTAATAAATAAAGAAAATAAAGTAGTTGAGAAATTCCTTGCGATTGCGCAGCAAATTCCCAGCTTCATTGTTTTCAAATCCTCAGGAAAAAAAAAATAATCACATCCTATTTTAAGCATGTCACTATATAAATAAATCAGCTGGTCCAGCCAGAAGGCAAAGTGGGTTGAAAACAGATTCAGAGGTCTGGACTATTAGTTAGCTGTGAAACTCGGCTGGGCTCTGCTCTCCTATATTGCCTACGCAGTTTAAAACTGAATACAACAGAGACAAGATGTGGCAGAGAAATAACATCTAGAGGGACTATCTAGAGCCTGGGGGACTGCAAAGGCATCATAGCCCCTGGCAGACTTGACTCCACTTTTTTAGTGCTCTAAAAAGCACTTTCATTATATGGGTCATTTGTTGATGGATTGTGGGAAAAAGTCAGACTTCAACCTAGAGAGGAAGACAAGTGAACCCTTATATAAAGCCACCTTCTCCCCAGCCTGTGGCTTACATGCAGAACACTCTCAGACTTGCTACATACCACCCACTTTAGATTACAGACTTCCAGAGTTATTTTTAAAAAGTAATTATAGTAGTGGAGGGCACACTCATCTGGAGCGGCTGCCTGAGGAGACGACGAACCCAGCACAGCTCATACTGCTTTTCAAGTCTGTAATTGTGTTTACTTATTGCTTTTAAAAAACAAGAATCAAAACATAACTAATTTCTGAGCAAAAAAGTTTTGTGTATTTCCTGGAGCAATCCAGGCAGCTATACCATACTGCAAACTTTTTGTTCTTGTATCAAACTCATTTTAAGTTTTGGAAAAAAAAAAATGTCCATGTAGCCCTGGCAATATGGGCAAACCCCAAACCTTAAAGCAAACCCTGAACAGAACCCTTTCCATTCTTGGTTTTCCCTCGAAACTGTGGCTTGGTAATTACAAAACTCTCCTCAGGAGACGAGAACAGTCTCCTAAGAGGCTCAACATGTTCTGTATATGCTGATTTCTGCCCAGAGGTGGTTTCTGTTTGAGCAAAATGCTGGGTCCTCATCTGTGTGAGAAAAGCAGCTATAAGGCCCGGAAAAATATTCTGTAGGCTTTGGCTCTTCCAGTCCGGCTTTGTCCATAGCTTCAGCAGCTGTCCTATAGATCTGGGATCTACGTGCTGAGGAAGGAGCCAATAAAGGCTGAAAGAGGAGGAAGAGATACCTGGGTGGAAGCCAGCACCATTTCCCTGGTTGGCATGGAAGGGCAGGTATCTCTTCCAAACCAGCCATGATCAAACTGGGCCCTCGGCCCCTTGGTGCTGGCTCTGCTCTCGCGCCGTCCCCGTGCAAGGGGATGGCTGGACACGTTGGGGAACTCAGTGCAATGGGACTCCCAGCAAATACTCGCAGCAAATAACAGCAGCAGTGCCCACATTTATTATTATATTTACATATATTATTATTTAAAACCCCAAATAACCAACCCTAGCTTTTTATCCTCCGGGCCTTTTCTTCTCTAACAAAATCAGCCCTTTGGCTCAAGTGCTTTGGCTCAAAGACCTCCAGAAGGCCTGAGGTGCCTCGGAAACAGCTCAGTGCGCAAAACCAGAAGCACCTGGTGCCCTCCATGACACAGGGCTGGCAACGGCTCCGGACGCTCCGTCCTCGCAGGGACCGGGCACCTCAAAGCTGCCACTTGTCCGCAGCTCCTTGTTTGCAGGTTCTTCAATAGGAGGCAGCCTGAGGGCATCCTGTGACCTCATGCTCCGCAAGTCTTTCAGCCATACGAGATTCAAATCCTAAAAACATCTCCGGGGAACGCGAGGAAAATAACCGTGCTGCCCGCATGGCAGCGAGCGGCCCCCCGCCGCTGGGCCACAACGCGCTGCTTCCTCCCAGCAGCCCCGCTCTCCTTGGAGCGCCGCGCGGCAGGAAATCCATTCTCCTCGGGCGAGGGACAGGAGATGAATTTTCCGCAGCAGCTCTCTTAACAGGGCAGAAAATAGAAAAAACGAAAACAATGGCAAATGCTGGCTCAAACAATAGGGGCTTCTGAGCAGCGGTTCGCCCGGGGCCCAGCATCGCCCAGCAGCACACAGGACAAAAGTAACCTGAGGGACAACCCGCCGAGGACCTGCTGGCTGCCCTGCTGACACACTACCCTGGCCCAAATGTTAGGTCATAAACGTGAAGGCGCCTTCACATTCAGGCACTTTAAGAACAGGAAAGGAACCTACAAAATGGCTATTAAAGGGGAATGACACCGGAGCAGCCGTCCCTCAGGGCCCTCCTGCAGCCCAAGTGCCTGGCATGCTGTCCAGACCGGCTCTCGCTCTGTCCCCTTCCCACCTCCTCAAGCAGGGACAGGGACCCCCACATGGCTTTTGGCAGTGGGGCAGAAAGGGAGCTGGGGGACAAGAGCTCCCAGCTGCACAGCTCGGCACAGCTCAGCTTAGCACAGCTCAGCTCAGCTCAGCTCAGCTTGACTCAGCTCAGCACAGCTCAGCACGGCTCAAATCAGCTCAGCTCAGCTCGGCTCAGCCCAGCCCGGCTTGACCAGGCTTGGCTCAGCTCAGCTCCAGTCAGCACAGCTCGGCTCGGCTCAGCTCAGCACAATTCAGTTCAGCTCAGCACGGCTCAAATCAGCTCAGCTCAGCTCGGCTCAGCCCAGCCCGGCTTGACCAGGCTTGGCTCAGCTCAGCTCCAGTCAGCACAGCTCGGCTCGGCTCAGCTCAGCTCCGCTCAGCACAGCTCGGCTCGGCTCAGCTCAGCTCCGCTCAGCACAGCTCGGCTCGGCTCAGCTCAGCTCCGCTCAGCACAGCTCGGCTCGGCTCAGCTCAGCTCCGCTCAGCACAGCTCGGCTCGGCTCAGCTCAGCTCCGCTCAGCACAGCTCGGCTCGGCTCAGCTCAGCTCCGCTCAGCACAGCTCGGCTCGGCTCAGCTCAGCTCCGCTCAGCACAGCTCGGCTCGGCTCAGCTCAGCTCCGCTCAGCACAGCTCGGCTCGGCTCGGCTCAGCACAGCTTGTCTCAGATCGGCTCGGCCTGGATCGGCACGGCAGGCTGTGCTCCAGAGAGGGCACCAGCAAAGCTCTCTGAGGAGCTCCCTGGGCCGATCCGCTCCTGCGCCGCAGCCCCTCACTCCGGGGGATCGTTCCCTGCCTCACGCACGGACGGCCGGCAGCACCGCGGCTGCTCTAGGGCAGGCTGAGGCTCAGCCCACGCGCCTGCTGAGGCGCCTCTCTGCGTACGGGCTCGTCGCACCTGCAGGGACTGTGCCCACACGCCAAGGGGATGCTGCTTGGGAAGGTTTAGCCCATATTTTAATGCAAAAAGCAAGATCTGAGTAAGTCTAACTGCTCTTTCTCCTTCTGTAAACCTTGAAATGACTTTTTGCTTGGCTCTGAACTGTTACAACACTCTTCATATTCTTTTGCATGTCGGTCACAAAATCAACATGGATTTAAAGAGAAGTTTAAGTAGCTAATAGCTTGTTGTCCAACGTCAGAGAACCACAGTAGACAAGGAATGGATTTCTGTTTAAATATCAATGCGGCAACAGCTTCTGCAACAGAGAAAAGAGCCTTTAACAAGAACATCCCTTTGGGATTTCTAGGGTCCTCTTGAGGCAACTTCAGCGCTCTCTGAAATCACCGTGTGTTCTGCCTCAGTAAGGTGTGGTGGATCTGTGTAGAAAACACCTCGCGCGCACTACTGCTGTTGACACTCAGCATCTGTAACAAAATCACACATGGCCACATTCTAATTTTGCTGATCCTAGTCTTGATTTACACAGGTGGAGACATGAACCAGGGGATGCAAAGGTCACCGCAGTCTTGGATATCAGCATCAGCCTGTCATCTCTGTTTTGGCACAAGAACAACCTCCCGAGAGCTCTGAACGAAATGCTGCTTCTCCTCCAACCCGGAAAAGCCAAAAGCAGTGAAGGTGGAATATGCACACCAGAAAGGAGCAGCCGCTCTCAGCGCCACAGATGAAATCCTGCTGTCGCAAACCTGCTCAAGTCCTCCTCAGCTGCCTCTTTCCCAAAGAACAGGCAATTTTTGGAAGGGGAAAAACATGAAACCAAAACAGAAAGACAGACATAGCCACCTGGGATGCAGTTCATCGGCAGGAGATCTACTTCCCCAGCGCAGCCGGCGAGCGGCAGAAGCGGAGGCGAGGAAGGTCCAGGCCGGCGTTTGCTAACGATTATTCCCAGACTCTGGCATTGTGCAAAATGGGGAGGCTCCCGCCTG